>BSBK01007605.1:0-458141 GCA_027943335.1 Chamaecyparis obtusa | reverse complement strand
AAGATAATATAAATTTCAAATCGACCTCTTAAAACCCCATTTTATTTTCATTTGTAGCTATGAGTTGGAGAGAGGAGAAGCAATTTAGAAGGGTGTACATGCTATTAGAAGCTAAATTTCCTTTGTAGATGCATTGAATCATCACTCAAATATCACCAAGACATCAAGGAGGTCGAAGAGGTGAGTATATTTATATTTTTATCTTCTTTCTTAATCAATATATAAATATAATTAAGGTTTTAAATTTTATTTTATTTTAATTTTTAGTAGATGTTAATCCACCTCAACCAGAATTTGACCCACCTCCTCATGATGAAGAAGCTCACAAAGAAAATGTTCCTCAATCTCCTCCATCTATCCATATAAATCCATAGAAAATAACAAAAATCAATTAGAGGCTTTAATTGGGAGGTTGAGAGAATCTATTCGCACAAATCTGCATAGGACAACACTTGCAGATTCATTGCAATCAATCTTAACCCACGTAGACATAGTTAGCCGATAACTAAATTTATGGTCAAACAAATGAGAGAAACAAAAATAATATTATGCAAATAAATTATTATATAAGGATGTAAAAAAGAAGAAAAAAAATAAACAAAATTGACATTTGTACAATCTTTACAGATCTTAGAACAAATGAACCTCTTGATCTTAACTACAGGAGGTTCTACATCCATTGGTGCCGCCATGAGGGAATAAAAAATAATTTTTGAGATAGATGGTGGATGGTTTTTGATAGCCCTCCTTGCAATAATCATGAGGTTCCATTATATTTTTATAGGAAGCCCTATTGTGAGTTTTTCCTCAATGATATTTCAAATTATTTTGATCATTTAGAATTCTAGGGTAGACGTAGGGGGTCCTTACATGATAGACTAGGGGCACATCATGACCCTAACATAGTTAGAAGATTTGTTGCCAAACCTTATATAGAGCATGTTACCATTTCTTCTATTGTGAAGGATACTATTGAGGTGGACACACTAGGCACCATTAGTGTGCTCACTTAAACCCTAATACAATGTGTGAGTCCTTTAGTACAAAGTGAGACAGTTGAGTTTTTGAGAGCTCAAGTTTCACCTCATTTTTTTCAATCATGTGGAACCCTATGCACATATGGTGGTGATGATAGTGGACAAGAAGCTACAAATGATAGAGTGATGACTGATGAATTTCTCAATGCAACATTTGGTATTGAAACAAAAGTAGTTATTTACAAGTTTATTTGATTTATTCGATTATATTTTATTTATAAATGAATGAATAACTAAATTAGTAGAATGATTATGATCAAAATCCAAGGTCGAACTATTCATGGTAGCACGAAAGTGTTCCTTCAACCTCCTTTGTTACAATATCGTCAAGTCTACTGGTATTAATCTAATAAAGGATTATAATTATTTCATGTGAGTAGTATGTAAATGTATCGTCGAAAAATGGAAGCACTTCCATTTAGGACCAGCTTAGCCCTCTGAGTAAGTGGTCTGGGGTCATGTCAAACACCTTGAATGGGCCTTTGACTTGGAACTGGCTTTTTCCCTAGGTGTTCTGCTTCTCTCTCCACATTTTTCTAGCCTATTTTTGGCACCTAGTCCTGAGAAACTAAGATTCTTGACCTCAGGGTCAAAGTCAACCTTCTGGGTCAAGGTCGACCTTGACCCTAAACTAAGTCAGTGTTGACCTCGACCCTGACCTTGGGTTCAAATTTCAAAATGTAGAAGTTTCCAAATGTTAGGTTTTAGAAAGTTTATTTTCTCACTTTCGGGTCGGCTGTTTTGGGCATCGAAACGGTAAACTCTTAAATGATATTTAAAATGGGTCCACTTCCAAGAGTAAAGGCTTAACTGGAATTTAATTCTCCTATGTTGGCCTCTCTAGAAGTTTGTGCCCTAAGCTTCTTTAAAAGGAAGCCTTCCTCTCTCATTTCAAATCATCTTCTTTTTCATAATCTCTCAAGCACTCAAGCAAGAGAAATAAAGCAATCATCAAGAAAGCAAGAAGGAGAAAGAAATCATTCAAGCATTCAAGATCCAATTCATCAAGGAGATCTATTGGTAGCCATTGAAGAATTCAATCTCTATGGAGCCCCTTTGTTGAAGATTTCTCCATCCACATTCATTCAAGCCTCTTCCTATTCCAAGATCCATTCAAGATTGGTGTAGAAGATCTAATACAATTGATTTGAGACATCTTACATTCAATTCTATATTCATTTGGAGCATCCATACTTGTGGATTCAAGGATTCGAATCCTCCACAAGGATTTCAATATAAGCAAGGTGAATTGTTTCATTTACTTTGTTTATCTCTGTAATTTCAACTCAATTTTAAAGTTAATTCCAAAACCAGGGTTTGACCAAGGAAAACCCTTCATCCAAAAAACAAAACCCTTTGTCTTGTAGGTACAAGTGTGGGATAACGAATTATAGATCATATCTGAGTACCCTTTTCGACAAACTTTCGGGATCCACGAATAGATTTTCTGTCAGAACATTGTAGGTCAAGGTTGACTTTTAGGGGTAAGATTGTGCCCCGGGGTAAGATCTTACCCCTTTTTGGGTCAAGGTTGACCTTTCTCAGAACAATAGAAGGTTTTTGGGTTTCTCTCCGTTTCTATGTTTCCAGCCCAAATTCAATTGCAGAATTTCCTGAAACTAAGTACAGGCTTTGAAGAAAATAGTATTTTCCATATCTGTCCTATTTTGAGGTAAGTACTTGTCTTTAATTCAATTAAGATTTCAATATTTCCTTTCCATGATGGAATATAAGGTTTTCTCCTTTCTTCATATTCTTCATCGATTGATTCATTTATGTATTGACCATATTTTGTGGTTAATCAATTTAGATCTTTCCTTTGGGAATTTTGGTTAAGAAGAGGGTCTTATCTTCCCTAATCCTATACATCTCTCTCCATTCTTACCCTTTACATTTTTCTAAACATAATTCATACACTCATTCCATTTTATATATTACATTTTGGTGAACCTACGATAGACAACTCTTTCTTTTATGGTGTTAGATCTTGCATTTACATTTCATAAAAATACAAAAACATTTATTTCCTCATGCTTTGTGTTTTCCTAGTTTAGTTCATTTTGAATTGCATTGGTATATGAGCTTTACTACCTCTAGTCCTACTTATAATATTCTGGTTAGAAGAAGTTGTAGACTTATGGGTGCCTTTGATCCTGAGTCTTCCACTCCTTTTCTTAGGATCCCGGATGACAATTTCATTATTAATGATTCTAATATTACTATGGAGCATAACTCTTCTCACTCATCTCATGATGAGGATGATTCTCTAAGAGTTCCTCCTTAACAAGTCCAAAAATTTTCAATTGAACTTGATAAAATGGAAAATTGGCTTACTCAAGAGAAGCATAATCAAGATTTTATTCAAGCTATAGATGCTCTTAAGAAAGTCCTTCGTGATAGTGATCAAGGTGTTAATCTCTTGTGTGGTATTATTCATCTTGTGGATTCAAATGTTAAACCTTTAGCTCAAGAAGCTCAAGATTTAGGATTCACTCCTCCTGTCACTAGTGTGGAACCTTCTTTTGTTCCTTTACTTAGCATTCCTACATATACTCCTCCTTTAGTGACTACGTCGCTTCCCTCTCATTCTATGAGTGTTCCTCCTATATCCTTACCTACTTCAAAACCTTATTATAATAATGTTCCTTTTACTTATTCCAATCCTCTTCCAACTATGGTTCCAAGTGTTCCCCTGGTTGTGTCTTCCATTCCTGTCGCTTCATATGCTTTACCTAGTGTTTCTACTACGTTTATGCCTCCTGTTTCATCTAATAATTCAACAATCATCAGTTTGGCTCAAACTGTGTCCTCTTTACAACAACAACTTGTGTCTTTAACTCAATCCAAGTTTAACATTTCTACATGTGACATGGGAAGTCCTTTATCCCTAGACATTATTCATGCTCCCATTCCTCAGCAAGCCGATATGTCTCATCTTGAGAACTACAATGGTAAGGGATACCCTGTTACTCATGTTAAAATATTTCAAATCCTTTGTAGTGACTATGCTCATGACGATAGGATTTTAGCCAAGTTGTTTGCTAGAACTTTTCATGATAAAGCCTTGCAATGGTATTGTTCCTTCCCTCCTTATCCTATTTATTCTTTTCCAAAAATTTCTAATGCCTTTATTCAACAATTTCAAAATAACATTGGTCTGCAAGTGTCCTTAACTGATTAGATGCATTGTAAATAGGATACTAAAGAAAAATTGACTGAATTTATTGGTAGATTTAAGCATTTATATGCTTAGATTTCTTATCTTGTTTCTGATATTGATATTCAACATATGTTTATTTCAAATTTACAAAAGGATATTAGAGATAATATTTTTCTTATTGAATTTACATCTTTTCAACAACTTTGTGCAGTGCTTCATCATTATCAATTACAAGTGAGTCAATTTGAGAGCAACACTCCAATGGCTTATGTCCCAGTTGATAAGAGTGATGTTTCTCCGAATCCAAACAAGTTTCAAAAACCTAAAAACTATGTCAAAAATAAATAAACAAGAAAATGCAGTCGCTGATCAAGTTGTTGTTGCATCCAACAATGCCACTTCTGCATCCACTGATTTTTGGTTGAATTGTACGTTTACTCCTCTCTCTTAATCTTTGCATTCTATTATGAGTAAATTGTTGACTGCTAATATGATTACTTTACCTCCTATTCAATCTCTTTTACCTGCTATGATAGCATCCAAATCCTTTGATTCCAAATCCTTTTGTCAATATCATCGTCAGAATAGCTATGATACTAAGAAGTGTTACTCTCTAAAATATAAGGATCTAGATTTAATTGATTGTAATGCCTTATCTTTTGAGAGTTTTGATGGTAGTGGGAAAAAATTTGTCTCTCCTCCTAATCAAAACCTCCAAATTTATACGAATCCTTTACCTACACATGATACTAATACCATTGTTCAGCCATCTTATGTGGATATTGTTTATGATTCAAAGATGGATGATCTTAATCACATTGTTAACCATGTGGAGCATGTTGTTTTTTTCAATCTGTATCTCCACCCCAGCATCAATCTCAAACTCAACTTCAAATTCCACCTCAACCTAAACCTAAATTGAAACCACAATCTAAACCTTGAAAACAACCTAAGAATAAAAGACCTAGGGAACTCTTGATTACCTTTTATGATTCTGAAACTATTAAAGCTCCTGATGGTCCCCTCTACATTTATGCTAGGATTTCTAAGATACCTATGTGTGGTTGTCTTGTTGATCCTACATCCCTAGTCAATGTTATTACTAAAGAAAATATTTTTATGAATAACTTATAATGTGATTCTTATGATACATCAGATGTGTGGATTCAAACTTGTAATGCTTTTCTTTATCTATCATTTGGTTCTATTAACCTTCCCGTTGAAATTTGTGGTAAAATTGTGGACACTACCTTTGTTGTTGTTCCTACTTTTGATCAGTTTCAAGTTAAGTTAGGTTTCCCTTGGTTGAATGGCATGCATGTTGTTGCTTCTCCTATCCATAAATGTCTTAAATTCATTCATGATGAAGAAGTGAAAATGATTAATCATAGTTTATATCAACCTTCTAGGCCTAGGGATTGTGCTACACTTGACTTCTTTTGGCCTTCACTACCTAATTCATGTCCTACTCGACCTGATAATCTTTTTCAATCATATCAAGCTTATAAGCATCACAAGATTCTTGAGTTAAGCATGCCTCAGATAGATCTTGATTGTGGTCTTTTTCCTGCACCTTCCATACCTCCTTTATCTATGGCTTCTAGTTATGTTAATCAAACTCCTAGTGTTTCTTTTCAGCCTACTAAGAATCCTACTGATCCTCCTATAGAACTTGTGAAGGAACCAATGATTGTCCCTCCTAGTTCTCAACATATTTCAAATAACAAAAAATGTAACTGATCTACTAATGAACATCTTAAGAAGCGTCAAGCTCAAGCTAAGGCCGGTGCCTCTGTTCTTCCAAGTTCTTTACCTTCTTTTGACCAGCCTATGCATGATGTGTTAGAAGAAGTTAATACTAATAATGATGTCAAGATGCATTATTATGATGATCCTATTCATATCTTAGATCCTATTTCGATTAATCTAGATGAAGAAGATACTCTTGATGATATTAATGATGTTAATGATGAATATGAAACTATTGACATTGATATTGATTTACCTAATATGCTTTCATCACAATTAATAATTACACCTAGTATTGAACATTATGATTCTCAAGAGGATCCTTGTTTGGAACTAGCTATCATTCCTTCTATGTTGGATATAGTCCCTCTTGCAAGTTTCCCACCTTCCTAAAATGATGTAGAACGAGATTGGGAGAGTAGCCGATGCACTTGATTGGCTTGTCCTTAATGGTAGCTTTTTGTGTGTTTGTCTGTTGCATTGTGCTTCTCCCGTATTGTGTTTGCTAGATGTTTGTTAGATTCTTTTATATGACCCTTGTTACTTTGTTGGTGAAAGGTGATAAGGAATCAAACTTGTTGTACTATCCTTCTATATGTATCTCTATTCTTCTATATGTTGTTTTCGTGTTATGTTGTACATGTGCTATTGTTCATAAATATTTTCCTTGTGTAGTCCGCTTGGATTTGCGACTTGGTAGCATTGAATCTTTTTGGTCTCCATATTGTGGTCCGAAAAAACTCTTCTTCATAACTCTTATGTTTTCTTTCATCCATTGTGATTGTAGTTCTACTTTCTTTGGGGAATGATGTCAATTCATTTGCAATAATATTATATATTATCCTATGATCATACTCACCCCATGGTAGGTAGATCCCTACTGTGTTCTTTGTATGTTTATGTGGTATATCCCTTGATTTGTCTTCGCTTGGGGGCATCTCATAGTGGAAACATGATCAATGGAGTTGTTTATGTTTTTGTTCAAGCCATTGCTCTTGTTAAAGTGTTAGCAATGACTTTAACATGGGGGCATATGCTCTGCTTACTTTTTGCACACATGTATTTTTCAATTTCAAATATGCTAAATCTTCAGAAGGTAACGCACATAAGTTGCTAAATCATGAAGAAGACATGCGCTTTCAAAACTTTTCTCCCTTTATGGATTAGGAACTAATCCTTAAAGCATGGAATTGCATTTTTATAGGATCTCTTGATCCCTCCTATTTCAATTTTGTAAAATTTTGATCCCTTAAGGTCAGAGGTGTCCTTAAGACTGGATCTCTTTTGTTTTGGCTTTTCTCATTTGGAATAGAATATTCCTAAGGGTGAATCCTTGATGTATTGACTAGTGAGTAGCCACATTCACTAGGCGGTTCAACTCCATCTTTTCTGTTTCGCAGTTTGCTTGTGTGGTTCACAATGAGACATAAGTTCTCACTGGGTGAGACAATCGCACCCTCTTCTCTCTTTTCTAGAGATGTCTCTCTTATTGTAATTTTGGAGTTAACAAAGACTTGATTCCCTGGGGGCTTGAGGATTCCTTTGTCCCTTTGATTCCAATAAGATTATATTTTTCATTGTGATTTAGGGTATGTGTAGGATCATGGTATACCAAAAAGTGGCGATGTGAAAAAATAAAGTTTTCACTAGTCCAAAAGTGCACAAATGGATTTGTTGACTTTTTAGTAGGCCTAGGTATCAGTACACCTGGCCAATCCAAAAGCCAAAGCACAGGCCTAACAAATATCCGATAATATTAGATATCCAATTTTTGCTAGTAATTATATATTTTGATATCCCAGCCGTGTTGAATGTGGCTAGGGCATTTGAATATCCGGTCTAATCCCCTATCCAATTTTGCTTGAATCTAAGGTATGTTAAATCTAATTATTTATTGTTTTTATTATGTTTTAATAGATATTTATAGTTATTTATATAAAATTTAGCCCATTTAAATGAGTTTTTGTATTTTGTTTTAAATTCATTGTAATTATCTATTTGTTTTCTAATTGTAATCAGACATGGACTCAGAAAACCCTCCTAATGATCCTGCAAACAATCCAGAACCACCTCCCAACAATCCCCCACTTTCAGAAGATGACACAATCTCAAATCCTCACTGTCTAGAGGATCTAATAGGAGACAATCTAAATCAACTTAGAGGATTTCAAACCACTTATGCCAATATCCCCACAGTATGCCCCATGTTTACGATATTAAACTCGATTATTGAAAACATGGAGAAACTTACAGAGCAACATAGTGTTGCACTTCTTTGGCGCGATTCCATGCATGCCCAGTTTGACGATGGGATTGACTATGATCAAGTCATGAACCTAAACATAACAAAACATGACATATGCAATCTTTTTGTGGATCCTACAACTAGTCTAAAAGTGGACCCTAAAAAGCCCAAGTTGTCAATAAAATGGTACACAAATAATGCAATACGTGAAAACTTTTTGGACCGCTAGTGGATGGTTTTTGATAGGCCACCTCACAGCAATTTGGATGTCCCATTTTATTTTATTAAAAAATTGTATGCTTAATTTGTGCTCAGTCACAAGGTCAATTATTGGAGTATGAGACCAAACCAGGGTGTAGGTTTAGGTGCTCCTTAGGATAGGCCATGGGCACACCGGGTGAAATCCCGCACATATGTCCCCCCTCATGAGATTTCACCTACTCCCATAGTGTAGCATCTTGACATTATTGCTGAGGTCCGCTCACAGACTATTCAAGCCATTCACACCTTGAGTGATCTATTGGTTACGTAGAGCATGACATTTTTGCCTTGTCATGTTGATGCTTCTGGGCCTTACACATCCTCCACGAGCTCACATGTTTGTGCACCTCACACTTGTATTATGTGCAAGAATTTGTGCTTAGGTCTCCTGAATGATAGTGATACATATAATTACATCTTTGAGGTGGACAATTCTACATAGCACACTACATGCACTGAAGCACCTCATGAAGATGTGCATCAGGGGCATACAGAGCCATGGACTACTACTGTTATAGTAAGGGTAAACAGTTCACTTTTTACATTGTATTTAAATTTTATTGTTCGTATTTTTAGTAGAATTTTATTATAATAATTTTTCACTTATGTGTTTTATGTGTTACATTTATGTTCAGTTGATGATAGAGGAGGAGATGGCATAGGTGGAGGGGTCCATGCTTTCGGGCATATCATTTGGTCTTGACACTTCCACGGTACATATTTTTTAATGTACTCATTCATTTCCTTAAATTATTATAATAGTAAATGTACATTGTTTTCTAATTTTTATGATCATCTTATTACATACTGATGTAGGTATCACCAATTGCCACCGGGGGACAATGTGAGGGGGTGCAGGTGTCAAGCGTTGACAAGGGAAAGGTAATTAAGTAATTTCATTTGTTTATGCATACATGTATACTTGTCAATTGTGCATACTCATTTTTAATTTACATGATTTATTTGATAGAGAGTGGCATCTGATGATGTTGTGAGACCTTATTGTCATGATAGAGTCACATGCATATCCATTCACAATGATAGCCCCAAGGTATGCATATTTCTAAAGTTATTTGTGTGTATTCTACTATCAAGTATATATAATATGATCAAGTTATGATAGTATGAAGTATCTATTTGAATTTTGTAGGTCACTCCTAGTTTGAGAGAGGTAGAACGCCAAGGGTTTGTATTGCTAATGACTCAGCCAACATTTCTAGAAGAAAGTTCAACACAGGTAAGTTTTAATGTTAATTCAGTTACTTTGTAAACATATATTTGCTACCATGTATTTAATATTAAATAGTATAACTCATAGATCAATCTCATGTTCGCATTCATAGACAGGTCAGATTAGACATTGGTGGCATTATTCTTGCGCTACCAAGGACATATATTAGGTCTCTTGTCCAAGGGAGGAGACAGAGAGGCGAGGTATATGAGAGTTCAATTTTAGTTTAAATTTTATTTATTATTGTTGACTATGATTCTGAATTTTAATCTAACTTGGGGTTTCACTTTTTTGTTTGAATGCAGGATCCATCAGAGCCAAAGAGCACTTCAAAGAGACCACATTTTGATGATCCACTAGTAGAATAGGATGTCCTAGAAACATTTGTAGTTGAACTTATTATTTTGAGATGTCATATGACACATTTTGAGATGGTGTATGCCACATTTTATCTAGATATGTTGACATGTAAATATTTATAGAATTATTGTTCATTTTGATATATATGAAACTTGATATTCGATCCCATTTGTTAATTGTGTTCATTTATTCATTGTTAGTATGTAAATATGCTTTTGTGTATGTATTCATGTGTACGATTTATGCCTTAAGTATATTCATGTTTATTCAAGTACATTCTTCATAACCTAAATTCATGTGTTTGGGCTACATGCATGACTTAAGTGAATTCATGTGGTATGCTTTATAATCTATGTGCTACATGTATGTTTCATGAATTAAGAAAAATTATTTGTACGCTTTATGTGCTACATGTGTTCACACATGTAACTCATCATTTAATTGAATTTAAAATTTATGTGCTACATTGTATTCATGTGTATCTGATGCTCTTTACCAAGAAAATATGATGTAGAGCCCTCTACTATCCCCTCATGGAACTCAACTCAACTTGAGGATTCTACAAGCATCTTGGAATCTACTCAAGGAGTTAGTCTCAACTCAAGGGTCAAATAAAGTTCTCTGACTTTAGAGAACCAACACATCCAACATTTTGAAGAAGTTCCTCTAACCTCTCATCCCAACTTCTCTTGGCACCAACTCCATTCTAGGCCTCTCAGTGCACCTAGAGCCTCTATCTCGTAAAAAATAGAAATAGGTCTTCCACCTTCATTGTAACACCATATAAAATCTTAATATGGTCCATCTACTATGTTCTACCAATCTACCAGTTCTCATCAACTCATCCTCCACCAATCCACTCCAATATCCCTTCTAGGCTTGTAGCCTTCACCAGTCATAAATCAGCCTTTTTTCTCCAGAATTCTCCAAAAAACTCAAGAAACTAATGGTTGATCTAGAAAACCTTTTGGATTCCTTAAATCCTCCCCAAGACTCAACGTAGACTCCTTTTGGATCCATCTAAAGGCCTACTTTGCCTCTTGACACACAATACCACTCGCCAACATACACAATGGTGCTTAGTGGACCTTTGGAACAATTTGGTCTGGCATGTTCATGAATGTTCCACTAAATTCATGTTCCAAATGAGATTTTCCAACCAGAGCTAATGGCATAGTCCATTCGGTGTTAGGATGAACAGTTTGGAAGAAACCTAGTGGTGCAACTTTCAACTGACCCTCACTGTAAGTTTTGGCATCAAGCGAGACTAGTGTGAGAAATTAAAACAAATTCAAATCTCCCATAATAGAGAGAGGTTATTTTATACCTCAAAAATGCAGTCCTATATCATCTCACGGATCATCGATACCTCTCATGGGGTCCGATATAAGAGCCTTGAAAGATCACTAGCCAATCATTCTTAGTGCACCTTGGGGACACTTTGGTCCGGCATGGTTTGGAATGTTCTAGTGACTAAGTCATTGAAATGGGGTTGTCACTAGCATTTACCCACCCAACCAGAGTTAATGGAGTAGTCCATTTAGTGCCAAGATGAATGGTTTGGAAGAAACCCATTGGTGCAACTTTCAACTGACCCTCATTGCAAGTTTTGGCATCAAGCGAGACTGGCGTGCCAAATTCAAATAAATTTGAATCTCCCAGAACAAAGAGAGGTTATTGTAGGCTTCAGAAACATGGTCATGTAGTATCTCATGGATCATTGACACCTCTCATGGGGTCTGAGATATGAGCCTTGAAAGATCGATGCCCAATTATGCTTAGTGCACCTTTTGGACACTTTGGTTTGGCATGGTCTGGAATGTTCTAGTGACTAAGTGGTCGAAATGGGGTTGTTACTAGCATTTACCAGACCAAAAGGAGCTAATGGAGTAGTCCATTTTATGCTAGGATGAACGGTTTGGAAGAAACCTATTGGTGCAAATTTCAATTGACACTCACTGCAAGTTTTGGCATCAAGCGAGACTGTCATGCAAAATTCAAATAAATTTGAATATCCCAAAATGGAGAGAGGTTATTGTAGCCCTCAGAAATGTGGTCTTGCTACATCTCACAGATCACCGATACCTCTCACGAGGTTTGAGATACAAGCCTCGAAAGATCGCTGCCCAATCATGTTTAGTACACCTTGGGAACACTTTGGTCTGGCATGGTCCAAAATGTTCTAGTGACTAAGTGGTCAAAATAGAATTACCACTAGCATTTACCCACTCAATCGGAGATAATATAGTAGTCCATTTGGTGTTGGGATGAAGGGTTTGGAAGAAACCCACTGGTGCAACTTTCAATTGACCCTCACTACAAGTTTTGGCATCAAGTGAGATTGGTGTGCCAAATTCAAACAAATTTGAATCTCCCAAAAAAGATAGAGGTTATTTTAGGCCTTAGAAATGAGGTCTTGTAGCATCTCACAGATCATCGATACCTCTCATGGGGTCTGTGATATGAGCCTCAAAAGATTACTACCAAATCATGCTTAGTGCACTTTGGGGACACTTTGGTCTGGCATGGTCTGGAATGTTCTAGTAACTAAGTGGTCAAAATGGGGTTGTCACTAGCATTTACCCACCCAACCAGAGCTAATGGAGTAGTCCATTTGGTGTCGGGATGAACGGTTTGGAAGAAACCCACTGGTGCAACTTTCAACTGACCCTCACTACAAGTTTTGGCATCAAGCGAGACTGGCATGCCAAATTCAAATGAATTTGAATCTCCCAAAATGGAGAGAGGTTATTGTAGGTCTCAGAAATGTGGTCCTGTAGCATCTCATAGATCTCCAATACCTCTCACGGGGTCTGAGATACAAGCCTTGAAAGATCGCTGCCCAATCGTGCTTAGTGCACCTTGGGGACACTTTGGTCTGGCATGGTCTAAAACATTCTAGTGACTAAGTGGTTGAAATGGGGTTGTCACTAGCATTTACCCACCCAATCGGAGCTAATGGAGTAGTCCATTTGGTGTTGGGACAAATGGTTCAGAAGAAATCTAGTGGTGCAACTTTCAACTGACACTCACTGCAAGTTTTGGCATCAAGCGAGACTGGCATGCCAAATTCAAATGAATTCAAATCTCCCAGAATAGAGAGAGGTTATTGTAGGCCTCAAAAACATGGTCTTGTAGCATCAAATGGATCATTGATACCTCTCACGAGGTCTGAGATATGAGCCTTGAAAGATCACTGCCCAATCATGCTTAGTGCACCTTGGGGACACTTTGGTCCGTCATGGTCTGGAACATTCTAGTGACTAAGTAATCAAAATAGGGTTGTCACTAGTGTTTACCTACCCAAAAAGAGCTAATAGAGTAGTCCATTTGCTATTGGGATGAACGGTTTGGAAGAAACCCACCGGTGCAACTTTCAACTAATCCTCACTGCAAGTTTTGGCATCAAGCAAGACTGGCATGCCAAATTCAAATGAATTTGAATGTCCCAGAATGGAGAGAGGTTATTGTAGGCCTTAGAAACATGGTCTTGTAGCATCTCACAAATTACTAATATCTCTCACGGGGTTTGAGATAGGAGCCTTGGAAAGATCACTGTCTAGTCGTACTTAGTGCACCTTGGGGACACTTTGGTCCGGCATGGTTCGGAACATTCTAGTGACTAAGTGGTCAAAATGAGGTTGTCACTAGAATTTACCTACCCAACCGGAGCTAATGGAGTAGTCCATTTAGTGCCGAGATGAATGGTTTGGAAAAAACATAGTGGTGCAACTTTCAACTAACTCTCACTGTAAGTTTTGGCATCAAGTGAGATTGGCATACCAAATTCAAATGAATTCAAATCTCTTAGAATGGAGAGAGTTTATTGTAGGCCTTAGAAACATGGTTTTGTAGCATCTCACAAATTGTTGATACCTCTCACAGGGTCCAAGATATGAGCCTCAAAAGATTACTGCCCAATTGTGCTTAGTGCACCTTGGGGACACTTTGGTCCAGCATGGTCTGAAATGTTCTAGTGACTAAGTGGTCAAAATGGGGTTGTCACTAGCATTTACCCACCCAATTGAAGCTAATGGCACATTGCATTTGGTGTCGAGACGAACTCCTTGAACACTATCCCTTCACCCCAGGGAATCACCATTTTACTTTGGACACATTTGACCAATTTTGACTCAATGACTCCAACTATTACATCATTTGACGATACAAATGTACATGGAATTAAGAAAATATAAACGTAAGGATACAAAATTAAGGTGATACAAATTATATAAGGATACAACATTCATAGTAAGGAAACACATTTTTTGCACTTTACATGGCATTAAGAGGATACAAATGTGGGCTTTTAATATTTGCAAATCAACTCCATGGGCTCTTTTATATTTCAAATTTTGCATCTAAATTTTTATATTCAAAATTTGGCATCTAAATATGCACATTACATTCGATTGTTATTTTTATATACAAAATTTGGCATCTACCTATGCACATTACATTCGATTGTTGTTTTTATATACAAGATTTGGCATCTAACTATGCACATTACATTTGATTGTTGTTTTTCTATACAAAATTTGGCATCTAGATATGCAAATTACACAACTATATATAAAAAATAAGTGTCCTTTCTACTCCTAAAGTGTATAAGTTTAACACATGGTACTCAATGACATCTACATTTCAATCCCTGCATTCAAAAGGCAAAAGAAAATTTAGTAGAGAATATAAGAAGTTTATATAGGTTGAGAAAAAAGATTATGAACATGTATAAGTAACTAAACGAACCAAAAAACATGACTAGACAATGCATAGTGAATTTTACAGTCATAAAAGATGGGCTAATCAAATGCATACCTCGATCTTCTATATCTACCATATATGTATCCAACTGCATTTACAATCCGCATACAAATCCAAGTTTATTGGCTCAAACAAATAAAGCAAAAAAATACAATTAATTTATTGAACGTAATTGTAATAAACATGGAAAACCTTGCAACTTGAGTTGAACTTATCTACTGAAGTGTTCCTGAAGGGTCATCTCTCTGCTTGAGGGTATTCAATATTGCTTCATGATTAGCACTAGTAATAGTCCAAAGTTCCTTTGTCTTTGGTTTTCCTTGATGTTTCAACAACTTAATATTGGCCACTATAATAAGGTGTGAATACATGAGAATGGTTTTGTGCTTCTCATAGTCTTCAAATGTAGGAATGCCATTATTTCTAGTCATATACGTGTGCAACCATGTTCCCTCAACAACATGTGATCTTGTTGGATATGTGAACATATCATCATTTGTCATCGGTTGTGCAAGTTTCTGCTTTCCTTGTACACAATGTGCTAACCAGTAATCTAATCTCTCATCATTCCCTTGTGGTGTAACCAATGAAAAAATATGTCCTAGCTGTAGAAGATCTGAAAGATGGTCGTAGTAAGTGAACAATCCATGTCATCATTTATTACCGAGACTGTGAGAGATAAAGGAGTAAGATAATGTGGAACCCATGTATCAACCCACTCACTTGACTCACATTGATCCCAATCACACTGAAGACAACTCGAACAATAACAAGCCAACTCTCGTATCCAAATGGTCCATGTACTAGCATCTGAGCTTCGAAATGAATGCATTTTTGAAGAATCTTTCACAGTTTGACAATCCAGCCTATCTCCTATTATGCCAAACTCAACCAACCAAAAGAATTTTCACACCATTAAATCAAGAGTCCCCCCTGTGACAATGGTGAAGTACGCCTATCAACAATAGATCAAGCATCAATGATTTCTACACCTGAAATCCTCAGTTGCTCCTTAACTAGAGCTTTCTTTATGCATGCACCTACTCCATCATGCTCCCCTTTTCCATGACTGGCCTAAAAAAAACTCCAAATATGAGGTACACCTCTCTCTACATGCATTCTACATAACAAATAAAACATACAAGCATTTTTGAATTGACCTGTGCAGTTATCTGACCAAATGAGATGTCTATCCATAGCAATATTATTTTCCTGCACCCACTCAAAATAATTCTCAAAGCAATGTTGGACAAAATTGGATGAGTGTGATCTATCATCACACAAATAAAAATGGTACTCTCTGATTATCTTCCGGTCATCTTCTGTACTATCAGGGGAATGTCTATATGTTATGTGCACAAAAATAGCTACCTGAATAGAATTGTAATATTGAGCTTGCAACTTGTTTTGGGGTTGCAATGTATAGTTCTCTGCAAATTCAACAACCAATATAATAGTGCCAATTGGAAAATTTTCCTTAAATATCCTGAATTATTGATCCAACCATTGAGACGTGTGACTATGCCTTGCATACTTGTAAAAATGATTCTTCCAGAAATCTAAAATAAAATCAGCTACATTGCATTATTTTGTAACAAACTCACATCTAGAGCCTTCACACCTCCACTTTTTAATGTATATTTGACAGTTTCATATACCTTTTCATGGACAATTGTCTTTCCAAAATCATGTTCACAGCCCTCATGCAAACATTCAACAAACTTCACTAGCCCACCACAATATGAGCACTTGTCATTTAAGAAATCTTTTCTATAAAAGAAACATGCATCATCTCTAGGACATAAAAAATGATCTAGAAAGTCTATTGATGATTTAGGAAGAGCACTTGCACCACACTCCTCCAACATTTCACTAGTATGCAAAGTAGAATGAATGGATCGTAACAATTCATGGTGCATTGAAAACTCCACATGATATTTGAAACAAGAAGTATTTCGAATCTTAAGAGGCACACAAAAAAAAATTTTTGGGGCTTCAAAAGCTCTTTGTGATATTTGTAATGTTGGATGTGTCTCACAAATTTTTTTGAACAACATTGTTTGACTCACCTCCAAATAATGTTTGGGATGTGGGGTGCGGTCTCGAATGCCAATTCTCAACTTCAAGACATCCTTCACATTTGGTGACACTCTTGAGTTAGATTGCCAAAATTGTTGAATTTGATCCTTCATAGCATCGATAAGCTTCTAATCACAACGTGAAAGTCTCCCACCATAAGCCCATGTATCATTTTGAAGAGGATCATCAAGTCTTTCTCTTCTTGCAAGTGCTCTATCCAAAGTTTTATGATTTAGATTCAAGTCAACACAAGTTTGTCTCATCAAATGAGCCTTTCTAAAATGATGACTTACTAAGGAGGTTGTAATAACCCTCCTAGTGGCTCTCTTATATTTTTCCTTGGTAGTCTTCCTAATGGAATTGAGAGACCTAAAAAGATTTCTCACAATAATAGCATTCCTCTCCTTTTTCTTGTTCACACTAATCTTCAATTTGACTAGTATACGTCTCATCTTTTGCATCTTTAAAAATTTCACAAATATTTGACATTGCTCAACCAATGTCTTGTGGCTAAAAAAATGATCAAAGAGCTTTGAAACCCACAACCGAATGGTTCTTTCTGATCTCTTGCCATAAAAATTGCTCATTATGTTCTCATCAATTTCAAGTAACCATTTAGTTGCTCTTGGAGGTCTCAATGTTGAAGTTTGTCTTTCTTCCTCCCAAGGGACTTCATTTCTCATATAATTTGGAGATGTGTTACATTGATTTGGTTCTTGTGTACCACTATCATTGTCAATTCCTTCATATTCAATCAGTGGATTGTCATTGACAATGTCCACACTTCCATTCTCCACATCTACATGTTCATTTTCAAAACCTACATTTTCATCTTCAATCCCTACATTCTCATTTTCAATATTATTGTCATAAATCATTTCAAATTCATGTTCTTCACTTGAAACCACATTAAAAGGTGGGTCTATGCTGACATCTTCATTAATATTTAACATACCTTGTCTCTTGTTCCGATGGGCAATCCTATCCATTTCTCTATACACTTCAATCTTTTCATTTGTGAGTTTCCTCTTCCATTTATGCTTTTGACAACTACTACCCC
This sequence comes from Chamaecyparis obtusa, assembly GCA_027943335.1. Lineage (NCBI taxonomy): Eukaryota > Viridiplantae > Streptophyta > Pinopsida > Cupressales > Cupressaceae > Chamaecyparis > Chamaecyparis obtusa. The sequence continues at coordinate 440,195 of BSBK01007605.1, read as the reverse complement.
CCATAGTGAGACCAAAAGGGTGATGCAAAAACCTTTGGTAATAGATAAAATCACCACAACTAGTGCAAAAAGTGGATTTTTGTCTTCTCTAAAGATGAAATGTCATTCACTGCAACTCAAGTCCCATGATTCTACAGAAAAATGTGCCTCTCTAGAGGGACCCAGAGAATATTATTTTTACTTTTCACCAGTAAAAAGAATCTGATATCCAAAAATATCAGATATCTACCCCCAAAATTTGGCCAAAATCTCTCTCTCTCTCTCTCTCCTTTGTTTCTCTCTCTCTCTCTCTCCCTCTCTCTCTCTCTCTCTCCACTTTTTAATGTATATTTAACAGTTTCATATACCTTTTTGTGGACAATTTACCTTAAATGTTCTTACATCAATTTTTATGCCACTATCAATTTCCAGGACAGATGATGAGCGTACGGTGGTTCTACATCTGTGTGAAATTTTTTTCCAGAGTTAAAAAATTAATTTATTATTTTTAATATTTAATAAGTTAATTTTTAATCATTATACAATACAGAAATAAATAATAATAATATAATACATACTAATATGATAAATAAGTTAATATTATACTATTATACAATACATAAATAAATAATAATAATATAATACATATTAATATAAAAATTTATATTATAATATTAATGCTATGCTATTAATATTAAAAATGATAATTTGTAATATATATTTTAAAATTGAAAAAATACTTAACTCAATTTATATTAACTTAACACTGGTTTGCAAACCATAATACCACAATTACACACTGGTCCTCAAAATGGCAAAGAACCAGGTGAAGAACCAGCAGGAATGGAATCAACGAGAAGGGAATCAACAGGCCTCAAATCAACAGGTAGGGGATTCGAAGAGGCTTCACAGGGAAAACATCCTAGGTCAAGGCAACAGAGCTAGTGATTAGTGGCTCCAACCTGGCAAGCAACACTATATCTTAGTTGTTAAGGGTCACGGGTTGCAACAACGATAGAACATTCATTCTCGGGAGCACGCAAACCCTTTTGGCCAGGATAACAAAAATAGGGATGCAGGGTTTTGTGTTGAGGACTTTGAAAAATTTGTGCATATCTTTCGAGGTCCTCCGATTGTCCAACTAGCTAATGCACGATGCACAGACCATAATAGCTTCCAAAGTTGCTCATTTGTGGAAAAGAATGCTTCAAGTTTGAAAACTCCTCCACATCTAGCGGTAGGATCATTTCCAAGGTCAATATTCTCTAGAAAAGTCACTGTCCAGCTTGCTAAGCCCTTTTTTGTCAACCCTAGATTCCATTTCCCCAAAACCCACCATGCGACGGGTTTTAGTACTTTTGAAATTTAGGAATCTTCATCCAAAGTAGCTCTATGTGGTGATCACATGTCGTTGGACAAAATGGGATCCAAAAAAATTGAATTTCAAAATGAGTAGGAAAGAACATTTTTCAAAAATAGAACCAACAAATCTAGCTTTAGGAATAAACCTAGGCTTATTAAGGGAAAATGACCAATCTTTGACATCTGCGAAGGAACCCCACCTGGGTCTTCGGTAAAAATCAACCATGTCTTTCAAAAATATGGAAAACCAAAAGGGGGTAGTTTAAATATGAAGGAAGACATGTCCAAGGTACCCACTGTGAATCTCGGCAAGGACATAATAGGATTTCCTCCTATGAACGACCTCTCAAACAGGGCTCCTATTATCCCACCCAAAACTAAGTTTATTTGGAAAAAGAAACGACAGTAAGAGATGGTTTCATAGGACCCCAACTTGATTACATTCACTCTACTAGAGGATTCTAGCATGGCTACAATCACTTTACCAGAGAATATGCTTCAATCAAATATTGGCTTCCTTCATCAAACGACTCTTATCAGTAAGTTTTCTTCCAACTCAATGTTGCTTTTAGATATTAATGGCTGGGCAAAGAAAAGCTGGGTGAGTCTAAAAGATTTATTCTATGCATACCCAGATTTGAAATTTTTTGTAGCTATTTTTCACTCTAAAGAAGCTAGAGACACAGTCCACAAACACAAAGGTTGGTTTTGCAAGGGTCTAGGATTATATACCATGATCTAGACCCCAAATTTTAACCCAGATCTTTGTCCCATACGGTTTTTTCCACATTGGATTTCCTTTCCCCTACTTCCACTAGATTATAGGGACCCATATATTATTGAATGTATTGCTAATAAAATGGGTATCTTCATCAAGCATGATCTTATTCCTTATGAGCTCCCTGCTCGCAAAGTTAGAGTGTGCATCCTCATTGACAATCAAATTTTTTTTAGTCAAATGATAAAAATTAAATCCAAATGGGGGGATTGGATCTAGAAAATTGTTATACAAGACCCTCTACTGTTATCAAATATCAGCACATTTTGGGTCACCTTAAGACTGAATGTCAGGAAATACCTCACGGTGCAATTATAGTCTGCTCTGATCATAATACAGATCCTTTGGCCTATACTCATCCAAGGCTTGCACATGATCTAGATGCCCTTGTTTCAGAGTTTCTAACCGAAGCCAGTATAGATTCTCAGCATATGCAGGATAAGGAGACTTGGCTTTAGAATCAGACCTTATATGTCAAAATTTCCAATTTATTGTACTTTGTTTTCTCATTTTTAGCCTGTACCTCCTTTTGGTGGGAATATTCACCTCTATCCTAAAGAATAGGCTTCACAGAGTGTTCATTACCAGATCTACAATCATCCTATGTTAATTTGACTGTCAATCAGTTAATGTTTCATGGAACCCCCATTACTTTACCTAATAATCAAGAGAGTAAAATTAGTCTTTCCGAGTCAGATTGTAGAGCTATGGAATCAGCAAATAAGATGCTCACAGACCTTGCCCTACAAATGATAGATGAGATTGCAAAAGAAGAATAGTTCCATTCTCTAGACTTAGAAATAGAAATCAGAGAGAATATGCTTTCCCACTCTCACTCCAAAACTGAGCCTGAAATACTCAGGTTACTCCATTCTAACACCCTAAATAAGGTTGATCCTGACAACCCTCATTTTTCATGGCTTCAGCTCATTCTGCAAGACAACATACATTTTCCAGAACCCTATTCAGATATGGGTCTTTCAATGACATCAAGGTTACAAAAAGAAACTTCGCTGGGTGCATAAAAAAATCAACCTCCTCAATGCCAACCTGAAGATGACTTCGTATTGGAAGAAAGTATGTACCAAGATATGTTCATGCTTGAGGATAACCTAGACCAAGATAAGATGCTTAAAATCCAAAGTGAAATTGAATTGCAAAAGGAAGCTCTTGTATACTGTATGGGAAAAAAGGAAGAAGTGGATTCCCGCTCTCTCTATCATACACTTTCCATTGAGAAAACACCTTGTCATAGCCCGCAGCCTAAGAAAAATCCAAAAACCAAAGGTAGAAAACCAAAGGGCACAATAGCAAAGGAAGAAATTACAGCAGGGATTCAGTCCACTCTAGAAGATAAATTTGGCTCTACTAAAAGATTGACAAGGAGAACAAGAGGTTCTCCTCATCCACAATGAAGATAGCCTCTTGAAATGTCAAAGGCATTAATGCCTATGACAAAAGAGGTAGTGTCAAACAAATGATTGACTCTTTCTAGGCAGATATAGTGTTACTTCAAGAAACAAAAATGTCACAACCAACATTTGAAAAAATAGTTGGCAAATGGGTTTCATGGGCCTCTGCTCATAGACAAGGAATCGGTGCTTCTGGGGGCCTGGCAGTATTATGGAATCCAAAACAATTCAAGGGCATATGATTACTCAATACAAAAATTGGCAACTTCTCAAGATGACTAAATTTGACTTATCTATCATACTGGTAAATGTCTATGGGCCCACATCGACACAAGACAAACTAAGTGTATGGAATGCACTCACACATATCATTCAACATTATAGTGATCATAATGTAGTTCTAGGTGGAGATTTCAATGCTATTCTCAAATTGACAGAAAAAATTAGTGGAATCAGCCCTCCTCTCAAGACTATTCAAGACTTTTCCTCTTTCATTTTGGATAATAATCTTGAAGATATTGTGTCAGCAAATGGCTCATTCACTTGAACAAATAGGAGAGAAAACTTTTCACAAATTGCATGCCGATTGGACAGATTTCTTATTTCTCAAGAATGGAAACTAAGTTAATACACCTTCCAATCAAAAATTTTGGCCATCCCAAGGTCTGATCATTTTTTGATAGTTCTCTCCATAAAGGAATCTTCGGGTATAAGGGGTCACCAACCATCCTTCAAATTTGAGAGAATGTGGCTTCACCATCCTCACTTTATCCCTCTAATCAAACAGTGGTGGATTAGTGCCCCAAGAGTTGATGGGTCCAAGATGCACTAATTTTCTATGAAGCTGAAACATGTCAAAACCTTGATAAAAAAGTGGAATGAACAGGTATTTAAAAACATATTCAAGCAAAAAGATATAATCAAGCAATAGTTAGCTGATATCCATGAACATATTATCCAACATGGTATGAATAATGGGACATATCATAAACAGAAAGAGTTACAGTAGGAGTGGGAAGAGCTCTGTAGTTGGGAGGAAGAATACTAGAGGCAAAAATTGAGAGAATTATGGCTTCGAGAGGGAGACAAGAATACAAGATATTTGCATGCTTCAACCAAACAGAAAAGAGTAGCATCTTCAATCTTCTCAATCAAAGTTGTAGATAATGGGAAAATTCTAAAAAATGCACAAGAAATTCAATCAGAAGGAGTCGGGTTCTTCAAGAAGCTTCTTTCCCCTGACTCTGGCCCCTCACCAACTCAAGCACAAATCAATAATATCCTTGATGCCATTCCTTCACTGATTTCTCAACAACACAACATGTAGCTCATGGCCCCATTCACCCTAGAAGAAGTTCGTAGTGTGGTATTTTCTCTCTCTCTCTAGACAAAGCCCTAGGTCCAGATGGAATCACGACCCTCTTTTTCCAAATTTGTTGGGACTCCATTGGTGGGGAATTGTTAGGTGTCCTTGAGGAATCAAGGAAAAGTAAATTTATATCAAAGTATTTTAACTCCACCAACATTGCTATTATTCCAAAAGTGAAAGAACCACAAACATTTGCTAACTTTTGTCCAATCTCCCTTTGTAATACAACATACAAGATTAACAATAAAGAAATCTACCTGAGACTTTAGCATCTTATCCCATTCATTATTTCACAAGAGTAGGGTGGCTTCATTCCGGGGTGAGAAACTATGGATGGGGCTTTGGTTTCTCATGAAGTCCTTCATTCTATTAATAATGATCAGTCCTCTAGTTTTGTCATCAAGTTGGATATGATGAAGGCATATGATAGAGTATGTTGGGATTTGCTTCTGTGAGTCCTTCACAAATTTGGTTTCTCCAAACAATGGTGTAAATGGATTAGAGCTTGTATATCAGGGGCATGGTTTTCTATTATCATTAATGGAACTGCAACTAGATTTTTCTCTTTTTCTCAGGGGGTTAGGCAAGGTGACCCACTATCACCATTCATATTCATCATAATGGCTGAGGCCCTTAGTAGGACTATTCAGAAAAAAAAAAACTCTTTGGGGCTTTGGAAAGGAGTTCATATTGGTGGGATAGACATTTCAGTCACACATTCTTTGTTTTCAGATGATACCTTGTTGTTTGGGACGTCTAGAGTCAACGAGGCCAGACAGATAAAATATACTTTAGACTTATATTTAGCAACATCAGGTCAGAAAATAAATTTGCAAAAATCAAAGATCTTCTTGTTTAACACAAATCCTATTATCTCCAATAAAATTATCCAAATTCTAGAGTTTCTGGTTGACTCTCTCCCTTCCACTTATTTGGGCATTCCCTTTTTTGTTGGAGAAAACAATCCAAACTATTGGTCCTTAGTTATTGATAGAATCAAGAGCAGAATTGTGGCTTGGAAAGCCAAATGGCTTTCACTGGCTGGCATAATTTTAGTCATCAAAGCTATCCTCTTAACTATCCCCATTTATTATCTAGCATTCCTTAAAGCTCCCCCATCAATTACTAAACAAATTCAAAAATTAATAAGAGACTTTTTATGGTCAGGAAACATGAACAACTTGAAGAAGATCCCGCTCATCTCTTTAAAAGATATGGCCTATGTTCCATGCCTAGGAGGAGCTAGTGTCCATGACTTGAGCAATCATAACAAAGCCTTTGGGGGCAAGATAGTTTTGCAAATGGTCACCAAACATCAAAATAAATGGTGCCAAATTATGTAACAAAAATATCTTGACAACTCCAACCTAGTATGGGTTGTCTCAATCTCTGATCCCCCTAAAGGATCAACAATTGGGAACTTCATGATGTCATCAAGAAAGGTTGTGCTTAGGCATGTCTCATGGGAGGTTAAAAAGGGAACAAATATTAAATTTTGGAGAGACTCATGGAGTGGGTTACCTATCCTACTAACCCCATTCATTCCTCAAGATATAATATCAACATCAGAAAACACATGGGGTACTCAACTAATAAAATTTGTTTCTACTATGTGTATTTTTCAAGGAAAGTCATATGGAAAGATCTAGATGAATTAAATCTTTCAGTGCCACATAAAGACCTATTACACAAAATACTCTCATTTAGAATAGTCCATTTATCAGATAAAGAAGACTGTGTACTGTGGGCTGCTGCGAAGGATGGTAAGTATTCAATAAAAGAAGGATACAAAAGCTTACAATTCTCAGAGTCTAATATGTTTTCTTCTCATGCTTATTCCTTTTGCTGGAATTGGGTGGTCCTTCCTAAGGAAGGATGCTTTGAGTAGTTGGAGTTAAGAAACAGAATACTCACTAGTGACAGACTTGAGAAGTTCCGCATCACACAACCCTTTAAATGTAAACTTTGTGAAGATCACTTTGAGAATGTTGATCACTTATTTTTGACATGTACTTTTTCACAAGACTGTTGGTCCTTTATCCTTAAAAGCTTCATTATTCTACCCCCTTGCCTAATAAAATATGGGACCTCTTCCAATCATGGCCAACTCTATACTCGAATTCTTTATTTTCCGATCTATGGAGATGCATTCCAGCTTTAGTTGTGTGGTCAATCTGGTGGGAAAGTAACAAACACATTTTCAGAAATATTTCTTCACAAATTGAGGAGGTTTTAAAGGGCATTGAGAGACTGATATATGAAGTGATCAATGCAAGTATCTACCGATCCAAAATTAATCCAGTAGTTTCACAATGGGATAGTATTATTATCAAAGAATGGAAGATGTTGCACATCCCATTAGGCTAGGGTCCTCCAAAATAGGGATCATCACAAGTGGATCGATTGACAGTCAAGTGGTATCCACCCCCTCAGAACATATTGAAATTAAAATTTGATGGAGCCTCGTGTGGAAATCTGGGAAACTCGGGCCTTTGTGCTTGTATAAGAGACTGTGAGGGAAATCTAATGGCATTCACTACTTCCCCATTACCTATAGGATCTAATAACATGGCCGAAGCACAAGCCTTACTTGTAGGACTTATTTTGGAAAAATAGGGTGGATTTAAAAATATCCATATTGAAGGAGATTCAATGGTAATCATTATTGCTTGTATCAAGAGGAAATCCCATAATTGGCAACTTGCATATTTCCTTAAACAAACATGGTGTATCATAGACACATTTCCTTCCATATCTATATCTCATACGTTGAGAGAAGGTAATAAGGTTGCTGATTACCTAGCTAATATGAGGTGGGATGGAACACAAATATCATGTTTAATATCAAACACATTTCCATAAATTTGCGGTGACCTCCAAAGACTAGTGAGTTCAGAAAAACCCTCAGGTGTGGGATAACAATGTCACACGATCTCACTAGATCTCTTCATCCACATTGTGATATGAAGGTGCCATAATTGATTGGCATAGCAGCAGGACACATGTCAAATACTCATCACCATACTTAGCTCTATATCACTTGCCTACTCCTTACAATAGATGAAGGGGATATTTAATAAAAGCATCAGATGCTCAGTACATGGAGTACATAGTTGTGTTAGTACTAATAGCCACCAATTCTACAATACTTGGCTATAATTGAGACAAGTGGACACTTTACACACTCAGAAAGTCACCCACAATGATATCTAGCAACCTCACACATGTCTCTGATTTTTTCACCTGAAGGGCATTCAGTTTTAATTAATGCCAAAAAATTAACTTGGATTCGACAATTATTATTCACAGAGGATATTTATGTGGCATTTCCACTAAGTTTTTTCATACCCTACCTTTGTCAAATTCTGCTAATGGCAAACTCAATGGATGTATGTGTCCAGTGTGATGATTGTGCTTGCTTTCACAGTGAGATGCTTCCAAAGAATTATCGGGTGTGTATTCCGCTTGATGAGGAGGAAGAAGCATTACGACGGATCATTCCTGACTTCATGCTAGATGACATGTTTTTCCTCTTTGCTTCAACTTGACAACCCATTAAAATCTTAATTGGAGAAGAAATTCTCTCCTCGAGGTCAAAGTAGTTTCTTTATCTATCTCAGGTAGTGTCCATTTTCCTTTTGAATGTCATGGACTTGCTGCAATCCGTGCAAATCTTGGAAATTCTTTCTTTTAAATTTGTTAAGCCCCATTTCTAGGAAGGCAAGAAATTACAGAGGGTGATGCAAAGATTTGATCTTTGGCTTGGTCATGCATTAGTGGGCGGCCTTTTTTCCTGACATAAATTACTTAAGAGCCATGAGTGCATGGCTACTTATGATAGCATAAAGAATGCAATGGAGAAACAAAATTTTAGCAATGTCAAAGGTGCTTTGCACTCATATGGTAATGAATTGGGGTTTGAATTGGATTCAAAGATTAAAATGGTGATCGAGGCTCTTCTCCTACTGCTCAAAGCACCATATGCTTCTCTTCCCTTAGGGTTTGCAGCTCACACAACCCCTTTTCTAGATTTCCCACTACCATTCACATTGAGCTCAAGTGGAAATGTATTATTTGTAGGTGAAGCCAGTGGTTCCTTTGCTCAACCTACTCAACTATAGTCTGGTGCTTTCAAATGGAATGATACTGACCCCAACAACAGGGGCCCTGGAGACAATGTATATGATGCAGGGTGGAATGCAAACTTAGAGATGGAACAGATTTCAAACTGGACTATTGAGCCTTCGGGATGGTCACCACACTCCCAACCAGACTTTGTCTCACAAAATTACGATGCCACGGAGGAATAGATGGTGATCTGGAACAATGAGGTTTTTTGCGAGAAATTCGAGCTCATACTTTTCTATTTTTTGATACTAGTCATTTTCAGCTCAATATTGAATATTGAAACTTGAAATGTATTGCTCTCCGACTTTATGTTTTGTCAAAAGAGTGGCCATGGCCTCACGATTGTAATGTATACGATGATACTTTAAATCTCAAATTTGATAAGGTCACCTTATCACCTTTTGTATATATAGTGATTATGTTAGGTTTTCTTCCTGATTCTTTCCTGATTGAGCTCTTTTTGAATCAACTTTTTATAAATATATAAATATATACAGTGGTTCTTCCACTTTTGATTAGAAAAAAATATTAACATAAAAAAATACAATTTAATATGAAACTACAAATTGAGAAAAGTAGTGCAATTAAAATTTTGAATTAGGCGGGAGGTTTCAGATATTCGATATTATCGAATATCCAAAATTTTGGAAGATCTGATTATATTGGATATTCGATTAGGCTTGGTATTTTCTTAGGCAATACCAAACATGGGTGGTCAACCCTTTAGGCATGTTTAGGAGATTTCTTTTGATATTGAGACTTCGACCATGTAGCTAATGACTATTTTTTCACCCGAAATTGATGAAACAAAAAGAGTTTCTTAAAGACATTATCCACTTTTCATCAATATAATTGCTGTCAAATTTTGAGTTCAGTAAGTAATTATTACTTATTTTTCAATTGAGTTATCTTTAAAGTCGTAATTGACACTGATTAAAAAACACCTATAACTTTCAAACCGTTTAATGTTTTTGAAATCCAAAACATGCATCACATTCTATGCTTCAGCTACTATAAGAATTTTTTTTTTCAATTTTGTAAAGTTTAGAATTAGTTAAGGTAGTCAGACATGAGAGTTTTTTTGTTTTGAAAAAGTTGTAGAAGAAAATTCATAATTAATTATTTATTTAGAAAAAAATTACAAAAAAAATGCATCACATCCGGACATGAGTCTACTACTTATATCTATAATCTTGGTAAAATATATCATCATTTGATGATTAAGGTGGTCAAACATACATGTAATTTTTATCTTTTCCCTAAAATTTTCATACTACTGCATTGAAATCTAAAATTTTGAACAATTAGATAAATTTTTTTTCAGACAAGGGCTAGTAGTTTAGAAAATACATTCAATTTCCTACAGATTCTATTCTTACAACTTTTTCACATAAGGTTCATAAGATGTTCAAAATTTTACATCAAGTTGACTAACCCTGATTTTTTTAATTTTTGATTGCCACTTAAGGCCATAGTTTGGTATACCATGAACTTGCACATACCCTCTACTTTACCAAGAGTTTTCATCGAGTCCATACTCTTGCTAAAGTGGGGGCTAAATGTATCATTGAAAAATGGAAGCACTTCCATTTAGGACCGGTTTAGCCCTCTGAGTAAGTGGTATGGGGTCATGTCAAATGCCTTGAATGGGTCTTTGACTTGGGTTTGGCTTTTTCCCCCTGTTCTACTTCTCTCTCCACCTTTTTCTAGTCTATTTCTGGCACCTAGTCCTGAGAAACTAAGAATCTTGACCTCAGGGTCAAGGTCAACCTCAACCCTAACCTAGGGCAGAGTTGACCTTGACCCTAACCCTAGGTCCAAATTTCAAAATCTAAGAGTTTTCGAATGTCAGGTTTTGGAAAGTTAATTTTCCCACTTCCGGGTCAACTGTTTTGGGCTTCAAAATGGTAAACTCTTAAATGATCTTTAAATTGGGTCCACCTCCAAGATTAAATGCTTAATTGGAATTTAATTCTCCTATGTCAGCCTCTCTAAAAGTTTGTGCCCTAAACTTGTATAAAAGAAAGCCTTCCTCTCTCATTTCAAATCATCTTCTTTTTCATAATCTCTCAAGCACTCAAGCAAGTGAAATCAAGTAATCATCAAGAAAGAAAGAAGGAGAAAGAAATAATTCAAGCATTCAAGATCGTATTCATCAAGTAGATCTATTGGTAGCCATTGAAGGATTCACTCTCTATAGAGCCCCTTTGTTGAAGATTTCTTCATCCACATTCATTGAAGCCTCTTCCTATTCCAAGCTCCATTCAAGATTGGTGTTGAAGATCTAATACAATTGATTTGAGACATCCTACATTCAATTCTAAATTCATTTGGAGCATCCATACTTGTGGATTCAAGGATTCGAATCCTTCACAAGGATTTCAATATAAGCAAGGTGAATTGTTCTATTTACTTTGTTTATCTCTACAATTTCAATTCAATTTTAAGGTTAATTCCAAAACCAAGATTTGACCAAGGCAAACCCCTCATCCAACAAACAAAACCCTTTTTCTTGTAGGTACAGGTGTGTGATAGCGAATTACAGATTTGATTTGAGTACCCTTTTCAATGAACTTTCAGGATCTGCGAATAGATTTTTTGTTGGAATAGTGTGGGTTAAGGTCAACTTTTAGGGGTAAGATTGTGCCCCAAGGTAAGATCTTACCCCTATTTTGGGTCAAGGTTGAACTTTCTCAAAACAATAAAAGGTTTTTGGGTTTTCTCTATTTCTATGTTTCTAGCCCAGATCCGATTGCAGAATTTCCTGAAATTGAATACAGGCTTCAGAAAATAGTATTTTCTAGATTTGTCCTATTTTGAGGTAAGTACTTATCTTCAATTCAATTAAGATTTCAATATTTCCTTTCCATAACGGAATATAAGGTTTTCTCCTTTGTTCATATTCTCCATCGATTGATTCATTTATGTATTGACCATCATTTTGTGGTTAATCAATTTGGATCTTTCCTTTGGGAATTTGCGGTTAAGAAGAGGGCCTTATCTTCCCCAGTTTTATAAATCTCTCTCCATTCTTACCCTTTACATTTTTCTAAACACAATTCATACTCTCATTCCATTTTATATATTATATTAAATATAAATGGTTGTCTCATAAATCATTTTGCATGTGCATGAGTTTACAAGGAGACCCTTGATGTTGACAACACACAATGAAGGATATCATGACACTTTCATGGAGGTATCATTTATTTATTAAAGTGGTGTTGTAAAATAAATTATGTATTCATGATAACTAAATAATACTCTTGTTATTTTATTTTTAGTTATTGAAATCAGAGACCCCTCCTGATATTCATGACTCATTGGATCATGGGGTTGTTGCAGTTATAGAAAGTTTTGAAGCATTGACTGAGATATGAAAGAGATCAATCAATTTTATTTTTTGGTTTAATAGTTTATATTATATTTTTTAAAGATATGCATGAATGTATTTTAATTATTATTTTGATTATTGATGTAGGGAATTGTAAATAAACATTGTCAACGTGCCCCTCCCATTAATGAACACAAAAAATATTTATTAACGGTAAGTGAATATTCTAATTTATTTCATCTTATAATTCAATTTTGATATATATTAGTTATTGATGTTTATACTTGTAGTTTTAGGAGTTGGAGGTCTAGAGGAGTCTAGAGAGGAGTGTTAGGACTAACAAGGCAGAAATAACAGTTACATGCAAATATAACCAATATCAGAAAATAATAAACCACACAAAAGAGAACACAAGACACAAAGAATTAACGTGGTTTACCCAATCCCTGGGCTATGTCCACCAACAGTGAGTCCAATATTATTATTATCCAGTGATTACAACCTAATTACAATTCGCAATCCCTTACAACTCAATTCCACCACAAGTACTAAAATCATACATAATGAAATCCGTAACCCTAAGCCATATTATACAATATTTTTCTGCTTTAGGGTTAGAATGAGTTACAATATGTTGGCCCAAAAAATAGCTAAAAATATATCATCCTCAAAAAATTTCACCTCGGGGGTTGCGCCCCTGAACCCCAGCTCAGGACCTGGCCCGACCCTGACGAGGTCAAGAGGAAAAGTGTACAACACTTTCCTGATCAATCACCACAAGCTAACAATCTCCCACTTGGTGACTAATTCATATCCACACTAAAAAACCTCCCACTTGGAGACTGATCCTATAGAAATATCGTTACCATATGAGGCTCCCACTGGATCAAACCACCCTAGACTCAGCTGTGTCTTTATTCTGTTCAGTCTAGAAGACCGACTAAAGCTAAACATGAGTTCAACTTCTCCCTTGTTACTACCTTTGTAAACATATCTATTGGATTATCATCAGTATGAATCTTTTCTAGCTTTAACTTCCCATCATCCAAAATTGACCAAATGAAATGGTACTGCAACTATATGTGTTTTGTCTTTGAGTGCAAAGAAAAATTCTTCACAAGATGAATGGCACTTTGGCTATCTGTATGCAAAAAATTATTCATCTATGGATGTCCCAATTCTTCAATGAAGAATTGAAGCCATATCATCTCCTTGGATGCCTCTGTAGCAACAACATACTCTGCCTCTGTAGTGGATAAAGCAACCACCTTTTGTAGTCGAGAAATCCAACTCACTACTATCCCACCAATAGTAAATACATAGCCTACAGTACTCTGCTTGCTATCTATATCTCCTACCAAATATGAGTCAACATAGCCTTGTATAATAGTAGTAGATCCCCCAAAGTGTAAAAACTTACTGGATGTAGCTCTCAAATATCTGAGAATCCATTTGACTGAATTTTAATACTCAATACCAGGGTGACTCGTATATATCAGCTAACGACTCCCACTATGTGTGCAATATCTAGCCTAGTACATACCATAGCATACATTAAGCTCCCTACAACTGAAGCATAAGGTACCTTGGACATTTTAGCCTCTTCTTATGATGTCTTAGGACACATCTCTTTAGTCAATTTCAAATGACCAGGCAAAGGTGTGCAGACAGCTTTGGCATTCTCCATAGAGAAACATTGTAACACCTTCTCAATATAATTAGCCTGAGATAGAGACAACTTCATATTTTTCCTATCTCTGCAAATTTTCATACCAAGGATTTGTTTTGTTGCCCCCAAATCTTTCATAGCAAATGAATGTGCTAACTGTTGTTTCAACCCCTTAATGTGATCCATGTTAGACCCAGCTACAAGCATATCATCAACATATAAACATAAAATAATGTAGTTGTCATCATCCAATCTCTTAAAATAAACACAATGGTCAGAATGACACCGAGTGTATCCATGCTCAGTCATAAAAGTGTCAAATTTAATATACCATTGTCGAGGTGCTTGCTTCAAGCCATATAAACTTTTCTACAATTTGCACACCAAATTCTCCTTACCCTTGATCTCAAATCCTTGTGGCTGTACCATATATATTTCTTCATCCAAATCACCATGAAGAAAAGTTGTTTTAACATCAAGCTTCTCTAAATGCAAATCTTCAGTAGCCACAATACTTAAAACAATACCGATAGAAGTCATTTTAACAATTAGAGAAAATAACTCATCAAAATCAATACCCTTTTTTTGTGCAAATCCTTTTACAACTAACTTGGCTTTAAATCTTTTCTTACCTCCATCATCTTCTTTTAGCCTGCAAACCCATTTATTTTGTAAAGCCCTTTTACTTGTAGGTAATTTGCATAAATCCAAAGTTTGATTTTTTAGCAAGGAATCCATTTCCTGTCATTGCAGACTCCTACTGAATCTATGTATCTACCTACACAGCTTCATTATAACATTCAGGTTCACCAACATCTATTAACAAAATAGAATACAAAAAGGGAGAGAATCTTTCTGGAGGTTTACATAGCCTTGTTGATTTTCTAACATTCACTAGGTTGTGTGGTATTTGTTGTTGCGGAGCATAAGGAGCTACTAGAATATCATCTCTTGGAGTATCATCCAGTACTACATAGTCATTTTTTTTCTTCTCATGCTGCTGCAACATATCTTTGTACAACACTTTTTCATTGAATATGACATTCCTACTTACAATTTTATGATTTTCAAAATCCCAAAGCCTATAACCAAATTCATTAATGCCATATCCAACAAATACACATTTCTTTGACTTAGCTTCTAGCTTGGTTCTATTTTCAGAATCTATATGTGCAAAAGCTTCACAACTGAAGGTTTTGAGAAAGGAATAACTCACCTTCTTACCACTCCATGCTTCCTCTAGAATACCACATTTCAAAGGAGTGGAGGGGCCTCTATTGATTAAATAAATAGCAGTGTTAACAACCTTTGCCCACATGTTTAAAGGTAGCCTAGTATGCAACCTCATACTCCTTGCATGCTCTATTATTGTCCTGTTCATGTGTTTAGCCACTCCATTTGCTTGTTGAGTCCTTGGTACAGTTTTCTACCTACAAATACCATTAGAGGAACAATAATCTTCAAATTCTATGCTGCAATACTCACCACCATTATCAAATATGAGACATTTTAGATTTTTACCAGTCTCATTCTCAACCAAGCATTTCCATTTCTTAAAAGTTTGAAATACATCAGATTTCTATCTAAGGAAATAAATCCATACTTTTCTTGTTGCATCATCTATAAATATAACATAATACAAAGAGCCACCAAGGGAAGATACCTGAGTTGGTCCCCATACATCTGTATGCACAATCTCTAATCTCTCATTTTTCTTTTCCTTCCCCCTCTTTACAAAACTAACTCTCTTTTGTTTTCCATACACACAACTCTCACAGAAATCCATATTGACACATTTCAGACTAGGTAAAACTTTATTTGAATGAACTAATTTCATACCTTTTTTACTCATGTGCCCAAGTCCGTTGTGCCATAGTGCTTTGTTAGAATCTACAACAATGGTTTGATGTTCTTCCTACTCAACTACAACCATTGTTCTTGAACATTCATTATCTTTTGAAACAATTAAAGTAGAAGGAACAGTATGACCTATACAAAGATATAAGGTGCCTACTTTCACACCTTTTGCTACTACTAAGGAACCTTTTGAAACCTTCCAATTTTTATCATTAAAAGTAACTATGCAACCCTCATCACCCAGTTGCCCTGCTGAAATTAAATTCCTACTCAGTCTTGGAACATGTCCTACCTCTTGTAGTAGCCAATGATTCCCATTCTGCAACTTAATCTTAATTTTTCCCTTTCCAACTATCTGACAAGGTTCATTATCTCCCAAATAAACTAGCCCAAAATCCCCTTGGACATAATCAAGAAAGTAACCTCTATGGGGTGTAGCATGAAATGAAGCCCCAGAATCTAAAACCCATGAATAATCAATACTTTCTAAAGAAAGAATCAAAGCATCCTCTTCAGATTTATTATGTACCACATTTACCTCCTTGTTACCTTCTTGTGTGTTTCCTTATTTATTCTTCCGAGACCAGCAATCTTTCTTCTTATGACCTGGTTTTCCACAGTACCAACAATCGTTTGGCCCTTTGGATTTAGACCTCTTTCTCTTTGATTTCCTCTTGATTTTCCACGATTTCCAGAGCTGTTTCATCTCTCATTGGTTCTACCTTTTCTTTGTGCGTTTAAGACACTACCTGATGTGGATCCACTTGAGCTTTTCCTACAAATTTCCTCACTTAGAATAACACCAATAATATCATCATATTTTAGGGTATTAGAACCAGAAACAGAGTTACTAACAACCATTACCAAGCCATTCCAACTTTTAGGCAAAAAACACAAAATCAAGAGAGCCTTGACTTCTTCATCAAAAATAACATTAACAAGAGTTAATTGTGTCAGAATAACTGAGAGGGGGGTGAATCAGTTATCCATAGTCCCAAATCAAAATGTATAATTCAAAACAATTAACTCAAACTTCTGCAACTTGGTAACATAAAATACTATACTGTCTATACTTTTACCGATTACCAGTCATTAACATATAATGATTACCAACCAAATCTAATATGCAATATGTAAAGTATGATAACAAACAATCATCACAATGAACACATAACACAAAATATTTAATGTGGAAACCCTGTGAAGGGAAAAACCACCTGGGACTGGCAACCCAAAAATTATTTACTCTTCTGAAGTGAGGTCGGTGAAGACCCAACCCTGTTAAAGGTTACAAACACACTATTAGGTGTGACCTTGTTAGACGATTTAACACTAACCATTATCGCTCAACCAACATTCACTATGGGGTTGATAGGATAACAATGTTCATTCTATGAATGATACATAAAAGGCTTTCCTAGTCCACTCTGTTAAGAGATTTCTCTATTTACAATGGTTAAAATGTAACAACAGTTGATCTGATCATAACACAACTTCAATTGCAGATTATCAGATCTATGTTAAGATCATTCAAATTCCTCTGATCAATGTATCTATTTTGTTTCAATCAATTTCCATTAACTTACTGTCACTTGGTTATAGCTTCCTGATGCTCGGTAAACTCTGTAGTTTGGTTCTCCTTAACCAGTTTGATCAGGCATACATGAAAACTTGTTCATGCAATAACTTTGCAGTCTCCTTCTGACATTTTTTTCATTGTGAAAATCTGGTCTCTTAAATAGACATGTAAATCATTTTCTTCTCCTCCATTAGATTTTGCCACTTAATCATCTCTATTGATTTTGCCTCTTTAACCTTCCTTGGCTGTCGTGTCAATAAGACATTTTGATTTCATCCTTCAGATCTTCCTCGAATTATGTTAGTCATTGATCTTTGTAACAAACATTATCCGTTACCTCGAAGTTATACACTTTCCATCTCATCAATCCTTATTGGCTAAACTTATCATTTAGT
This sequence comes from Chamaecyparis obtusa, assembly GCA_027943335.1. NCBI lineage: Eukaryota > Viridiplantae > Streptophyta > Pinopsida > Cupressales > Cupressaceae > Chamaecyparis > Chamaecyparis obtusa. The sequence goes on along the minus strand of BSBK01007605.1, from coordinate 422,333 downwards.
TCCTTTTCTCCTCTGCTCGGTTAACAAAGAAATGTGTCAGTGAACACAAGCTCAGTTTACACTATGCTACGTATACACTACACTCCATCGGTGTATACTAAAATCCTTCATCAACCGATCACATTGCCTGGTGCATTTCGGCTCTATTCTTCATCATAGATGAATGAAACATAATCAAGTCAATAACATAAGGTCATAGAATCATCAATAAGTTACCCAATGCATTCCTTATCCTCATCTATCATATACATCTTCCTCATGTAGATACTTTTGTTCTTCATCTCTTTCACTCCTTTTCTACAAATTTTTCGGTATAGTAACTTACAAGATAAGTGCTGTCAAACTAGTTGACATAAATGACAACATATTACTGATTTAATTATATTACATATCTAATCAGCAACTCGGTGATCTCTAATCACAGATTCTTCAATTAGGTTCTAAATCAGTTGTAGTTCATCAATCTCTCCCTTTGGAATTGATAGAAACTCAAGTAATATGAAATGTACCATACACATACCAAACATGTATTCTACAACTTTGTGAACAAATGTTTTACAAGCTCTCCCTAGCTTAATATGTGTAATCACTATGTTACTAAAACAACATTACAAATCTTCTGTTCTCAGTAACTGATCTTCAGTGTTCTCTCTTTCTTTCAGATTATCTCTCCCTTAGATAGATGGTTCAGTGTTCTCATCGGTGCAGATTGTTTCATATTGTTTATCTCTCCCTTTGACAACAATGCCAAAGAAACAAATAAACATATAGCTCTGTAGTAGCCATGTAACTCTCTGTTGTCCGGTGCATTTTCTGTATCTTTGTATACTGATATGTCAATCTGTTCTAGTTCTCCAAAATTTTCATAACCTTAGACATGATCCAAAGTGTGAACTATGCTGCATCAACATGAATGATCTTCTGATAAGATTAGGTTGATGCAACATCTAGATCACATTAGTGACCGGTAGACAGGGGACAAACCCCAAGTCTTATCCTCAAGTATTCAAATGTGTCCTTCGGTAGAGCCTTTGTAAATATGTCTGCAAGTTGTTCTTTAGATGTAACAAATTCTAGCTTCACTTACTTCTCTTGTACTTGTTCTCTTAAGTAGTGATACTTAATATATATATATATATATATATATATATATATATATATATATATATATATATATATATATATATATATATATATATATATATATATATATATATATATATATATGCTTTGTTTTAGAGTGCATCACTAGATTCTTTGAAATGTTTATTGCACTTGTGTTGTCATAGTATATAATCATTGGCTCAGTGATTACCTCATTCATACCTTCCAATACTTGCTTAATATATGCAATGTTTTAACAGTTTGTAGCAGAAGCAACATACTTTACTTCGGCTGTAGATCAAGAAATGCAAGCCTGTTTCTTACTTGTCCATGTAACAAGTCTTTCGCCAAAGAAAAATTCACCTCTGGTGGTACTTTTTCTATCATCCACATTTCCAGCCCAATCAGCGTCGGTATAGACCTTCAGTTCAAATTTGCCTTCCTTAGGATACCGCAGTCCATAATCTTCTATTTTCTTTAGGTATCTTAAGATTCTCTTTGTAGCAATCATGTGTGACTCCCTAGGATTTGCAAAAAATCTTGCAACAATTCCCACAACATGTGCTATGTCTGGTCTACTATGCACTACATACATTAATATACCAATCATAGATCCGTACAGTGTTTGGTTTACCTTTGTAGTTTCATCTTCCTTAGTCAGTTTACATCCAGTAGTCATCGGTGTTCCAATAGGTTTAGTATCTTCCATGCCAAATGTTTTTTGTACTTCCTTTATATATTTACATTGCGTGATGAATATCCCATCACTTTGCTGAATCACTTGTAGTCCTAGAAAGAACTTAATCTCTTCGAACATAGACATTTCAAAATCTTTTCTCATTTCATCAGCAAAGGATTTACATATGTGATCTTGTCCTCCAAAAATAATATCATCCACAAATATTTCAGCAATAAGAATAGTATCATCAGTATCTCCTTTCATGTACAAATTGTTGTTCTCACTAGTTCTAACAAATCCAATACTTAACAAATAAGTATGTAGCCTTTCATACCAAGCTCTCGGTGCTTGCTTCAAACCATATAAAGCTTTATGTAATCTACATACCATGTCTTTGTTGTCTGGATCAACGAACCCTTCTGGTTGTTCTATGTAGACCTCTTCTTCAAGTATTCCATTAAAAAATGCTGATTTAACATCCATTTGATAAACTTTGAATTTCTTGTGTGTAGCATAAGCAAGTAACATTCTAACTCCTTCTAATCTAGCAACAGGTGCAAATGTTTCACCATAATCAATTCCTTCCTCCTATGCATATCCCTTGCGTACTAATCTAGCTTTATTTCTTTTTACTTCTCCATTTTCATTCAGCTTGTTCTTGAATATCCACTTAGTACCGATAACATTTTTGTCTTTAGGTCTGGGTACTAAACTCTAGGTTTTTTTCTTCTCAATTTTCTCAATTTCTTCTTTCATTGTATTAACCCATTCATCATTTTCTAATGCAACTTTTACATTTTTTGATTCATATGCACAAACTAGACATGTACCTTGTCTTGTCTTACTCCTTTTCATCATGCCAACTTGTCTATCTCCTATTATTTGTGTCTCAAGATGGTGTCTTATGACAAATCTTGCCAATACACAATCTCTTCTTTCTTGTTCATCCTGTGTATATTCATTTGCTTGCTTGGTAGGTTCATCCTGCTTGTCAGTTTCTATTTCCTATCTGTCGGTATCATTTGCCTGTTGACCAGTTATCACTGTCTATTGCATCATTAGAACCTCTAGTTGTTCAATGTAAGTGAATCTACCATAGTCTTCCAATTTCTTTCTGCTTTCCTCTGCATTCTTGTCATCAAACTCATCAACTCAAACATTAGTACTTTCAATCATTTTATTGGTTACTCTATTCAGACACTTATATGCTTTACTTTTAGTGAAATATCCTAGGAATATCCCTTCATCACCTTTTGAGTCAAACTTTCCATTCCTTTCATCTTTTAGAATAAAAAATTTGCTTCCAAAAATCCTAAAATAACTTATAGTAGGTTTGTGTCCAAACCATAACTCATAGAGTGTCTTGTTGGTGTCTTTCTTTAGTTGTATTTGGTTCAGAACATAAACAGATGTGCTAACAAATTCTCTCCAGTATGTTTGAGCAACATTCTTTTCTATCATCACTATCCTAGCATAGTCAACAATTGATTTGTTCCTTCTTTCAGTAATGCCATTCTGCTGAGGTGTCCTCAGTGTAGAGACCTATCTTTTAGTACCATGCTCATTACATTAATTAGTAAATTCATTAGAGATAAATTCACCTCCTCTATAAGATCTTAAGCATTTCAATTCTTTACCAGTCTCTTTTTCTACTTTAGCTTTATACCACTTGAACATCTTGAATGGCTTAGATTTTTATTTTAGGAACATGACAGTCATCAACAAAAAGAATAAAGTATCTATCTCCATAATAACTCTGAGTTCTCATAGGACCACATGGATCAGTATGAACCAACTCAAGTATCTTCTTTGTTGAATAATCTTTGCTTTTGAAACAAGATTTAGTCATCTTACCTTTTTGACATTCATGACACATAACATGATCAGGCTTTGACAAGTTAGGCATACCTCTAACTCTTTTCCTTTTATTGATCTTAATCATGTTATCAAAATTCACATGGCATAACCTTTTATGCCACATCCAAGCATCTTCAATTTTCATCATCAAGCAAGAAGACTCATCAGTATCAAGATAAAATAGATTACCTCTTGATTGTGTTCCAACTCCAACTAGTCTTCCTCCATCATCAAATATTTTCACTTTCTTGCTCTCAAAATCAACTCAGTGACCTAAATTGTTCAGCTGTGCCACACTTAGCAAATTATAGTTTAGTCCTTCTACCCAATAAGCATTTTCACATTTTATTCTATCATTTATCATTAGGGATCCTTTATCTTACCATACAGGGTGTGTCATTACCCATTTTAACAGATCCTACACTGTATTGCTCAAGATGATCAAATTTATCATCATCACCAGCCATGTGATGTGTACAGCCACCATCTATGATCTATGTATTGTTTTTATTGACTTTTGAGATCAGTGCTATTTTTGCATGTTTTTCTTCTTCCTTGGAATCATCTTTCATAGCAAAAAATACAACTTCTACATCATCATCATCATCATCATCATCAGATTCATTTTCTTCTGCTATGTAACATACCTTTTTACCTCAGTCAGTATTGTCTTGGTTGTCTCTGTTGTTGTGTCAGTAGCCTTTGTTGTTTCATCTCCCATAGCTTCCTTCAGATTGGCCTTTGGTTCTGTCACCATCTTTCTTGTGTGGACATCTAGCAACAATGTGGCCAACCTCTTTATAGTTAAAGCATGCTAAAGGTAATTTGCCTCTATACCTTCCTTTACCTTTAGGTAACCTTCTGGCCATAAGAGCTTCAAGTTCATCAAGCTCATCATCAATATTGCTATCACTGTCATTCTTATTATTCCGACTACTAGACTTACCAATCTTCAAAGAAGTCATGAAAGTAGATTCAAAATTCAGTAGAACACTATTATCTTAATTATTTAGTTCAAATGTTGTAAGCTTTCCAATCGGATTATCAAGAGTGAGTGTCCTATTAGGTGCAGACCTGTTTTCATGAATTACAAATATTCTGATGGCATAGATAGGTAATAAGGTCCTCAAAATTTTTCTTATGACAGTGTCTTCATCAATAACTCCATATGATGCTCTAATAGTGTGAACTACCTCTTTTATTCTATTTTTGTATTGCACAATGTTTTCACCTTCTTTCATCTTCATGTCATCAAATCTTCCTCTCAAGCTTCTGGCTCTTGCTCTCTTGACATTCACATCTCTGCTGTATATTTGTGCAAGTTTATCCCACATCTTTTTAGTAGTATCACAGTCCTTGATGTCTTCAAATTTGGCATCGGTGCAAGTGGAAGCAATCTCCATCATAGTAACATTATGTTCATGCCTATCTCTTAGTTGATCAAGGGTTAGGGGACCAATGGGTGGTGCAAGGTATCCATTCTCCATTAATGTAAGGGTAGAATTCCCAATTCCAGATATATATAGCTTCACTTGACTTTTCCATATTGTGAAATTATCCTTGTTCAGCTTTGGCACTTCCCTCTTATACATTTTGAGACCTTTGTGTTGAAGTCCTTGAAACTCTATTCCAAGCAACCACAACTCTGATACCAATTGTTAGAATAACTGAGAGGGGGGTGAATTAGTTATCCATAGTCCCAAATTAAAATGTATAATTCAAAACAATTATCTCAAACTTCTGCAGCTTGGTAACATAAAATACTATACTGTTTGTACTTTTACTGATTACCAGTCATTAACATATAATGATTACCAACCAAATCTAATATGCAATATGTAAATTATGATAACAAACAATCATCATAATGAACCCATAACACAAAAGATTTAATGTGGAAACCTTGTGAAGGGAAAAACCACCTGGGACTGGCAACCCAAAAATTATTCACTCTTTTGAAGTGAGGTCAGTGAAGACCCAACCCTACTAAAGGTTATAAACACACTATTAGGTGTGACCTTGTTAGAGGATTTAACACTAACCATTATCGCTCAACCAACATTCACTATGGGGTTGACAGGATAACATTGTTCATTCTATGAATGATACATAAAAGACTTTCCTAGTCCACTCTGTTAAGAGATTTCTTTGTTTACAATGGTTAAAATGTAACAGCAGTTGATCTAATCATAACACAACTTCAATTACAGACTATCAGATCTATGTTAAGCTCATTCAAATTCCTCTGATCAATGTATCTATTCTGTTTCAATCAATTTCCATTAACTTACTATCGCTTGGTTATAGCTTCCTAATGCTCGGTAAACTCTGCAATTTAGTTCTCCTTAACCAATTTGATCAGGCATACATGAAAAATTGTTCATGCGATAACTTTGTAGTCTCCTTCTTCTGCAATTTTTTTCATTGTGAAACTCTGGTCTCTTAAATAGACATGTAAATCATTTTCTTCTCCTCCATTAGATTTTGCCGCTTAATCATCTCCGTTGATTTTTCTACTTTAATCTTCTTGGTTGTCATGTCAATAACACATTTTGATTTCATCCTTCAGATCTTCCTTGAATTATGTTAGCCATCAATCTTTGTAACAAACATTATCTGTTACCTCAAAGTTATACACTTTCCAGCTCATCAATCCTTATTGGCTAAACCAATCATTTAGTTCCTTTTCTCCTCTGCTCGGTTAACAAAGAAATGTGTCAGTGAACACAAGCTCGGTTTACACTATGCTCCGTATACACTACACTCCGTTAGTGTATACTGAAATACTTCATCAACCAACCACACTTCCTTGTGCATTTCGGCTCTATTCTTCATCATAGATGAATGAAACTGTTGGGATGAAAAAAATGTGACATGGGTTTTGGTTACCATGTTAAAATTTCATAGTTTGAAGCCCTTTAAATGCTTTACATGCATATGTACCCGACTATCATTTTGAAGTCTATGAGGTGTTCCAGGTGTTTAACACACTCCATTCACTATATGCATGCATCTATGATGTGATTTTATCATCTCGACTCATTCGGTGAAGTCCCATTTTGAGCAAGTGTCAATTTGCACAATTCTACTTAAGTGTCAAATAGAGTACAATAGCCCAGTTTGCCTTTGAATATCTTGCGTCCAGAAATGTTTGTTGATGTCAGGCACTTGTGTAATTGTTTAGAATTCTAGAAGGGCCTGTTTGACCAGTCATATCTTTGAACCAGTTGACCCTATTAAGAAAATTCCTTTTGCATCATATTCCAGGGGTAGAGTACTTCCTATGTTTCAATTGTGAGGTCATGATGAATCTATTTTCTTAGTTTGAAAATACAATTTCAAATGCAACTTCTGTTGTTTTATAGGTTGTGAAATGTGTAGACTATCCGTACCCCTGTTTGTGATGTTATAACTTTCGATCCGTGATTGATGAGCTTGAACGGGTAGTACCACTTTGTTCTACTCTAAAAATAATACAAGTATGCCAAGTTGGAAGTCTTGATGAATCTTTTAGCATACTTTCCAAGGGTCATTCCGTATGCACGAATCACTATTTTGCTGCATTTCCCAGTTTATAATTCTGAGAGCCTACCTTTGATTGATTGCCAAATGCACCCTGTTATTCATCATAAGCCCTAATTGTGGAATTATATTCTTTGTATGACAAAGAACAAATGCTCCTGATTTTGGATCCTGATGTCATGTTCCACCTAGTTTTCAAAGCCAATTCCAAACTTGGTTTCTATGTTTTTCAATGTTTTGTATCCTGAATTTTATTAACTGGCTGACTTTGGTGATTAATTGTAACCAGACATTTGATCTTTTTGGTGAATTGGTTATGGATTCGTATTCCTTGTATGAAGATGAGTCAGTGCCTGAGGTTCCAGCTTGTGAAAGTTTCAATTGGTCAGTTTTTAAAGCCATTTTTGCATGCAGCTTGTGTGATTTGGGTCATGCGGATAAAATCAGTTGTTCAAGTTACCATGTTTGGTCATTAGTATCTTTTGGTTCGTGTCTTTCTGGGCGATCTCCTTTGGCAAGCATATTACAATGTTGGAATTAATCTTATCTTCCTAATGGCGCTCTCATGTCAGGCCGTTTGGTCAGTTTTAAAAGTCGCTCTCGGAGGCTAGCTAGTGTTATCTGATCAGCTTTTTGGAAGTATCAAGTGAATTGTGTATTTAAGTTTTGATTCTTGGCATGGTTCATTTCCACTTCAAGGTTATATTTTGAGCAAGAAGAGGTAAATCTAGAGTTTCAAAGGGGGGGTTTTGATCTTGGATTGATGCTTCTATGACTTCGGTCCAAAGATATGATAACCTGGTTCCACCAGCTAAGAAACAAAAACAAAACTGTTCGAATTTGGCAAGGAAAAGTGGAAGGAAAGTTTCTCTGCTTGAAGCAATGGCTCTTCTTGTGTCATGCCTCTTTACAAGATATGATGGTCAAAGCCATTACCAGTAACAGATTGCATACCTTCCCTTTGACGATATAAAATAAATCATCATTTTGCAACAAGGCAAGAGCCTTCATCAAACTTGAATGGTCTTGGAACCATACAAACCCTCTTGTGAACTATTCAAATTTGTGGCTTGGAAAAATATAGACTTAAATAGCGCAAGTCACATAGGCCATAACCTTCTTCACATCATAAGGCCTCATATCCTTCTCCAAATTTTCCAAAACCAAAACTTCTGAGTGATTAGGAAGTCTATCTTTAGCTCCTACATCTTCACTACAATGTCCATGATAAGTACAATTGCATCTACATATGGCTTCTTGAGGGTCTTTGTGAATCCTTGTGCTTGTTCTATTGCTCAATACAATTGATTTCAAATAATTTCCACAAGAATTGCAACCAGTTACCTACACATCAAATGCATCCTCTGAAGATGTATTTACATTGCAACTATGAAGATCACAACATCGAAATTCTAAAGAATATGATTTGCATTCTTTGGAAATCAAATGAGATTGGCACATTTCAAGATCTTCCACACTATCACAAGAGGACATATTAGTAGCATCTAAATAATCACAGGAGCTAGCGTAAGAAGATTAGAAGCCAGCGCAAGAGTATGAACTACTAGCATGAAGTGGAGCTCATCCAACGCAAATACAATGATGGTGAATGCTCATGCAAATGCAAGGGACCAATGTTTAATGGAGAACTCATGCATTGTGGAGGATTTGCAACATGAGGGCCTTATGCATTATAGAGAAGGAGGCTTCATTGTTTGTAATGAAGGAAACCCACACAGTAGCAGATCTGCTCCCCGTATTGAATGGAAGAGTTGGGTGCGTGGGAGAAGCCAGTAGAGAGATTTACGTAGGTTGAGTATTGGGAAAACATGGTGAGCGGCTGCTCATTTGAAGACCAGCGTTGACAAATGAAAGGGAGGCACATTTTGAATTGTGCTGGCATTTACTATGCAGGTCACAAAAGACACAAAGGAGACTAGCGGTGAGGCTAAATGAAGCCAATAAAATTGCCAGTGTGAATGCACAACATGGACACCAGTAAATGCTAAGTGGTGTGGTGTGGGTGGAAAAAATTAATAGAATGCCTTGTGCCATGTGTTGAGTGTTTCTTGTGTGAGTGAAGGGGAACTTGCACAAGCAAGTCTCTATGAATTCACGCAATTGCCAAGTAAACAAAGGCTAAATTGTTAGCATTTTAAAATAATGTCCAGTGCCGATGAAAGTTGCAGTAACACAATAGCCAACATAGGCATTAAACAAGGAGTTTGGGGGCTCTGCCCAGTGCATAAAAGAAAGAATGGCGACTATTACAGTATTCATAGTTGCCGATGAGTATGCAGACTCACGCAACACATAGAAAGAAAGCCATCATGAAACAATATGGAGGCAGGCGCGAAAGTTCCATAGTGCACAATCCTATTATCCCACATTCATTGGGATAAGATTCATTGTTTGGTTTAAATACACCAACACTCACAAGGCATGGTAAGTAAGAGAACTGAGAGGCTCTTGGTGGGCCTGCTTAGCTGGGTGTCTCTGTGCGCGGTGGACCCCATGTATTTTGAGTGAAAATGCAGTGAAAATATTTAGAAACTCTCAAATATATTGTCCCACATTCATCTGGAATGGGGAAAATATAGTATATATAGCCAAGAACACACATCATATGAAATAGATCAAATGGAGGAGGCTATGCACGTGACCCTCAGTTCGGCCACCTCGGTTTCTATGCCAGTGGGCCAGAACAAAAGTAAATTTTGCAAAATGCTAACGATGATGGAGATGACATGTGGCACTTGGTCACGGATTCACAGAATGCAAGTAGCGGTTAGGTGGACATTGAGCAACTTGGAGGTAATTGTAGTCACGAGATCTCATAATGTCTGGCGGTTAGAGGTGAAAATTCAGAGAATTGGAGAATGGGCTTAGTCGCCCATTCTCCAAATGTTAACCCTAGTCAAAGTCAAATTCTAAGAATTGGAGAATAGCTTATTCGCCAATTTGTCAGTGGTAACCATGGTTAGTTGGATGATTCTGAGATTCAGAGATGCAAGCCATTCGCCAGTTCTCCAAGTTAAGTGGTTAACCCATGGTCAGGTCAGAGCAACAAATAGCATGATGACACTTGTTAGGTTCTAGTACATTCTATGGCAAGTAATTTGAAAATGATTAAAAAATTGCCAGATTTCAAAGAATTTGAAAAATGATATAGTTGAGACTATGGGAAAATTGCAAAAATTTAAATGTGATGACCTGCTCACGAAAATGTAGCCTGGGGATTCATTTTTTGACAAAACATGCAAGTGTTATATGTTGCTAGAAAGGTCTCGGAATGAGGAATCTCATGGCAATGAGTATTTTCAGTTTCAGTAATACAGATGAGAGCAGTATGAGCTGGCAATTTCAAGGACACTAATCAGGATCAAATTAGTTTGAGAAAAGATTACACATATCAGATCAGTTTGGGAATCAGTTGCAGGTCATGGTGAGAAGACTTGGAGATATTTTGATGCCAAAGATAGACAGCTGTCAGTGGGTTTTTGAAGTGACCACATTTTCTATATCTCTATTTTCTTCTGAATTGTAAAGGGATGTTGAAATTTATGTTGCAGGGCAGCTTCCAGGCTTTTGGTCTTATTTTCTATGTTTCTTTGTCTTGCAAATGTACAGTTACAGATAAATGTTAATGAGAACAATGGAATCCCTGTTCAGTTCTTGTCTGATATCTTCGTGTGTATTATCTTAATTCTTGTGTATTGACTTGTAAGGCATGTTAATATACCAGTTATAAGGTATCTGTGGGTTTGAATTTGAGTTTCTTTCGAGGAGAGAATAAGTCTTGATTTTAGATTCTGAGAATTCTAGGTTGCATATGAATTTGATGTCTAGGAATTGGAGTGAGAAGAGTGAGTTGTAAGGCACTTCATTCAGGTTCTTGAGTTTGGAGTTGGGGTTTTCTGGGAATGTATGTTTGTATAACTCTATTTCCCAATGAACAAGGCATTGGTTCTGGTTTACTTTGCAGTTTTCATCATCAACCTTTAAAATCAAATCATCTTTAATTTCATGTTTGAGAGCATTCATGTTTATATCTTGTGTTTCCTAAATACAAGTGTTGTTTGTGATTCTTTGAAGAATTGAATCGAATAGGTTAGCCTGCCTGAGTTTCAAAATCGAAGAGAAGAAGGAGTTTATCCTTATTGATACCTTGACCATTTCCCCTATTCTTAGCAGATCTTACAGGTGGGATCCTGTATAAAACTGGTTGAGATTGGAACTCCCATGTTTTATAAGTTTGAGAACTATCCATGATCACATCTGCATAAAGGGTTTTAGCTAGTGAGTTATATGTATGCAGATTTTGGCTTATTTTAGGTACACTGGCCTGAGTGTGTGGAAATCGAAGCAGAAGGAGGATCAAATCCTCATCAATTAGTCTTTTCTTTCCCCTTAGTTTGCATGAGCAATTAGATTTGTGTTACTGGACAAAGATCCCCAGGTCTGGTTTTCATATTTCTCTTTTAGAGTTGAGGGATACAAGAAAAATAGCTAAAAAATTGGTGACTTTACTGGGGAATAGATAAATGATAGCAAGTTTAAGATGTCCAATTCCTTGCTTTGCTGAATCATCCCAGGGTTTGGTCCAGTTTGATCATAGATTCAATTCTTTTCAAAAAATTGTTATATCTTCTCACTGAATGTGAGTGGCAACTCTGAATCTCTATTTGATGAGTATTTGGTAAAATGAAATTGTAATGTATTTTGTGATCCTGACAAACAGTTCATCTTGTGAAGTTGTTCTATGTTTGCTGATAAAGAAATTCCAGGTGTGAGATAAAGGTTCTCAGCTGGTTCTAGATTGGTCCTCTACAAAGAGGTGGTGACTCTACAAAGATTTGAAGGTGATTTGTGGAAGGCTTCAGATCAGTATTTTACACTAGCAACAACACTTCCAAGTAATCTTTTATCAAAGTACAAAATCAATCCCTAAATAGGTGAATCAGTCACTAAGAGAAGGGAAAATTAGTTTGAAAGTTCATGCCATATTTCTGAATAGAAGATCTGGTTGCTAAAGTGTATCAGAGATATGTTGATGTTAAATGAGGTCATTGGTTGCATGAAGTTGGATAGAAACATTGTAATGACAATAAGCTTATTTGTTTTGTCAGTGAGTTAGAATGGAGTTTCCAGCTATAATGAGTCAGGATGCTTCTAGATCTAAAAGTTTTCAGTCAGATTTAGAGAGTTACAATGATGAACTTCATTTGATAAATAAAAGAATTCAACATAATTGTATACTGATGTTAAGATGTGCAATAGGAGAAAGAAATGAGGAGTCTACTTTGTCTTATTATAAGAAATTTCTTATTGCATGTAGTGAGCTTCCTGTGGGTTTAGATTTTCATGAATCCCAATATGCTGAGATGTTCCTAGAACTGTCAATGCCTGAATCAGTTAGTTGGACTGCATCCTTAAAAGATGAGACACTAGAAAATATTAAAGAATGGATGGATACATTTGTAGATGTTGATCCTAGTTGTCCTGAATTTGATTATGATGAGGATGTTGAGTCCAGTGATGGTTATAATGCTGGTTATTGTGCTGATGATGAAACTTATGAGTGTCAAGGAGTGGAAAATGAATCTTCAGTTGATAATGATTTCCTTGAGCATGTAGATTTCCCCTTTTCTCAGCATGATGCTAATTTTTCCTTGTTTCGACTTAATGGTGTTTTGTGTGAACATGAAGAACATGGTTATAATGCGGATGATAGTTCCTGCAGTGATTACTTCACACAAGGTAATCAGAGATGAATAAATTTAGTCCCGACTTTAGATGGAGAAGAGATTTGTAGCATTAGTAGTGAGAATGAAGAAGTGAAATGTGATGTTCAGTGCTTGCCAAGTTGTGAGCAGATTTCAAGTCTCTTGGATGCTGATTTTTAGAGGTATGGTACTAAGTTTGTTTCCATAATTCCATGCCTGGTAAATATAAGTTTTGATGAAAGTGATTCGGATGATGGCATGATGAGTGAAATATATCTTGATGTCTCTTCTCCTATTTTAAGTCAGCAAGATTCAAGTGCATTTCATTGTGATAATGTTGATAATGTTATCTTTGATGAGTACAATGATGAGTGTGTTAATTAGTTTTTAGATTTTTAAGAGCTTGCTGATTGTAGTTCTGGTTTACATTTTAATGCTGAAGATTATGTTAAATCTGAAGGTGTATTCTCAAATTTTCCAATGCCTAATGAGTTACTCACTGAAGGAGCTTGTTCCTTTCTAAATGTTGTTGATATGGTTTGTGAGCAGCAAGATATTTCCAATCTTATAAAATCAGATTGTTGTTTTGAGGAGTGTTATGTTAGTTTGCAACGTGATGAGTTGGAAGTGTTGTTTTCTTTCTTGCAAAATAATTTTTGGAATGATAGTGTTCCCAATCGTGATGTTGAGTTGCAATGTTGTTTTTTTCAGCATGGCAATGACAATGAAGAGTGTGATGGTTTAATGTCACACAGTGATCAGTACTCATGGCATCCTGATAGCTTTCCTTTGCCAAATAATGCTGAGTGTATTGATCACTTTTCTTATGATATGCTAAAAGTGAATCATGATGTTTCTAACCGGCTGGATGAAACATATGATCTCAGTTTGCCTCCATTGTATGGAGATGAGAATTATTTATTTGATCGGGGTAAGGACTGATTTTAGTTTCAGGGCTTTGAGCCTTTGTAAATAAGCTTCATGTTTGTAGAGTTGTTTTCTTTCCCTTCACTTGTGTGTCATCTTTGCTTTCAATAAAGGGATTCCTGGTTTGAGAAGAGAGAGAAATAAAAGTGAAAAGTCTGATTCTTTGTTTCGGGGTGGTCTGCTTCTACCATGAGATTCTGCAATTCTCTACATGCCCGTATGGGGCACGTGTCCACAGTTAGAGCCACTGTCGGAATGAAAAAAAAGCGACATGGGTTTTGGTTACCATGTTAAAATTTCATAGTTTGAAGCCCTTTAAATGCTTTTCATGCATATGTACTCAGCTGTCATTTTGAAGCCTATGATGTGTTCTAGGTCTTTAACACACTCCATTCAGTACATGCATGCATTCTATGATGTGATTTTACCATCCCAACTCATTCGGTGAAGTCCCATTATGAGCAAGTGTCAATTTGCACAATTCTGCCCTAGTGTCAAACAGAGTACAGTAGCCTAGTTTGCCTTTGAATATCTTGTGTCCAAAAATGTTTCATGACCCGCCACTTTGAGGATGTTTAGTATGCATATCAAAGAACATATATTCCAATTTTCAAGTCATTTCGAATCCGTTTAATTAGGTTTCGAACCCCTCAAAGTTGGTAGTTTGCTGTTGTCAGGCACTTGTGTAATTGTTCAAAATTCTGGAAGGGCCTATTTGACTAGTCATATCTTTGACCCAGTTGACCCAATTGAGAAAATTCCTTTTGCGTCATATTCCAAGGGTCGATTACTTCCTATGTTTCAATTGTGAGGTCATGATGAATCTGTTTGCTTAGTTTGCAAATACAATTCCAAATGCAACTTCTGTTGTTTTACAGGTTGTGAAATGTGCAGATTGATCCGTAGCCCTGTTCGTGATGTTATAACTTTTGATCCATGATTGATAAGACTAAACAGATTGTACCACTGTGTTCTACTCTAAAAATACTACGAGTATGCCAAGTTGGAAGTCTTGACGAATCTTTTAGCATACTTTCCCAGGGTCATTCCGTATGCACGAATCACTGTTCTGCTGCGTTTCCCAGTTTGTAATTCTGAGAGCCTATCTTTGCCTAATTACCAAATGCACCCTGTTATTTGTCATAAGCCCTAATTGTGGAATTATATTCTTTGTATGACAAAGAACAAATGCTCCTGATTTCAGATCTTGATGTCATGTTCCGCCTAGTTTTCAAAGCCAATTCCAAACCCGGTTTCTATGTTTTTCAGTGTTTTGTATCCTAAATTTTATTAACTGGCTGACTTTGGTGATTATTTGTAATCGGCCATTTGATCTTTTTGGTGAATTGGTTATGGATTCATATTCCTTGTATGAAGATGAGTCAGTGCCTGAGGTTTCGGCTTGTGAAAGTCTCAATTGGTCAGTTTTTAAAGCCGTTTCTGGAGGCAGCTTGTGTGATTTTGGTCATGTGGATAAAATCAGTTGTTCAAGTGACCATGTTTGGTCGTTAGTATCTTTTGGCTCGTGTCTTTCTGGGGGATCTCCTTTGGCAAGCATATTACAATGTTGGAAGTGATCTTATCTTCCTAATGGTGCTCTCATGTCAGGCCGTTTGGTCAGTTTTAAAAGTCACTCCCTGAGGCTAGCTAGTGTTATCTGATTAGCTTTTTGGAAGTATCAAGTGAATTGTGTATTTAAGTTTTGATTCTTGGCATGGTTCATTTCCACTTCAAGGTTATATTTTGAGTAAGCAGAGGTAAATTTGGAGTTTCAAAGGGGGGGTGTTGATCTTGGATTGATGCTTCTGTGACTTTGGTCCAAAGATATGATAACCTGGTTCCACCAGCTAAGAAACAAAAACAAAACTGTTCGAATTTGGCAAGGAAAAGTGGAAGGAAAGTTTCTCTACCTGAAGCAATGGCTCTTCTTGTGTCATGACTCTTTACAAGATATGATGATCAAAGCCGTTACCAGTAACAGATTGCATACCTTCCCTTTGATGATATAAAATAAATCATCATTCTGCAACAAGGCAAGAGCTTCATCAAACTTGAATGGTCTTGGAACCATACAAACCCTCTTGTGAACTATTCAAATTTGTGGCTTGGAAAAATATAGACTTAGACAACGCAAGTCACACAGGCCATAACCTTCTTCACATCAGAAGGCCTCACATCTTTCTCCAGATTTTGCAAAACTAGAACTTCTAAGTGATTAAGAAGTCTATCTTCAACTCCTACATCTTCACTACAATGTCCACAACAAGAACAATTGCCTCCACATATAGCTTCTTGAGGGTCTTTATGAATCCTTGTGCTTGTTCTATTGCTCAATACAATTGATTTCAAATAATTTCCACAATAATTGCAACCGGTTACCTCAACATCAAATGATTCATCCTCCAAAGATGTATTTACATTGCAACTATGAAGATCATAGCATCTAAACTTGGAAAGATGTGATTTGCATTCTTTGGAAGTCAAATGAGATTGGCACATTTCAAGATCTTCCACACTATCACAAGAGGGCATATCAGTAGCATCTGAATAATCACAGGAGGCAGCGTAAGAAGATTAGAAGCCAGGGCAAGAGTATGAACTACTAGCATGAAGTGGAGCTCATCCAACACAAATACAATGATGGTGGATGCTCACTCAAGTGCAAGGGACCAATGTTTAATGGAGAACTCACACATTATGGAGGATTTGCAACATGAGGGCCTTACGCATTGCAGAGAAGGAGGCTTCATTGTTTGTAATGAAGGAAACCCACACAGTAGCAAGTCTGCTCCCCACATTCAATGGAAGAGTTGGGTGCGTGGGAGAAGCCCGTAGATAGATTTACGTAGGTTGAGTATTGGGAAAACACGGTGAGCAGCTACTCCTTTGAAGACCAGTGTTGACAAATGAAAGGGAGGTACATTTTAAATTGTGATGGCATTTAGTATGCAGGTCACACAAGACACAAAGGAGATGAGCGGTGAGGCTAAATGAAGCCAATAAAATTGCCAGCATGAATGCGCAACATGGACACCTGCAAATGCTAAGTGGCGTGGTGTGGGTGGCAAACATTAATAGAATACCTTGCGCCATGTGTTGAGTGTTTCCTGCATGAGTGAAGGGGAACTTGCACAATCAAGTCTCTATGAATTCACACAATTGCCAAGTAAACAAAGGCTAAATTGTTAGCATTTTAAAATAATGTCCAGCGCAGATGAAAGTTGCGGTAACACAATAGCCAACATAGGCATTAAACAAGGGGTTTGGGGGCTCTTCCTAGCGCATGAAAGAAAGAATGGCGACTGTTACAGTATTCACAGTTGCCGATGAGTATGCAAACTCATGCAACACACAGGAAGAAAGCCATCATGAAATAGTATGGAGGTAGGCGTGAAAGTTCCATAGTGCACAATCCTATTATCCCACATTCATTGGGATAAGATTCATTGTTTGGTTTAAATACACCAACACTCACAAGGCATGGTAAGTAAGAGAACCGAGAGGCTCTTGGTGGGCCCGCTTAGCTGGGCGTCTCTGTGCATGGTGGACACCATGTATTTTGAGCGAAAATGCAGTGAAAATATTTAAAAACTCTCAAATGCATTGTCCCACATTCATTCGAAATGGGGAAAATATAGTACATATAACCAAGAACACACACCATATGAAATAGATCAAATGGAGGAGGCTATGCACATGACCCTCAGTGTAGCTGCCTTGGTTTCTGTGCCGATGGGCCCGAACAAAAGTAAGTTTTGTAGAACACTGATGATGATGAAGATGACATGTGGCGCTTGGTCGCAAATTCACGAAATGCAACTGGTGGTTAGGAAGACATTGAGCGACCTAGAGGTAATTGTAGTTGCGAGATCTCATAATATTTGGCAGTCAGAGGTGAAAATTCAGAGAATTGGAGAATGCTTGGTTGCCCATTCTCCCAATCTATGGGAGTTAGTGGAAAACACTTAGAGAATAGAAGAATAAGCTAATTCTCTAGTTCTCTAAGTTCCAACGGTTAAGTCCAGGGAATTCGGAGAATTGGAGAATGGGCTCAGTTGCCCATTCTCCAGATGTTAACCCTAGTCAAAGTTGAATTGGAGAATAGCTTATTCGCCAGTTTGTCAATGGTAACCATGGTTAGTTGGATGATTTAGAGATTCAGAGATGCAAGCCATTCCCTAGTTCTCCAAGTTAAGTGGTTAACCCATGGTCAAGTCAGAGCAACAAATAGCATGATGACACTTGTCAGGTTCTAGTACATTATGTGGCAAGTAATTTGAAAATGATTAAAAAATTACCAGATTTCAAAGAATTTGAAAAATGATATAGTTGAGACTATGGGAAAATTGCAAAAATTTAAATGTCATGACCGGCTCACGAAAATGTAGCTTGGGGATTCATTTTTTGACGAAACATGCAAGTGTTATATGTCACTGGAAAGGTCTCGGAACGAGGAATCTCATGGCAATGAGTATTTTCAGTTTTAGTAAAATGGAGGAGAGCAGTATGAGCTAGAAATTTTGAGGACAAGAATCAGGATCAAATTAGTTTGAGAAATGATTGCACATATCAGATCAGTTTGGGAATCAGTTGCAGGTCATGGTGAGAAGACTTGGAGATATTTTGATGCCAAAGATAGACAGCTGTCAGTGGGTTTTTGAAGTGACCACATTTGCTATATCTCTGTTTTCTTCTGAATTGTAAAGGGATGTTGAAATTTATGTTGCAAGGCAGCTTCCAAGCTTTTGGTCTTATTTTCTGTGTTTCTTTGTCTTGCAAATGTACAGTTACAGATAAATGTTAATGAGAACAATGGAATCCCTGTTCAGTTCTTGTCTGATATCTTCACGTTTATTATCTTAATTCTTGTGTATTGACTTGTAAGGCATGTTAATATACCAGTTATAAGGTATCTATGGGTTTGAATTTGAGTTTCTTTCAAGGAGAGAATAAGTCTTGATTTCAGATTCTAAGAATTCTAGGTTGCATATGAATTTGATGTCTAGGAATTGGAGTGAGAAGAGTGAGTTGTAAGGCACTTCATTCGGGTTCTTGAGTTTGGAGTTGGGGTTTTCTGGGAATGTATGTTTGTATAAGTCTATTGCCCAATGAACAAGGCACTGGTCCTGGTTTGCTTTGCAATTTTCATCATCAACCTTTAAAATCAAATCATCTTCAATTTCATGTTTGAGAGCATTCATGTTTATATCTTGTGTTTCCTGAATACAAGTGTTGTTTGTGATTCTTTGAAGAATTGAATCAAATAGGTTAGCCTGTCTGAGTTTCAAACTCAAAGAGAAGGAGTTTATCCTTATTGTTACTTTGACCATTTCCTTGGTTCTTAGCAGATCATACAGGTGGGATCCTATATAAAACTAGTTGAGATTGGAACTCCCATGTTTTATAAGTCTGAGAACTATCCAAGGTCACATCTGCATAAAGGGTTTTAGCTAGTGAGTTATATGTATGCAGATTTAAGCTTATTTTAGGTACACCCACCTGAGTGTGTGGAACTCAAAGAAGGAGGATCAAATCCTCATCAATTAGTCTTTTCTTGCTCCTTAGTTTGCATGAACAAGTAGATTTGTGTTACTAGACAAAGATCCCCAAGTCTGGTTTTCATATTTCTCTTTTAGAGTTAAGGGATACACAAAAAATAGCTAACAGAAACATAATCAAGTCAATAATATAAGGTCATAGACTCATCAATAAGTTACCCAATGTATTCCTTATCCTCATTTGTTATATACATCTTCCTCATGTAGATATTTATGTTCTTCATCTCTTTCACTCCTTTTCTATAGATGTTTCGGTATAGTAACTTACAAGATAAGTGTTGTCAAACTAGTTGACATCAATGATAACATATTATTGATTTAATCATATTACATATCTAATTAGCAAGTCAGTGATCTCTAATCACAGATTCTTCAATTAGGTTCTAAATCAATTGTAGTTCATCAAATTGACTGGTAACTATATTAAACTCATTTAAATGATCAGCAACTGACACACCTTCCACCATTTTCATATTAAACAAATGCTTCATGATAAATACCTTATTTGAAGCAGAGGGCTTTTCATACAACTTCGCTAGGGTTTTCATCAAATCTCCAGTTGTCTTTGCTGAGGTAATATTGAATGCCACTGATTGTGCCAGGCATAATCGAATACTACCAAGAGCCTTTCTATCAAGAATATCCCTGTCCTCATTAGAAGTGCTTGCCAGTTTCTTGGCTTTTCCTTCCAACGGCCGCCATAGATCCTTTTTATAGAGATAGTCCTCCATTTGTATTTTCCATAGCTGAAATTTTTGCGCATTAAAATTGTCAACCTTCTGCCTACCCTCATTTGCCATTGCTCCCACTCAACCATGAGACTCCCACTAAACTGTGAGATCTTCCTACAGAGGATAACTGAAAAACAACCTTGCTTTGATACCACTTGTTAGGATTAACAAGGCAGGAATAACAATTACATGCAAATATGATGCAGGAACATCCTGGGTGTAAGAGCAATCTTGCATCACCCAAAAATATTTATGTTTTTATATTCAATAAGGGTTATTTTGTGCAGAGCTGCTATTTGTGGAAAGTTACTATTTTTGGTAATTTTTGTATGTGCTCAGAATGATCTGATTTCTTTCTTGGAGGTTCATTTTGGTCATATAAGTCTGCCAGTAATGTTTCATTGCCAGATCAAGTGTATATTAGAAGATATTGAAGATTTTCGGTATTGGCAGCAGGGTACAGAAACTTTGAACTCAGTTTTGAAGGCTTTAGAGGCCCCAGATGAGGTCAAAAATTTGGGTGACAAGCACTTGCACCGGTCAAGCCTATAGAGCGCTTCGTGGCATTTCCGAAATGGGGTTATAATAGCCGATCGAGTCAACTGGTGATGACTTATGGTCTTCGGAAGTTGGGCCACCTGAAATGGCGGAAAATAATTTTCTTCAAAATTGTTGTTCGGGTTTCAAGGTTATCTTGAGCCGACTATGATGTAATAAAATGTAAAATAAAATAATTCTAAGTTTGGTTGGCCTTATTGGCTAAAATTCTAGAACCTTCCCAGGCGGTGGAAAATTGCCTATATAAGGAAGGCTGTATTATTGTCTTAGGCAGTTCAGAATAGTTCTGGGTAGTAGATCTAGGTATTGATTCGAGGCTTTGTCCTACAGAATATTGTAAGGGAATGCCCATGTGGCTTTGCATATTGTAATTCTAAAAGTTTTTAATTCCACATTTGTGGAGATAATAAGAAGCCAATTTTCTGTTCTTGCATATTACTGTTGTTGTTTTTCTATTTCTCTTATGTGGTTGTGGTATTAAGGGGAGCACCCTTCATCAAGTGGTATCAGATCAGGTTTTCTTGAGTGTGTAAACAGATCGCCGACTGTGAGGCAGTTTGCACTAGGACCGTGGTTAGGGTTTCAGCGCACATCGCGAAAATGCCTCCATGAAGAGAACGTGGCGGAAGAGCTGGTGCTGTGACACCTGAGGTTAGAGAGCTGCAGAGACAAGTGCGAGCATTGCAAGAAGAGATTCACAGAGGAATGAATCTTAATGTTAGAGACGAAAGTGAGGATGAAGCCGAAGAAGAATATCAAGAAGGAGAAGTTGAAATTGTGAACCAGGAGGAAGAAAGACTTTTTCGGGCGATTTCCAAGATTGGGAAAAGACCTAAGATTGAGGTTCCTACATTTTCTGGAAATCTTAACCTAGAGGAATTGATCGACTGGATCAATGAATGTGAAGAATATTTTGAGTATGAAGATGTTGAGGATCCTGATAGGGTCAAATTTGCGAAGGCCAGACTGAAAGGTCATGCGAAGATATGGTGGCAAGAGATTCAGTTGGAGCGAAATAGAAGGGGAAAGGAGAAAATCACGAGATGGGATTGGATGGTGGATAAATTGAAGCGACAGTTCATTCCTGTTGATTATGAGCTTGACCTACTGAAGAAAATGCAGAGTTTGAAGCAAGCAGGAAGATCTGTTCAGGAGTATACAGAGGAGTTCTATCGACTTCTCATCAGAACAGGCCATGCAGAAGCTGATAAAGAGAAAGTTGCCCGATACCTTAATGGGTTAAGGCCAAGCATTCAGGAGGAGCTGAATCTGGTTCGAATGAACAGTATTGAAGAGGCATACCAGTTTGCCCTAAAAGTAGAGGAAAAGCTGAACAAGAAGTTTGAGAGTAGACAAAACGGAAGAGGTCGCGGTGGACGATCTGGTGGATGGTCATATGGTGGCCGAAATGAAGATCCGAAAAAGAAGGATGAGGCCAGTAGCAGTCAGAATCAGCGAGGAAATAATTTCAATCGCTTCCAGGATCAGAATAATAGAGATCAAAGAGGAAGAGGAAGAGGACAAGGATCTGGAAGAGGTGGCTTCCGTGGAACATGTTTTCACTGTGGAGAAGAAGGTCATAGGGCATTTGAATGTCCTCAGTGCCAAGGCAGAACAGATAGGAGAAATGAAGGCCAGGCCAGAGTTGCACATGTAGATGAAGATGCCAGATCATCAAATTCTGAAGATGCTGAAAGAGGAGAAACGTTGATTAACAGAAGAGTCCTGTTGAGTGGTGAGAATGAACCTGAGCAAAGAAGGAGCCTGTTTCGCACCAGGTGCAAGTGCGAAGGTAAATGCTGTGATGTGATTATCAATAGTGGAAGCACTGACAATTTGGTGTCAGAAGAGATGGTGACAAAGTTGAAGCTCAAGAGACAGAAACACCCACATCCATATCGGATTGCCTGGGTGCAGGATGACCACAAGGTCATGGTCAATGAACAATGCCTGGTGAAGTTCAAGATCAACGGATACCAAGATGAGGTATTGTGTGATATCATATCTATGGATGCATGTCATATGTTGTTAGGTAGACCATGGCAGTTTGACAGATGTGTTGTACATGATGCTCGTGCAAATACCTATTCCCTAACAAAGGATGGAGTGCGACATAAGCTAAAACCATTGAAGGAGACTAAAGAAAAGGTATGTGGTAATGCAAGGATAACTTTTGTTGATGGAAAAAATTTCCTAGATGGTATGAGGCATGAGCATGTATGTTTTGCTTTAATTCCAAAAGCTGGTAAAGAGGAAGTAGAAGATGTTCCTGTAGAAGTTGCAGATTTGTTGAATGAGTTTCAGGATATTGTATCCGATAACGTGCCTGATGGATTACCACCAGTCAGGAAGATCAGTCATCAGATGGACTTGATCCCAGGAGCGAGTTTGCCGAATAAGGCAGCACACAGAATGACACCTACAGAAAGTGAGGAGTTGAACAGACAAGTACATGAACTGTTACAGAAAGGATTGATCAGTGAGAGTCTAAGTCCTTGTGCTGTACCAGTGGTATTAGCACCAAAGAAGAATGGAGAATGGAGGATGTGTACAGATTCTAGGGCAATAAACAAGATCACAATTAAGTACAGGTTTCCATTGCCACGAATGGATGATATTATGGACTGTTTGAGTGGAGCTGTGTATTTTTCAAAGATAGATCTAAAAAGTGGATATCATCAGATTCGGATCAGAGAAGGAGATGAATGGAAGACTGCCTTCAAGACAAAGGAAGGACTATATGAGTGGTTAGTCATGCCTTTTGGGCTAACCAATGCACCGAGCACTTTCATGCGGCTCCTGAACGAGGTTCTGAAAGAATTTCTGGGTAAGTTTGTCATTGTTTACCTAGATGATATTTTGATTTTTAGCAAGACATTGGAGGAACATATGATGCATATTCGTATGGTGTTTGAGAAGTTGAGAGATGAGAAATTGTTGATTGTTGATTAATTTGAAGAAGTGTAGTTTTGTGAAGAAAGAGTTAGTGTATTTGGGATTTGTAGTTTCAGCAGAAGGTCTAAAAATGGACCCAGAGAAGGTACAGGCTATCCTTGAATGGCCTACTCCAAGGAGTGCTACTGAGGTAAGATCTTTTCATGGTCTAGCTAGCTTTTACAGAAAGTTTATCAGAAATTTTAGCAGTATTTGTGGACCCTTGACTGAAATAATGAGAGGGGATAGAAAAGAGTTTAAGTGGACTAATGGGGCAGAAAAGAGTTTTCAATTATTGAAACAAAAAGTTACAAAACAACCTATTTTAGCACTTCCAGATTTTAATAAGGTGTTTCAAGTAGATTGTGATGCTAGTGGTACTGCAATAGGAGCTATTATGAGCCAAGAAGGTAAACCTGTTGCGTATTTTAGTGAGAAGTTAAATGATGCCAAGAGGAAGTATTCTGTTTATGATCAGGAATTTTATGCTATAGTTCAGGCATTAAAGAAGTGGAGACATTATCTGCTTCCTAAGGAGTTTGTTTTGTATACTGATCATCAAGCTTTGCAATATTTGAATAGTCAAGGAAAATTGAATCAAAGGCATTTGAAATGGGTTGAGTTTTTGCAGAGTTATACATTTGTTTTGAAACACAGGAGTGGAAAGTCTAATAGGGTTGCAGATGCTCTTAGCAGAAGGAAACTATTGCTGACAGAGATGCAGATTGAGGTGGTTGGGTTCAAGGAACTCAAGAATTTGTATCCAGAGGATCCTGATTTTGGTGAAGCTTGGAAAGCTTGTACAGAACCTGTTACTCTAGACAGGATGAAATGGCTGGATTTTATCATCCAAGATGATATGCTATTCAGAGGGAGCCAGTTGTGCATTCCACGAAGTTCTATGAGGGAGAATCTCATCAAGGAGAAGCATAGTGGAGGATTGGCTGGACATTTTGGTCGTGATAAAACCCTTGCTTTGGTTGGTGAGAATTATTATTGGCCACAATTGCAGCAAGATGTGAAGAAGTTTGTACAGAGTTGCAGAGTATGTCAGATGGTGAAAGGAGTGAAGCAGAATACAGGATTGTATCAGCCATTACCTGTACCAGAGAAGCCTTGGGAGGATATCAGCATGGACTTTGTTCTTGGTTTACCGAGGACTCAGCGGGGGCATGATTCAATTTTTGTGGTGGTTGACAGATTTTCAAAGATGACACATTTCATTCCCTGCAAGAAGACTAATGATGCTGTTCATGTAGCAGAATTGTTTTTCAGAGAAGTAGTGAGACTTCATGGTTTGCCAAAGACCATAGTTTCAGATCGGGACACTAAGTTTGTTGGATATTTCTGGCGTACATTGTGGAAGAAGTTGAAGACTGATTTGAAGTTCAGTTCATCACATCATCCACAGACTGATGGACAGACAGAGGTGGTGAATAGGAGTTTGGGAAATTTGCTGAGATGTTTGGTTGGAGATAAGCTAACAGAATGGGATTTGATTTTACCACAGGCGGAATTTGCATACAATAATTCTGTCAACAGGAGCACTGGTAAATCACCATTCCAGATTGTATATGGAAGTAGTCCAAGAAATGCATCTAAATTAAGGAAGATAGATAAAGGAGAAATAAGTAGTGCTGAAGCTGAGGATTTTACAGAACACTTGAAGAACATCCATGGGGAGGTGAGGAAGCATATTACCAAGATGAACACACAGTATAAGGCTAAGGCAGATGAGAAAAGGAGGTATAAGGAATTTCAGGTTGGTGATGAAGTCATGGTTTATTTGCGGAAGGAGCGGTTTCCAGTTGGTACATATAACAAGCTGAAAATGAAGAAGTTTGGCCCATGCAGGATATTGAAGAAACATGATTCAGGAAATGCATATGAGGTAGAATTGCCTACTGAGCTAAATATTTCACCAGTGTTTAACATTTCAGATCTGACAGAGTATCATGAGGGAGGTGTTGAAGATGAGATCACAGCAGCACAGTGGAGTATTCCAGCAACTAGTTCAGACACTAAGGAGATTGAAGATATACTGGATAGTCGTGTTGGCAGAAGCACAAGGAATAGGACATATGAAGAATATCTGGTCAAGTGGAAAGGATGATCTGTTGAAGATTCATCATGGCTAACAAAGGAGGAGGTTAACCGTCTTGGTTTTCCTCTGCACACCTGAGTCGTGACAGGGTCACTTCTCAAATTACCCCGGGTGTCTGATGCAGGAGCATCCTGGGTGTAAGAGCAATCTTGCATCACCCAAAAATATTTATGTTTTTATATTCAATAAGGGTTATTTTGTGCAGAGCTGCTATTTGTGGAAAGTTACTATTTTTGGTAATTTTTGTATGTGCTCAGAATGATCTGATTTCTTTCTTGGAGGTTCATTTTGGTCATATAAGTCTGTCAGTAAAGTTTCATTGCCAGATCAAGTGTATATTGGAAGATATTGAAGATTTTCGGTATTGGCAATAGGGTACAAAAACTTTGAACTCATTTTTGAAGGCTTTAGAGGCCCCAGATGAGGTCGAAAATTTGGGTGATGGGCGCTTGCATTGGTTAAGCTTGTAGAGCGCTTCGTGGCGTTTCTAAAATGGGGTTATAATAGCCGATCGGGTCAACTGGTGATGACTTATGGTCTTCGGAAGTTGGGCCACCCGAAATGGCAGAAAATAATTTTCTTCAAAATTGCTGTTCGGGTTTCAAAGGTTATCTTGAGCCGACTATGATGTAATAAAATGTAAAATAAAATAATTCTAAGTTTGGTCGGCCTTATTGGCTAAAATTCTGGAACCTTCCCAGGCGGTGGAAAATTGCCTATATAAGGAAGGCTGTATTATTGTCTTAGGCAGTTCGGAATAGTTCTGGGTAGTAGATCTGGGTATTGATTCGAGGCTTTGTCCTACATAATATTGTAAGGGAATGCCCATGTGGCTTTGCATATTGTAATTCTAAAAGTTTGTAATTCCACATTTGTGGAGATAATAAGAAGCCAATTTTCTGTTCTTGCATATTACTGTTGTTGTTTCTCTATTTCTCTTATGTGGTTGTGGTATTAAGGGGAGCACCCTTCATCAAAATATAACCAATATCAGAAAACAATAAACCACATAGAAGAGAACACAAGACACAAAGATTTAACATGGTTCACCCAATCCCTGGGCTACGTCCTCCAACAATGAGTCCAATATTATTATTATCCAGTGATTACAACCTGATTATAATTCGTAATCCCTTGCAGCTTAATTTTGCCACAAGTACTAAAATCATATATAAAGAAATCCCTAACCCTAAGCCATATTATACAATATTTTGCCGCTTTAGGGTTAGAATGAGTTACAATATGTCGGCCCAAAAAATAGCCAAAAAAATTTTGGCCTCAAAAAATTTGCCTCGGGGGCTACGCCCCTGAACCCCTGCTCAGGGCCTAGCCCAGCCCTTAACCCCGACAAGGTCGAGAGGAAAAGTGTACAGTACTTTCCTGATCAATCACCACAAGCTAACAAGGAGGATGAGTGAGTGCACTTGGAAGAGTCCAACATCATATACATCTCTATCCACCTGACATTCAAAAGAAACTTGTGATCTATTTTATTCCCCACATGGAAAATGACTTGGTTAGGGACATTTTTGGTATGTATATATGGCATTTTTGGACATATTTTTTGTATATTGTATATGTGACATCTACACCCATCTAGCTTTTAGGAAGCCTATCGAACTATATTAGATATATTTCATGTATTAGATTATTGGATATGTGTGTGTCTGTGTCTAAGTCTTCAAGTCCTATGAGTTTTTATGGTTCATGCTTTATGTATGTAATTCAGGTCTCATGTGAATTGGAATATACTACTTCATATTTATGTGGATGTCTTATGGTTTGTAGATTTCTCATGCCTTACATATATTTATGCTTTGAATGTATCTATGTATATTTTTACTTTATCACTCATGCTTTATGGTGACATGTATGTTTCATTCCTTAACTATAATTATGTTCATCCCACATACCATACATGTATTATTTGTGACTTAAGTAAATATATATGTATGCACCTCATAAATTCTTGTGCATGGTATATGCCTTATATGTTATGGTGTATTGACATATATGCTTGTTGACTTAAGTGCATTCATACATATGTTTCATTCTTTATGTGCTTTGTGTATTCACATATAAAATTGTTGACCTAAGTGAATTCAAATGTTTTCTTCATGCTTTATGCATTATGTATTCACATATATGATGTCTAGAGGAAGGACCTTTACCATAAAAAATAATTGACAATTACAAAGGTTTTCACCAATCCTAACATAGGTGTAGTCTATGTACTCATCCTTATAATGTTTCTATTGGCCTACTTAGGGCTCTTTGAACATACATACCTTGGACACTTAGAAATTTCATGGACAAACTTTTTATATGGCGTAAAAGATCATATACAAGTCATTTTCATTGACCAAAACAATGTAATGCCACATTTATAGAAAACACCTTCAATTTATCATGTAATGGGGAAAATCCTTTTGGTCTAATGGGTACACAAAAATAATGTTGTTTCCAAACTCCTAATACAATGTTTCCCCTAAATTTTCACTTTAGGAGATGCACAGGTACAAAGTGGTGAGGAATGTTCAAGTGAGTTGCAAAGAAAAAAAAGGTCATTCATAGAATTTACTCACCCAACCGAAGGTGTTGGCATAGACAGTTCAAGTACACAATGATCATTTTCAAAGATACACACAATTGCAACTTTAAACTAAGGGGCATTGCAAGATTTGACAAGAAGTGAAAAGTTGTCAAAAATTTTAAATGGGGTTGAATCTCTCAAAAGTGATAGGTTTCTATGGACACCAATAAAATAATCATGTAGATCATCAAATGGTTAATTCATACATTACATGGGCTCTAAGAAATGCCCTATCAAAATTTGGCACAATTTTTACTTTATGCACTTTTGGGGACACAAGTATTGAGTGGTCTAGAATGTTCAAGTGATTCAGAGAGATGAATGTGGTCATTCTTGTCATTTACTCATTTAACTAAAGGTTTTGGAACACACAATTCAAAGAAACGATTATCAGTTTCAAATATGTACACACAATTGCAACTTTCAACTGAGAGACATTGAAAGATTTGATAAGAAATGAAAAGTTGTCGATGCTTTTGAAAGAGGTCAAATCTCTTGAAAGTGAGAGGTTTCTATGCAAATTGGTAACATGATCTTGTAGAATCATACGTTTTTCCATACATCACACGGTCTCTAAGAAATACCTTGTCAAAGTTTGACATAATTCACACTTTATGCACTTTAGGGGATGCATAGGTATAGAGCGGTCTGGAATGTTTGAGTGAGTTGAAAAATCAAAAAAGGCCATTCATAGAATTTACTCACCCAAATGAAGGTGTTGGAAAAGACAGCTTGAGGCCATGATAATCAGTTTCAAAGATACGTAAGTTGAAACTTTCAACTTAGGGACATTGTGAGATTTGAAAACAACTAAAAAGTTGTTGACACTTTAGAATATAGTCAAATCTTCTAAAAGTGAGTAAGGTTTATGTGGGAATAAGTAATACAATCCTGTAGTATCATATGGTTCATTCATACATTGCATGATCTCCAATAAATGCATGTCAAATTTTGACACAATTTTCACTTTATGCACTTTAGGGGATGTATGGATACATAGTGATCTAAAATTTTCAAGTGAGTTGAAAATAAAAATGAGGCCATTTGTAGTATTTAATCACCTATCCAGAGGTGTTGGCATAGATGATTTGAGGCCACGACAATCAGTTTCAAAGATACACAAAGTCATTTACCTAAAAATGTGAGAATACAGAATGGGTTGAAGAATGGAAACAAAAATTCTTAATACCTAGTGAGACACAAGATCAAGATGATATAAGAAATGAAGACCTAGATCATGCATTTGCATCAAAAGATTATGCTCATGTTTCAGACCTCATACAACCTAGAAATTTAATTCAATTTATTGTGAAACTTTAAATTATATTATTTATGTATGTCATATAATTTATGATTATATTTAAATTATAAATCTAACATGTTTTATTTGTGCATGTACTTAATTTTGTTTTGCAGGACATGTGTATGTTGTTGCACCTGAGGATAATGAAGAGAAGACTGAGTATTGGCTAGCTCAATGTATAGAACCCAAGAAAAAGTTGATATGTGATCAAGTAGATGATGATGGTTTTTAGTATCCAATTGGGTCTATTGTGGTAGTTGGTACATGTCTACACAAATAACTAACAAGAAGGAATGGTTACCAGATTTTGAAGACTACCAATTAGAAAAGAAGATTATACACTATTCCCATTTGGTAGTGGCAACAAAAATCAAATTGGAAAGATAGAAAGGGAGACCTACTAATAAAATATTATGGACACTTTCAATGGAAGAGCATGAGGAAATCATAGATGTATTGCAAAAAAGAGAGGATGTTGATACCTACATTAGGTTGAATCAAATTTATACATGTAAGTTTTTGTTATTTGTCTTATTTTTATATGTTGTTCTATATGTAGATGTCTTCTTTCAAGTGCCATATGTAAAGCTAATTTAGAGCTAAATTTGAAATAAATGAAAATTGACTTTAAATGAACTTTACATTTAAATACAGGTTTTCTAACATTTCAACATTCATTTTTATGATGTAGGACCTTTAAAAGAAATTAAACATGAACTATTTATGTAGTGCAATGCACACTTGTATTCGTCCAATTTTGGTTTTATAAACAACATGAGTTCAATTTTATTCATCCAATTTTATTTTAAATATAAGTTAAATTCATAGTTGTATTTATCTAATTTTGTTCTAAATATTAAACTATGTGCATTGATCCTATGTTCACTAATAGATAATCATAGAGTTATTTGTACATCCATATTCATAGTTCAAATTAAGAGATCTCATTATTAGGTCCACTCCCACCGTTTTGAGGAGATAACAAAAAACCCCACTTGGACAACAAACTCAATCAAAACATCTAAGCAACATGGGTTCTGAAGGCTTTCTATCTCAAAAGGTACTACCAACTAATGATAAAGAAAAGATAATAAATACCAAAATACCAATACATACCAAAATACCAAATACCAGAATATCAAAAAAATATAAATCACCAAATAATACTAAAATAACAAAGACACACCATTAGAGGAAAATGTATAAATCTACACAGGAGACTTAGGCTACATACTATGGGAGTGTCATCACATGATCATCTACTTGAGTTACCCTGGACTGGTCACACTAGATCTCAGACCCTCAAGCATGGAGTTATCTTGGACTGGCCACTCTGGGTCCCGGACCCTCAATATGACCCACACAGAACTAGAACACCCTCTCTTACAAATGAGGAATTATAATCACACCTACTCTCTAGGTATTATCCTATTCCCATCCTTAGCCTATACAAGCGCTCAAGACATGGGCGAGGCATAATCTCTAATTATATTTTTAATGAACTCTCAAATTTTAATTACTATGTTATCACTTATTAACAAAACTTGTGATAGGTTACCTTGGTACTGACCACTTTGGGTCCCAGACCCCTATTGTAAGCCACTCCCCTAAGATGCACCTATTTAACTTCCCTTAGGCTCAAAATCATAAATAACCACATAGGTCTTATTAAATTACAATGATCAAATTTTAGTCCACAAAAGAATACCAGGGACATACACTAGTCCTCAAAACAAAACATCATAACCAGTACTCTCTCAAAGAGTCCACATAACATGAGCTTAAGTCTCAAGAAGGTTGGGTAGAAATGATCGAAATAATATAACATCATAATTCATAACATAAGAATACATATACAACCATAGAAAATAACCCCCAAGCCTTTGGTTAACTAACTCCCAAGTCAACTTAAACCCCCTAGTAATTAATAAGGATATAACAAGGTCCAACAAAAATCCTTCAAATCAAAACTTCAAACACTTACAATAAAACACGATTCCCTTAAATAAATCCAATCAATTTTAAAACATAACTAGTTCGACTATATTTGCATGTATGTATAACCATGCAAGTAAACATATATAATTATAAATTCTAGACATGAAGCAAACAATGTTTTCAAAGGAAACAATGTTACAGAAAGAAGGTTTCAAACCCTACCTCAAACAATGCCTCAAAAATTCAAAACCAAGAAAGATCTAATTCACCCTTCAAAATCTAAGCTTTCTAACAATCTCTAACAACGTCTACAAAATCCAAGATTTTTAAAAATCTTCCCAATTCATCCAAGAGAGCTCCTCCAAAACTTGATAGACGTCATTGAAAATAATACCCAGAAACCCCTCATAAAGAAGACCTATTCCCCCTAGGGTTTCTAAAACATGCAAACCCTCATAAACAAAACTCAACTTCCTCCACCTAGTTTTTATCAATCCAATTGCGTGATTAATTATAACTTAATAATAAAATAATATGCTTTTAAATTATAATTCCTAACTCAACTTTAACTTTAAATTCTAATTCAATTTTCACTAAACCAATTGTGCAACTTAAATTGCATATAGATACTTAATTAATCAATAAATACTTTAGCACATAATTAACCACGCAAACTGATAAATTAAATATTAAATAAATCAACTATGCCTTAAATTTCATTTTTCGATTTAATAATTAATTAAACCCTTTTATTCCAAATTGAAACTTGTAATTTAATAAAGGCATTTAATTAACTTTAATCATTAAATATTCTTTATATCTAATATTTAGACATTCATAAAATACAACTATTCTAATCTCATAATTACTCCTAATTTAATTATTTAAATCAAACAATTCACAAATTTAGAATACTTACCTAATATTTAAGATAATCAATGGCCTAGGGTTGGGATTTGGATTTGTATGTTAGCTCCCCTCTCTTACCATTGAGATATTGTGATAGGGCACGCTCATCCAGGCAATTCAGGGAAGTTGATGCACGATACTTGCAAACCTACATAAAAGATGAGCATGTACATACATGTATCAATATAAACAAGCAATGGTGGGGATTGAACAACCATGTGGAGCTTGAAAGAAACTAACTACGGTTTCATCCCTCAACCACATCAGACATGTCAAACAAAAATATAAAACATACATGCCAACCATGCACATGTATGTATGGGGTCAATAAAATCATAAACATAATATACATAACATCAAATCTACTGAGGATTTATACAAACATGAAAAGTGGCCTAAAAGAGTCTAACCAATTAAACTGAAAAGTAAACTATGGGAGGGGTGTTACATGTATCCCAATCCTTGAACAATCACAACCTATGGTTCTTCATACAATAGTATCTCAGCCATGTACTAGTAACAACTATTTCTTCTATAGGGTATTATAGTTCTTTAGCATCTATAAAAAATGTGATCCAAATTCTTTTTTGCCTCGACATAGAGAGACAAATAATAATATGTTCCTTCTTCATTTTCTTCAAGTGTAATAACAATAAAAACATGGTTTGCAATGATATACGAATAATGAGGAGATTAATTTAGTGAATAGTTTGGATAAAGTACTAAATTTGAGATTATTTGTACATGTACAATTTACCTAGTTGCAGTGGATTAAACAAGTGGTCAAAGTCAATTAATGATTCTATTTTTGTCAATTAGAGTGCTACTAGGGGACAATATGTCTCAAAGCGGCTCAAGATTGTGTACACCATTCATCGACCCACTCCTTTGACTCACACTCTTCCAATATTCATCTATACATAATGAAGACAATTATGCCATATTTTGTGTGTAGATACTCCATTAAACTATATTAGAGATTCTAAAAGAGTGTATCTCACTCGATCCTATTAGTGTACAAAAATGATCATATGGTACAATGGTAGTATTAGTGTATCTCATTACCCTAACTGATTGTAGTATTACACCACTGGATGATACATTTCACATTTGACAATTTTTCTTTCTCTTTGTACTTTAATTCTTCACATGCTAAGGCTCATTTGATACATGCACCTACACCATCATGCCCCCACTTTCCATGCCCGACTTACATGAAATTCTACATATACTAAATACCAATGATCTTATGCATCTAGCTAAAATAATAAAACATTCAATAATTCTTGAATTGTGATGCACAATTGTTTGACCATATGATGTGATGATAATATGATATGCCCCTCCTAGCCAAATGACAATAAAAAATATGAAAGAAACCATGTACAAAATTTTTAGAATGTGTTTGATATTGTTGATGTACAAGTAATAATCCCTCAATATCTTAAATTTTAAATTTTACCAGCTATTGTTTGTTGACCAAAGCATTGTGGTCCTTCTATAATCAAACAATCCAATATGGATTTGGATGTCTACTTCTCTCTAGCTTAAATTTAATAACCATTTCCTCTAAAATAAGGTTATCATACTAGCACCATCTATAATAACATTGCAAATCTACATCTTTTTTGAAATGAATTCTTCCCTTGCACTTATTCCTTTTCATCAGTTAGCAAGACTCTTCTAGTAAAAAAAACCTCTTCTCTTTCATCACATTCAAAATATCAAGACTCAACATCCTCATTTACATGTGCAACTCATGCATTTCCTTGTGGTCTCCTATTTGTCCTCTCTTTAATAACGTTTTATATTATCCCCATGAAATGAAATTACACTATTAAGACAATAGCATGCTACAACCACATAGGAATTTTCATTACAATCATGATCTACAAGATAGATATTCCATATGCATGATCAAATATATCTCATGTAACCTCTATTTTCCTTCTTTATATTGGGAAGTATAACTTGTTAGCATTATTCTTTAATTTGTCATTGATTTCAAGCTCTAGTGTTGCATTGATGTCAACTTGCTAAGGATAGAAAGTTACTGAGATTGTTGAGGTTGATACATTGATTGATGAAT
Source organism: Chamaecyparis obtusa (assembly GCA_027943335.1). Classification (NCBI taxonomy): domain Eukaryota; kingdom Viridiplantae; phylum Streptophyta; class Pinopsida; order Cupressales; family Cupressaceae; genus Chamaecyparis; species Chamaecyparis obtusa. The sequence continues at coordinate 387,801 of BSBK01007605.1, read as the reverse complement.
AAAATTTAAAGACTACTTGATGAGGTTGATGAGGCTGACACATTAATTGATGAAGAATATTTGAATATTAGTTGATGAGGGTGTGACATTGATTGATGAAGCAGATTTGATGTATGATAACTTATAAAGTTTTTGACATATCTAGGAGACAAAATTTTGATAGGAAAGAATATTTGAAGACTTTGAAGACTTTGTGGGAGAATAATTTGCATTCCTCTACATGAGATGATGAAAAATTGTAGCTAAGTTTATAATGGCTGGTGTGGTGAAAGAAAAAATAAAAAATGAAAATGAATATGTAGGGTCAATGTTCACTAGGATGGTTAATCAAACTATGAAGCATCAAACCCAAATTCTATCTATTTCTCTCATAACATTAGGAAGGATAAAGTACCTACTAGGCTTAAGGGAGCTCAAGTAACAAATAGGTAAAGGGGATTCCTCCTTTTCTAATAAATGTAATAAATTATTAATATAATTTAGAATGAAGTAGGATGAGATAGGATATAATATGTTGGTTTAATTAATTAATTCTAATTACACTTTACTGAAGCTTACGTAGGATAATGTATAGATAGTAGTTTACATATGAGACACTTAGGAGTTTGCACCTTTATTTGCATATGGTGTAGGAGAAATTCTACTTTAGGTGGTGATATTTATTATCAAATTTCCACTTTATGGTGTTGTCTCCACCCAAGGTGCACTTGTCACATTATCATCCTCCACATGTTACACATACTTCATTTCATAATGGAGGATGATTTTCCTTTGGTGGACATGCGATTCCACCTTGTTTGGTTTGGTAGCTATTCTCTTCCTATCATGTACTCCTATTTCCTTGGCTATATAAGTAGGCATATCTGTTCATTGTATGATGAATTCATTCTAGTTGATTGAATCCATTATATTTTGATGTATTTGATCATATTGATGAGAATACACTTTATTTTTATCCATTTTATCTATCTTTTCATGCTTTTCATTGAGCTTATAGATCTTGTCATATTGCCTTAGAAAATTCTTACATTGCATCCAAGCAATTATTACATGGTATTAGAGCCATTGGAGTGTTCATTGTGTAGTCTTGGGAGACTTTTCACTTCATTTTTTAGAGGCCTTATATGGAAATCTAGGGAGCAATATTGTGTAAGAGCATCTAGAGAAAGACTTGACCTCACCATTACATTCAAGGGGTCGTTCTAATAAATTTTGACTATAAATTTGCCTATTTTGGGCAAAAGTCAAATTTGTGGCAATTTCTTTTTGCAAATAAAACTATACGACCCAATCTATGCAGTCTAGTATGATTTTATTTAGAATTTTTTTTAATTGTGCCATTTTCATTTATTTTACATAGTTTATAAAATAGTGTTTCATAAATTTTGGGTTTCAGGGTCCCTGGCCCATTTTATTTCTCAAATATTTCTATTTGCGATAGTGTTTGTACAATAATAGATAGAAATCACTATCAAAACATTGCTCTAGACAATAACCATCAAAACTTTTTAATACTTTATCGGTGATTGAATATCACTTGCTGAATTGGTAACAACCATGTAGTATAGCCACCACCATTGGTGATTTTCAACTATATATTTGTATTGTCCTAAAAATTTAGCACCCATAATTGGATACTTTAGAACCTATTAAACCTGATTTTGGTGATCTTGAGCTACAAATGTCTATTATGCTTGACCTTGGAAACCTCTCTTTTCTCCTCGCACTCATATTCATTCTCAGAAAGCTCCCATTAAAATTTGATCCCATTCTCCATGGGACACATCGTCAGTGGAAACATGTTCCTAGGTTTTTGGGCCCAAACTTTCCCTAGGGCCCGGTGCTAGGGTCATATTATGAGATTTTCATTTATGGTCATCTCAGATCAAATTTGAATTCCAAAATGATGGAGTTAGTTTAAGAACCCCTTATCGCTCCTCATTTGGTAACATACAATCATATGCAAGCATTTTGAAAATCAAGCCATCAAGATTTCAAGCAATCAAGAGCAATTGGATTCACGATTTGAAGGCAAGCATCTAAGATCAATATATCCAGATCTTCAACATCATTCAAATCCAAGGAAATATTCTTCAATTGATGCAATTTTTTCTCCTATTATGGCCAAGTAGAGTAATTCTCAAGTCAAGTAAGATGAACCATTTATTCATCCATCCTTCTCTCTCCTTCTTTGCAAGTGATTATCAAGTGTATCTACATTCAAGATCTAGGAATGAAAATCATGGATAGATGCACTTTTGAGGGCATCCTTGAATCTACATCACATTCCAAGGTTAATCTTTGGATTACAAGTACATTCAAGCATCTCCATGGGTATGAGAAATTTATACATGTTCATCCTTGAGGGTTTATGCAAGGTAAATCTATTATTTGCCTTCTTATTTACTTTCCTTTGCACAATATCATTTCATATTTTGAGGTTAATTCCTTTACATGGTTTTGACCAAGGCAGCCCCCTTAAGATAACCTTTTTCTCATTTTTCTATGTGTATGGGTAGGATGAAGAGCCATCGAATCAAATCTAGGTAGGATAGGTATAGTCACTGGATCTATGAAATTTTTAGCCAAAAATAAAGGAACACGTTGATATTGTCATCACATCAGAGGAACACATTGCCTTCTCCATTATGCTCCTACCATTTTGAGACCAATTTTATTTCACAAGTCAATTTCATTTCTAGGTTTTTGTTTCCGTCAGTTTCATCTCACTATCTATACATGTTATAGTTTATTTTTATCAATTTTTAATGATTTTTCTAATAGATCAATTAAATTACATAATTATTCTCATTTCATTTAATTACATTATTTAGTGAAGGATAGACCTTGTCCCTAACTAGATTTTAAATTACCTCTCGAGCTTATTAGGAGAATTCTTCCTTCTTAATGTGCAATCAATGAAATGGGGGATGTGATTCATTTATCAGATTGCCCATTGCTCTCCCCATTTCCTATTGTATAATATCATGTGAAAGTGTTTGTTCCTACAAAAAGAAAAAGTGTCTAATTGCATAGTGAATGAGGGACAAATAAAATTCTCACATCCATCACCATCACTTTGCTAGAGTCCTTCACCACTCATGGAGGCTCCACTCCTTCCCAATCGCTACCTCCTTGCGGCCAATACATTTGAGACACATGGAAATTTGAGGACAAGCCACATAGAACATAGAGCCTCCACACTACCATATCTTAGGCACCCACATTACTACACACAAGTGCCACATTATATCATATGATCCAGTCTAGTCAACAACACCAATCCAATAATTATTTTCCACACATAAAGGATATAATTTAAATTTGATGCTTGTTCAATTGTTAGATCTAGTAATTTTTATTTTTCTGCAATGACCATTTAGTTGTCAATTTTAAGCTAAATTTTTTTCTAAGACAGGAACCTTGAATTTGACAACCATCTAGACATCACTTTTGGGCATTCTTATTTTGTTGCGATGACCATTTGACCATCAATTTTATCAGAGAATTTTGCTGGCGTTAATAGGGTTTGAAAAATTTGGACCCCTCACCAATTACATTTTCAGATTTGTAGTCAGATTTTGGAGGCCCATAACTTGGTCATACAAAGTCCTTTTTTAGTGTTTTTTTTAAAAATTTGGGCATAATTTTTTGATCTTTTCAGTGGTGGGGCTATTTTTTTATTTTGGTGGACAAATTTTGTAGAAATTTTAGGTTTTGGTGACTATACCTATCTAATCCTCATTTCTACAACTTTAGAGGATTTGTTTAGGGTCATACAAACACATTTTCAGGTGCCTTTTTTTTTAAAGTGCATAGTTTTTTATCTACTTTTTAGATCTATTATCTATTTATAGCATTATTTTGGCAAAAAAATATCAATTCATATCTAGGTCCTTTTTCTCCATTTATGATCATTATAATATTAGGATTTTAGTTTGATCCTTAGCAATATTGTTTTGAGTCTAATTTGGCCTCAAAAAGGAAGTTGTAAACATTAAAATTAGAATTCCACTTAGCTCTTGTTTGGAAAGTCTCAATTGTACACACACTATACATAAAGTGCCAAAATCGTCTTTCTTTTTTTTTTTTTTTTTTGGGGGGGGGGTGTTGTTTGATTGAGTGTACTATGAGGGGCGTAATGATTTTTTAATGTGATAAGGGCATCATTGATGTAATCATGGGATATGCTACACATCCTGTTGTAATAACTTTCAAGTTGGAGGTAATTATGAGTCACGAGAAAAATGAATCATCACATATTGTAGATGGTTTAATCTCTTGCCTCATATTTATGGACTCATTCCTAAGCCACATTTCAAGTTGAGAAAATTAGTTTGGCATAAAAATAATGATCATAGATCAAAAGAGTGAATTCTAGTAGCATCATTTTGTGTCTCTTCCATGATATGAAACCCAAGATTGAAGGTTTTAGGTTCCCACACATATTTTGGACCATTGTTTGGGAGCATTTTGGAGATCCACACGTTCCTCCATTATCATACTCAATCCTGATGTTTATATCCTCATTCAACTTAATGATGCAGATAATATTCCCTTTGATGATTATACCTTAAATTAGATTGAACATATTACAACACTTGTGAGTTTTGATGATCTAGAGACCCCACGTGTAGCTCCTACTTCTCCACTTGAGATCACTTCTACTATTTTTCTTGATGATCCTTATATTACTATAGTTTTGGATTCTTGTGATTTACTGCAATAGGGTATACCTTGTCTTCCAAATATAGCTTCAGGGGATGACTACTTGAAAAATATTGTAAGTTTATTTATGGAATCCTATATTGCAGATATGAGAGACATCATTGATGACATACATATTATCTTTGATGAGGATGATCCTTCTTCAATTGTTATGAGGGAACACTCTTACCCTCTTCTTTAATATACTCTATATGATCATCCTTCATAGTTTAACATGATTATGGATCCTTTGATAAAATATTTGGAGGATGTCTCTTTATCTTCAAAGAAGACATTTGAGTCTTTGGAGCTTGTTCACACTCAGTCCCCATTGGTTCTTTGTTTGTCATCTTCTACTATGATTGGGTATGTTCCTGATTGGTTCATGGCATCTTTATCATCTAAGGACATGCCAACACATGAGCATTTTTTAGAAACATCATCATATTACATTTATATTGGACACCTCCTGATTCCTATCCAGAATGGGAAGCATTCCTACATTTTTACTTGGTCTATCTTTTTCCAAAGGGGAGAAATGGTTTTTGTAGGTAAATTGGAGTATGTTTTACCTTCAACCACTCATCATTTTTGTAGGACATTGTTCATTATGGAGGGATATCATATCTCCTTATTTCCTTCTTATGGAGGGATAATTGTTTGTATATACATGATGTATGTAGTTATGGAGGGTCTTGAGTCCTAAATCCATCTATTGTTCTATCTTTTTTTGGGGTAGTTTTGTCCCATGAGGTTTTCTCCCTATCTTCTCTTTATGAGAGATTGCATTGCATATTGTACATGAGTACCTAACATGGCCTATTAGTCAGGACCCATCTTGGATTGTGAGTTTAAGTGCATTCCCCTAAGTTGCAATTAAGGGGGGGGGGGGCGGGTTTTGGTGTAATTAATTAATTCTAATTACACTTTACTTAAGATTACTTATGATAATTCATACACAGTAGTTTGCATATGAGACACTTAAAAGTTTGCACTTTTATTTTCACATGGTGTAGGAGAAATTCTACTTTAGGTGGTGATATTTTTATCACATTTTCACTTTATGTGTTATCTCTAGCTAAAATGCACTTATCATATTATCATACTCCACATGTTGCACGTACTTCATTACATAACAGAGGATGATCTACCTTTGGTGGACATGTGATTCCACCTTTTATGGGTGATAGCTATTTTCTTCTTATCATGTACTCCTATTGTCTTGCCTATATAAGCAGACATATCTATTCATTGTATGATGAACTCATTCTAGTCGATTGAATCCATTATATTTTAATCAAGTCAATCGTATTGATGAGAATACAACTTATTCTTGTCTGTTTTATCTCTCTTAGTTTGCTATCCATTGGGATTCTAGATCTTAGCATATTGACTTAGACAAATTCTTACACAATAAAGATAAATATGTAAATACAGATAGAGAATAGCCTGATAAAACAATTTCAAGACTAGATATGGGTAATAATCTGTTGTAACTAACATGCCCACAAACTTTCAAACTAAAATATTTTTCAAGGGTGATCTAAAATGTAGAAGGTGATTGGAGTCACCCTAACTTGTGTGAGGTATCCTGTAGCCAAATTAGTAGCTCTGTCACCTATCACTTGCATAAAAAAAATTAGAAACAAATTGGGAGAAAGGGGTTTCCCTCAATCAAACCCTTGCATAGGAATCAATCTTGAATTTGAATTAAAATTGGATAAAGGAAAAAGTGTGATATTAGTAGTAGAGGCTTGACAAGATGTTATAACTTCATGAGTGTCAATTACTTATGAAGATGCTTGAAAGTTGTCTTGAGGTAGTCTTGAACTTGGATCTAGGATAGGAAGAACACAGATGCCTTCACACATGCTAGGATCTAGATATAACTCTATATCTTTGATACATTTGAATACTTGAATGAACTTGGCTACTCCTTGAATGCTTGAATGAACTTGGCTACTTCTTGAATGCTTGAATTACAACTGGATTCAATAATACTAGATTAATTAAATATAGATAGATGAATCCCAAAATGAGAGAGGTAGCCTTGTACTTATACCTCACCTAGTCATTTTGAGGTTCAAAACTCAAAGGAGGCCAACAAGGATTTGAAATCTTGCCCAAAATCAAAATACCATCCTCCAATACAAATTTGGGCCCTATTTTCCATGTAAGGGGTGACTACTAAGGTAGGGGGTGACCCAAGTGATTTAGGTAGATTGATATTGATCTCCACATGGTATGTTTCTCTATGGAATGCCCAACATTTGCAAGAACTCCATGAGGGAAAAACTAAATTCCATAAATTATAGTATAATTATTTGAATTGTAAAACATAGAAATATTGCATTGATTACTTTGGATTCAATTAGGATTCTACAAGATGATGATACATTGTCTATGAATTGATTATTATAGTCTTAAATAGCCCATGAATAACTTCCTATGGGAATAGCTACTCAAAACAACTAACTATTTATTGATTTATTTTCTAACAAATATTTATTAAACTATGAAAGTCTATCAAACTAATGTAATACTCTAACATTATAAAATATTTAAAGTAAATTGTTTAGGTGGTTTTTTTAGGCTATTCTAATTCTCTAAATGTAATCTTAGCTAGAATAATAATATTTTAAAAGTATTTATAGTTCTCTATTCATACTTATAAAGAATTTTGAATGCTTATTTAGATCCCGACATTGTCATCCAATAAATGTAGACACATTTTTTTTGTAAAATAATTATATTTCTAATTAAGTCTCCTCATATTATTTCTCACGAGCAAGTTCTACTAGTATAAATAGCTTAGTTGTATATTTTTCTACCAAATATTATAATAGTCACGTCATGGGTTGGGAAAGAGGGAGACACGAGAGGGAAATATAAAATTTGAAAATAAGAGAAAGTTCTTATCATAGTTTGTTTTAATCTATTATAAAATACTTTATGACAAACATCACAATTTATATTTAAATTTAAATTAAATAAGTATTGATAAAAGTAAATTACTTATGGTAATATTCACTTCACCTACAAAAAAGAAAAAAAAAGGTATATCCTCATGCTAATTATATTTATTTTAGCCAACTTCCATAACATCCACATGAATCAATGCCAAATAATGACTAAGGTCATCTTAAACAGGTGGAAGTCGACGAAAAAAAATATATATATCAATAATCAAAATCAAATCTATTCACTATAATCTATCTCATGGATTAATTGTTTCTTTTTATATTGCAAAAATTATAGTGGAGGATCCTAAGGGATATATGAGATAAATCTCAACTATTGATTTATGTTTATTATGACATACTATAGATTATTATTAATATTTTAAATTCAGTTTCACTTATTGAATTTGTACTCTCTAATACATTATTTAATTATCCACATAGCTATATAAAAAAGCCTAGACATATTACTTAATTATTTTATTTTTTATTTATCTTTAATTATCTATTAAAATCTTTAAATACCTTTCGTGATTAAATAGAATATGTCTAAATTAATGTTTATATAATTTTATTTAATGTGACTAACGCGAGGGATCTTCCGTAGTCAAATATACGGATTCAATGATTATTGGCGATGCATGTTCTTGGCAGCGGCTATACAACCACGAAAATTGTTAACCATATGAAAGAGAGACAATTTTTTTTTGAATTTTTTTAAAAAAACTATATAAAAAAAATGATTTTCGTGGCTGGATAGCCACTACCCATGTTCTTTGACACAAAATTGAAATTGTTGTACGATGATGGCATGGATAATCGTTGCCTGTTTGTTGCAACGCAATAACGTGGAAGCACACTGACACACTATATTAACTTCATCTTAGTCGTTGCCGTGTTTTTTTCAGGAAAGAACGTGGACCCACTACATTCACATTTTGTCATTTGTTTATCTGCAACTCTCTGTAAACACAGACAACTACGTTCTCTTTGTTGACCCGATGATTGATTTCACTCTTTTCTTGGGTTTTGCAACGCAATAACTCGGAAGCACAAACCTCATTAACTTGGAGCCGACTATGCAGCTGACAGATTTACCCAGTCCACCACCATGCATAGCCCATTCCACAATACCATCCATACTACATACACTCTGCCCATCGCTGACGTACTGTCAGTCCGGCAGGGTCACATCACCTTGCCCAAAAAGTTTTGTTATTAGGTAGCCCGTAGCCCTAATGATATTAATCCTTAACTATCATCACTACTTTAATATCTAGAATATCTAAATTTATAATTAAGCTTTTATTTAATTTGTATTATATAATATAGATTGATAATTAATATTATTTTAATTTCATTTATTTAATCATAATAATACTACGTCACTACTTAAACAATATTAAATAATTGATAATAATATTAATTTAATTTAATAAATATTAATTATTATATTTATATACTTATATATCATATATGAAAATTAATAATAATATTATAAATTAAATATTAATTTACTATTCAATATAATTTGAAGAATATTACTATATAATAATTATCATTATATTAAAATATTAAATATATTCTCATTAATATTAAATGTGATATATATTTAATTATTTCCAATTAAATATAGCCGTAATAATATTTATTTGTAACTATCATCACAACTTAATATATAAAATATCTAAATTTATAAGTAAACTTGTTTAACTCAATATTATATAATATTGATTGATAATTAATTTTATTAGATTTTATTTATTCCATCTTAGTGATAGTAAATCATTACTTAAAATATCAAATAATTATACTTTTTTATATAATATTAAATTCAATTTAGCTAATATTAATTGTTACTATATTTATATAATGATATATGATATATGATATATTATACAATATTGATTGATAATTAATTTTATTGGATTTTATTTATCTCATCTTAGTGATAGTACATCATTACTTTAAAATATCAAATAATTGTATTGTTTTATATAATATTAAATTTAATTTAACTAATATTAATTGTTACTGTCTATATAATGATGTATGATAGTTAATTATAAATTTAGATATTTTAAATATTAAATTGTGATGATAGTTACAAATAAATATTATTACGACTATATTTAATTGGAAATAATTAAATAGTTTTAATTAATTAAATATTAAATTGTGATGATAGTTACAAATAAATATATGGATTCAATAATTATCAGAGATGCATGTTCTTTGACAAAATTGAAACCTTCCTTGAAAGAACGTGTAAACACAGCAACCCATGCTTGTTGCAACGCAATAACGTGGAAGCACACACTACCTATATTAACTTCACCTTAGTCGTTGCCGTGTTGTTTTTAGGAAAGAACGTGGACCCACTACATTGACACTTTGTCATTTGTTTATCTGCAACTCTATGTAATCACAGACAACCACGTTCTCTTTGTTGACCCGGTGATTGATTTCACTCTTTTCTTAGGTTTTGCAACGCAATAACTCGGAAGCACAGACCCCATTAACTTCACCAGTAGCGCAGAAACAACCGACCAATTTCGTTTTTGTCGACTTTCTCAGTGGATTATCGCCTATTTATATCCCTATAGCTTGTCACCTGTTGAAGCACCGAATTCCTTCTTTTTAAACTCCTCCTCCTTCTGCTCTTGCTTATATTTCCATTCTTCATTGATTTACTTGCTTTCTCAGCGGAGAGTCGATTTTGTGTTAATGGCTTCCACTTCGACATCTGGTCGAGGAGAGCAGGAACGTGATCCCCTTTTGGCACTTCAACCTCCCAACAAAAGTCTCAAATCCTCCTTGACTGCTAAACGGTTTGATGTATTCATCAACCATCGAGGCCCAGACACCAAAACAAATCTGGCTAAGCCGCTCTACGATTCTCTTCAGCAAGCTGAGATCCCGGCATATCTTGATTTTGAAGAGACTGAACTGGGCGATTATTTCCCTTCTGCCATAAAGAATGCCATTTTCTCTGCCACGGTACACATAGCCATCTTATCCCCGAGATATGCAGAGTCTGCTTGGTGCTTAGCTGAGCTTGCCTTGATGTTTCAAACCAAAGCTAGAATCATTCCCGTGTTTTACTATGTTGAGGAATCAGACTTCCGCCACATCAAAAGCGGAGTTGCAGATGCATTTTCCAAACACGAAGAGAAGGGCAGATATCCGACTCATGACATTCAACAGTGGAAATATTGTCTGCAGAATGTTTCAGGGATCATGGGCTACAAATTCAATGAACAGAATGAGTAAGACATCTTTATTCGCTTTCCATCCGTATATTTTTTCTGTATTTTGTTAAAAAAAAATTCTAGAAACTAATTTAGTTAGTTTAAAAATCGTTTTGTCTAATACTTCACACCCTAGACGAAATGTTGGATAAGAAAAAATAAAAATGGAACAAGGTTTTCTCCAGAGATGTTTTACTTTCACAAGTGCTTCTTTTACTGATTCTTATTTAATTTCTTCTTCTTTTACTGATGTCTTTGATAATAGAAGGAATGACAAATCGTTATGAAATTCAATTTTGAATAAAGTAGAAAATTGTTAGATTGCAAAGGAACACGGCTTTCGTTCAGTGCTGCAAAGATTGTTATTGCTAAAGTTTTACAAAGAGGGAATTTCTCTACAAAGGTTCAGGATTTCGTTTAAAAAAAATCTTTCTAAGTAAAGAAGAAGGGGCTGAGGGATTTAAAATGTTCGGATTTCTAATGAATCTCTGTGGCCTATTTTGGTGTTGAGTTGATTTCTCCCCTCATAAAATTTGAAGTCATGATCCAAATATCTCAAGAGAGCACTTTCTTTTAAGTCCAGTTCGACTATTGCACAATTTCTACCACCAAATTAATTTCTAGATATTAATTCCTACCACCAATTTTACTGACGGCATTAACTCCATTATCTGGCGCTTTCTTCCAACTACCACTTTACCGTATCTAGATTGTTCTCACCTTCACTCCTCTAGGTTCTAGAGAATTCCTCAGCCCTCTATGTATAGTGGTGAATGTAATATTTTTGAGGGATAATTAAAAAGTTTTGTTTTGTTGTCTGCCATAGCACATTATCCCCTGTTTTCCTCTGTTTTGCCTCTGCCCACTTCAATTCTTTTATGATCCAAGTGTCGTTCACGGTACTTGTTTGATTTGCATATCTGGAGAGGTTTCTTTTGGCCTTATTGCCACGTAGCATTGGCTCCTCCCTCTCCAGACTTTCCAGACTCTTGGATTGGGATTTCTGGTTGGAAGTTTCCTACAGTTCTGACTTCTAAGGATTAGTTGCAAACATCTACAGTTTCCTAAAGACCTTTGGTTCTGTTACGGCAAATATACCGCTTATTCTCTTCCTTTTTCTGTACTAGTCTTTTTATAAGTGTGCTTCTTGCTCTGCATGGCATTTTTGCTCAATAAAAGCTTTTAATTTTATAAATATAGAAAGAAACTCAATTACTTACAACCCTTTCGGCTTTTCCAATTTGCAGTGATCTGAATAAGCTGCGTAATGACATCATCTCCGCTGTAGTTAAAGAGAAGCAAAATAGAAAAATTCCTTTCCGAGTTGCAAAACATGAGGTGGGAATTGATGAGCTTGCAAAGGATTTCCACAGCCATTGCCAGAAAAATGGGGAGATGAGAGATAAAATAATTGGCATCTATGGAATGGGAGGGTCTGGCAAGACCACTCTAGCCAAATATTTGTTCAATAGCAAACACTCAGGATTTAGCAAATCAACTATTCTGTTTGATGTACGGGAAAATGATGCCAAAGGTAACCTGACTTCTCTGCAAAGTAAGCTTCTCAATGATCTGGGAGGAAAACACAATGACCATAAATTTTCTAGTATAGAAGATGGAATTGCTAATATCAACGATCATCTTCAGAACAGTAAAGAGTTAAAATTCCTAATAGTAATAGATGATGTTGATCATCAGAAGCAGCTGGATGCCCTATTACCCATAGATCTCCTCAATCCCGACAGTTTAGTGATTGTCACGACCCGTGACGAGAGGCTTCTTATAAAGGCCGGAGTGACAGTCCGTTATAAGATGAAACAAATGAATCCACAGCATAGCAGAGAGCTCTTCTGCTATCACGCGTTTCACGCAAAGTCTTGTAAAATTGGATTTGAGAAATTGGTAGACAGCTTTGTGGAATCGTGTGGAGGTTTACCTCTTGCTCTTCAAGTGATGGGCGGGCATGTTTTTGGCAGTGACAAGGTTTATTGGAGGTCACAACTAGATGAGGTTAAGGCAAGACTAGACAGAGACATAAGAGACACTCTCAAAATAAGCTATGATTCTCTGGAGGAGGATGAAAAACAAGTATTTATGGATATAGCATGTTTTTTTATAGGTGAAGATGTGACTATGGTCACAAGTGTATGGAAGGCTTCAGGGTGGAGGTTCGAACATGCACTTCAGACCCTCAAGGACAAATGCCTTGCTGAAGTGGAAACTTGTTTTGATGTATTTCCGATCTGTCATTATGAGCCAAGATATTTTTTCAGAATGCATGACCAGCTCCGTGATTTGGGGAGAGCAATGGCGGATAATGAAACGAGCCTTCCTCGTCGGTTGTGGCGTCCTGAAGATCATGTATGTTTTCTTTGCGAACTGAAATTCATGCTCCTAGTTTGAAAAGGTTTATTTTCTTTAAGTTGTTAGAACATTTACGCGTAACTGAGAATGAACATTTTCTAACTACAAAAAGGAATTTGAATTCAGATTGACATGAGCGCAATCAACGGATTCCAAGAAACCCTCACTGAGTCCGCAGGAAAAAGTTTCAGATGTTACAGATCTGCAGGAGGAGTTGATCTAATTTATCATCATTCGGGAAGATTAGTGCGCGATACGTGTTTTTGTGAGGGATATTTTCTAGAGATCTCAAAGACATCAACCTATGCACAATCGCTTATACTTAATAATTATAACAGACTTAATGAATGGATTCCCGAATGGATTTCTCTACAAAATTTGCACTCTGTAAGTCTTTATAATTTATCACCTGCGAGATTGTTGGAAAGAGATAACCAGGTAAATGTTTTTTCTTTATAAAAAATTTAATTTTGTTAGCATCCACAATTAATTAGATTTTTATCGTTGAGAAAAAGAGAAGTTTGAAACAAAATGATTGTTATAAATTCCAGGTTCCTCTCAAGTTGAAAGAGCTATATGTCGAATTCAATTACAGCTTCAATGTTCCGGATGTCAATAAAGATATGTTTATGAACGGACTGGTGAGTTCGTTTGGAAGGTTCAAACATCTGGAAAGTCTGCACATAAGAGGTGGACTTTATCGTTTGGATATTGAATGGGATCGGTTGCTAAAATCTATAAGAGAACTCACCAATCTGCAAACTTTACATTTGAAAGGCCTTATAAAAGGGGAAATTGCTTTAAGCAACAGGGAGGAGACAACTGATGATCGGCTTTGTATGAGAAGCCTTGAAGCCATAACTCTGTGTGATATATATCACACAGGGAAGGTCACAATTCATGGACAGTTCTCTTCCACCCTTAAATCTCTTAAGCTTTGTTCTATGTATGATCTAATTGAAGTGGATTTAACAGGGGTAACATCACTGGAGTGTCTGGCTCTGTTAAAATGTGAAAAGTTGAGAAATGTGTCGGGCAATCATATGGCAAAACTTGAAATGTTCCACATAAGACATTGTTGGACTATGAGAGAGTTTCCAAATTTCGAGCGTGCCAGTCGTCTCAAGAGGATCTATATTAGCCACTGTCGGGAGCTGCAGGATATATCAGGTATCAAAAGATTGACGGGATTGAAGAGGATCTGGATTGCTGATTGTCCAGAACTGAAGAGTATAGAAGCAGCTATTGAGCAATTGAAGGGGTTGAAGAGAGTCTGGATTGAAAAATGTCCAAAGCTGGAGGGTGTGATTTGTTTGAAAGAATTAAAGGAGTTGAAGAGAATCTTCATTGAGGGCTGCACAATGCTGCAGAATATACAAGGCATTGAATACTTGAATCGCCTAGAGAGCATTATTATTACTGCATGTCCGAGACTGCAGAATATATCAGGCATTGAAGAATTGGGAGGACTAAAGGAGATGATCATTGCAGTCCGTCCTATAATAAGTTATGTTCAAAGGTTGCAGGTATTAAGCGCAGATCTTTGTTGTTTCTCATTAGCTGACCTTTATTTCCTTTTAATTTAGTCGCTCTGTTGCGACCTTTCTAAATATGTGGAACGGTTGCATCTGAGTAAAGTATTTTAAATATTTATGTTCTGTTTTTGAGTTTTATATAGTGTTGAAAATAATTTGTAGAGAGCATTGTGATTTCAGAGATTGGCGTCCGAGTGTACGATTCTAGTGGGGAGATTGGCTTCAGATTGGTATCCAGATAAATGGACATCTCTCATGTCAGAGTTATATAAAATTGGCGATATATTGACTGTGGCGTATGATGTGGTGAATGAAGCAGAAACACAAGGAGGAGAAGCAAAAGAAGGAAATGAAGCAGAAGATGAAGAAGACGAAACAGCAGCAGAAAATGAAGAAGAAGCAGCAGCTGCAGGAGCAGAAGCAGAAGATGATGAAGAAGACGAAATTAAATGGGAATTGCTTCAGAAAAGAATAAAGGAGATGAAGGATTCGTTTCATGAAACCCAACGTTCGCTCAGCAAATTGATCATTTGCATGATGACTCGTACAGATGAGTATCTTTATCCTACAATAGAGAGCAATATTTGTAACGGGAGCAATATTTCTACTGGGCAGTTTGAGAGGTTTTACCTAACCCCTGGATCTTGCGAGTATACGCTATATACGGGCATAGTTGATGATTGTTTTCTCTCAAAACATGATCCCTTGATTCCATCACTTTACAAAGCGTTTATAATGGGAGTGGAGGCAGGCGAAGAAAAGAAAAGTCTCCGAATATTACAAAGCGTAATTTCTCAACTTTGCGTTGACGATTGCGACTGTCTGCCGATGACAACAGGCAAAGTAGAGTTTTCGTGTGCTGACGATGATTCGATCGTTGGGTATGATGAGTTGGCTGAGTATGCCGATGACAATGAAAAATATGATGGTAGTGATGATGAAGAAGAATATAATGATCATGTAAGTTAGTTCTACTTGAGAAATTCTGTTGGTGCAAATGAGATTAGGGGTATCTTAAAAGAATTTGTATTTTTACCTCTACATTGAAAGGGGTGTGGAGTGTTGTATGTAATTTTTTTTAGTTAATTAATTCTATTATATTTTTAAAATTAGTATTGAAATATTTGATAATGTTAGTTGTCGTTATGATCGATCTAATTTTTTATTTCATTAAAAAATATTAATTTTTTCATATAATTTTTTTAATTTGATATTTTTTTAGTATATAAATGAATTATTGTTTGTATTTTATTTTGATAGTAAAATATTTTGGAGGATCAATTTAGTAAGATATAGATTGAAGAAAACAATTTATAGTATTAAAAGTTTCTTGAATAAGTGATATAAAAGTGTTTTTAGTTAAGTACATCTTTCTTTTGTTTTATGCTATAGTGTGATATTTTTGTTTTTTTAGATATGTTTAACTCAAGTAAGATATTAGGAATGTTAATTAAGATTACTCAATAATGCAATTAGCTATTGATTAAAAAGACAAGCATGTAGTATAATTAAAATAAGAAAATAATACATAAAAGGCAACATTATGATTAGTTGCACGTGTTTCTGGTTTTGATTGTGTATGTAAATGTTTGCATCATTTCTTTGTGCTCTCTTTCATCTTAATGATGGATCACGGAGTGTGATCCAAAACGTTGATGCAAAAATTTACATACACAATCAAAGCTAGAAACATGTGCAACTAATCTTCATGGATTGTGGAAATCTAACATCATTAAACATTATGATTACATGGAGAAATCTTGTGATTGATTAAAAAGAGAAGCATGCAGTAAAATTAAAATAAGCAAATAAAATATGAAAGGTGGCTATACAATTACATGGAAAAATTCTTTTGAGAAAAATTCACAAGCAAAGAGATTGTTGAGCTTGTATTAATGAAAAAATATAATTGCATAATGAAAATCACCAAGCCCTTAGATTGATAATATTTCAATACCATAACATTTTTTCATAGATAAGACAATAAATCCTTTATCTTAATGCTCCAGTCAAAAGAGAAAGGAGGAAAAGAAAAAATAGTTTTCAAAACCTAAGTGCCACCAAACCCATGGTCCAAGATAAAAATTCATGCACAAATAATGTACTTAAGCACCCGAGATTGATATCCATTCTCATATGCATCTTTGACCTCATTACTATAGTAGGAATGCACATTCCCAACTCTAGAACTCCTCTATTGAGTTTCCAACTCATGAGAAACCCACTTATCATAGCAAGATCCTTCAATCTTCACAATGCAAATCTTAAGTGCTACATAAAGGAAATATTCTCAATAATGTTATGACGATGACTATAACGCTTGTCAAAGGTAACTCTCCTTCTAAATATTATTGCAATAATATTTGTGATTTTTGAGATCTAATATTATTACTCTATGAAAGTAATCATCTATATTTACTCTTGGTGATCTTTTTTTAATAATTAAGATCATAAAAATAATTTTATTGTAATTAGATACTTTGTTTAAATATTCACTCTACTTATCAAAGGTCTCATTTTGTATATTTTTTGTATTGTACAAAATAGTGACATTGTTCAATTAATGTTTTATGCATAAAGTGATCATTGAAAATTTTCAAAGCTCACAATAAAAATGGTATTTTCGGTCCTCTTATTTCCAATTATTTTCATTATGTCTAGGGGTGATATATGTATGGTTAGAGTTACACTTGTTAATTTGTTATTATTTTTATTAATTGACTATTATAATAGTTTTAAAATATTTTCCAAGTCTTTAAAGAGATATCTCATAAGAGTCTATAGGGATTATGGATCAAAATTCCATCTTGAGCTGCATCAATTAACTCAACTACCTTAAGATATTTGTGATTTGTATGTATAAGAAATCCTACACAAAGAAACATTGTCAAGCTTTTGTCAAGCATTTTAAAGAAATGCCTCAACAAGACGTGTTTTCATCGACTGCGATGATTACGGGACATACGCAAAATGGACTTGTAGAAAAGACACTAGAAACTTTTAAGGAAATGCAATTAGCAGGTGTAAAGCCAGTCTCTGTAACATTTCTCAGCATCCTGCCAGTCTGTGCCAAACTGGGAGCCTTACAACACGGTATACACATCCATCAAAGCGTAATTGAAAATGGATTATTGTCAAATGTTGTCGTTGCAAGTGCGCTGGTAGACATGTATGCAAAATGCGGAAGCATAAACATGGCACGTAAACTGTTTGACAAAATTCCACAAAGAAATTTGATCTCATGGACCGCCATGATCGCAGGGTATGCACAAAATGGCTTTTGCTATGATGCTCTCAAACTCTTTGAATTATTAATGAAGCTCTCTGGAACAGATCCTGACCATGTAAGCTTCGCTTGCCGCGTTCTGATAACATGCAGCCATGCAGGTTTGGTGAGTCAGGGTTGTAAATACTTCAATGGCATGAGTGACTCGTATTGCATTAACCCTACAATGGTTCATTATGTGTGCATGGTTGACCTTCTTGCCCGTGCTGGCTATCTTGAGGATTCTTTGAACTTTATTATCAAAATGTCATCCAAACCTGTGGTGGGTGTGTGGACATGTTTGTCCGGGGTCTGTAGAAGACATAAGAATACAAGATTAGGAGTATTTACAGCAAATGTTCCTTTTGAGCTGGATCCTGAAAATGCTGAGACTTATGTTCTTCTGTCAAACATCTATGCAGAAATGGGCAGGCGGGATGAAGTTCAAATGGCAAGGAGAGTGATGGAAGATAGAGGAATTAAGAAGATACCTGGATGTAGCTGGATTGAAGGCCATAAAATGGTACATGTTTTTTCTATAGGTGACAGATCACACCCACAGACACAGGAAATTTATACTACGTTGGAGAAATTGTCTTGGGAAATGAAGGCAGCTGGTTATTTTCCGGACTCAAGACATGTGCTGAATGATGTGGAGGAGGAGGAAAAAGAATTATTCCTCTGCCACCATAGTGAGAAGCTGGGAATTGCATTTGGATTGTTAAACACACCCGTCGGAACAACCATTAGAGTTGTCAAAAACCTTCGAGTTTGTGTTGACTGTCATACTGCAACCAAATTACTCTCCAAGATTGTTGAAAGACAAATTGTTGTGAAAGATGCAAACCAATTCCATCATTTCAAAGGAGGACAATGTTCTTGCGGAGATTATTGGTGATGCTAAGGGAAACAATCTATAAACTAACAAGAAGCATAGTTTTTAGGCATGCAATCATAAAGAAGGGATCGGGTTTTTATTCATCTTCCAAAAATGAGTTAAAGAAATTGAAGATCTAGACCGTGCTGTTGACCTCATAGAATCAAATGTTTGCTATGCCCATTATAGCATGGAGGTAGGTGTCATGATACTATACTATTTATTGGGGAAATCTGGAGAAAAGCAAATGAAAACTTGAAGGAAATCAAAAGATATTTGGCCAAAATAAAAATGTGGCAATGCTTGAGATGACGAGGAAAGCATCTCTTAATGGTTCGACTGTTACCATTTTTATCTGATCCTTGTCTATAGTTTTATTATCTTGTGCCTATGTGCGGTCTGCCATTTGAAATTGAATTACAAATATCTGATCATGTATACATATTTATAAATATTACATGTCGCTTTTGTCTCATCTATAGTTTAGAAATTTTAATATTATTTTTTATGTTGTAAAAAAGAAGGATTACAGAGAAGAACAGAGACACAAATGGAGAACAGTTACAGTCCTATACAACAATAAAACAGTCCAACCACCCAAACCAAAATACAGAGAGCAACAAGGAGAATAAACAATATCCTTAGCTGCAAAACAGAGCATCAGTATGGATCTGATATCTCTGATCTTGTGTCATGCACAGTCTGTTATCCCAGGCCAGCAGAGTGGCCAAGAGCAAGGTATCGAAACACCCCCAGAATGCTAGGCTAAGAGGCCATGTCAACAGAGTTTTTATTGTTACATGACTTCCAAATTTCCAATACATTGTTTTTGCATATATAGAATGAGTGCAGCAAACGGGACAGCTGCAAAGAACGCTGCCATTGCAGCAATACAAGATATAACAGCAAAAAACAACATAGAATTCCATAAGTTTGATATCTCGAGAGAGCAAGATGAAGATCTTTTCAATATGGTAGCAGGATATTTATCTTTTCTGTATTTATTGTGTTCATTTTTAAGATTTATTATCTTTAGGGTACTAACTTGCTTTGTAGTGCAACCAAACTTTTCTTTCCACGAATTAACACTAAAGTAGTTGGGATTGAAGTGGTTAATGTGGTTAGGAACTGGTTAATGGTACCATTTTTTTAGGAATATTTTTGTTTGTTTCAAATGTGTTTCATAAGATGTGAAGTTTAAAATTGTTTTAGAAGCAGTTCTTCTAATTTTGAGTTTAGTAAGATATATTTATAAATTATAAATTATTTTATAGGATGATTATATTTGATAGTGTAATGTGTATAATTAAAACAAAACTAAATTGAAAACTAAAAACAAATGGTTATAATCTATTTATTCCAAAACCAAACTTACCTCAAATAGAGCCTTTGAAGTTGATTTGCTCATGTTGTGTGGATGCTTAAATGTTTATGCAAGATTTACATAGTATATTCTTTTAAATTTCTTTATAAATTATTAATTAAATAGAGGTGAATTTTGATCAATTCAAATATTTGATATTCTTGAGTTACAAATTTGTTGAGCTTTAAGTTATTTGATTTATTTCATTTAAGAATATATAGAAGTAGTTGACTTTTAAGAATAGAATGTGAGGATCATTAATCAAGTATCTAGATTCTATAATTAATTAATCATATGTGCACAAAATTTTATTTATAGTAAGTGTGTAAGAGGATAACTAATTAGTGAGTGGAATGTCATGACATGGTGCAATTAATTAATTAATCAATATAGTGAGAAAGATGTTGGAGATAATTAGGTAAGACGAACTAATGCATAAAATTAATGAAAAAAGGTAGTGTATTTTAGGTTTCTACATTTGTGGCCCATCTTTGAAATAGTGTTGTGACTAGATTTAGTGGATTTTCAAAGAAAATGGAAGAAAAAGACAATTGATATAGGAGGATGATGCTTAAGTGGCGTGATGGTTTGAGAGATACCCCTCATGAAGATAGGTAGGCATGAAAGATGCTAATGAACAATCAAAATGTTGTTACATGCCATTCGCCATAATTGGGTTTGAGACCATGAAATTTTGATAAAATTAAGTAAATTTGTGTATTTTCAATTTTTGGTTTGAAAGTATGAAGTTTTGATTAAATTAATGCATGTTGGTCAATCATTATATCAAGTAGATATTCATATTGATCAATGTTGAGGTTTTACATTTAATGATCTTCTCAATATCATGTGTTATATTTTGATAGAAATATATTGATATATTTATACTTGTTTTAATATTGAACTAAGTATGTTCTACATTGTCAACAAGGTGGATGTAGTATAGTGTTTTCCCCTCCAAGTATGAGAGGGGTTTGTATCACCCAAGAAAGGGAAGGATATTTGGTAGGAAAGGCTATTATCATCAGGGTTATGAGAACTCACACACTAATGACTACTTTCTATAGGGCCATTATGGCATGAGTGTTAATCTATGAAGTGCATGTTTTATATATCTTCTTATCAAGATTTAGATTTTTTTGTCCACTATGTATCTGTATTTCTTGATTTCATGAAAACATGTTGTGATTATGTGCCCCTTCCTCTCTCTAAGTCATCACCTCTCCCTTTCTTGTATAGGGCTTAGAGAATAAGGTGTAGGATACAGGGTTGTGAATATATATAGATGAATGATAACTTCCAAAATAGACTAAGTAAAAGATAGTAGTAACATAATTAATAAAAGTCTTAGACATAATACTTTGCCATATAGAACTTAACTAGCACTTGTTGAGTTTGCAACACATGAAGAGACTATCCAATTAAATCAAATTATATTTTATAATTGCAATGCTTGCTCACTTGTATCATTGTCTTCCTTTCTTAAAAAAATTGTGTAGCTTTTATCTTCCCAACTTTTTGGCAATCACCCTTTATTGTTGTTTATTCCTTGTTCAGTGTAAGTAAGGAAGGCATTGTCTTTTTACCTCTCTATTCATCTTACAATTAATCTATAATATGTTAAATACTTTTCATATGCATATGCATATAATTATAATATAAATTGTAATATGACAAATAATTTATGCAACTCCTTAACATCAATGTATAATTCTTATTATGATTTTTTTAATGTATAATATATATAATTTCAATGTTAATAGATAAAGTTAGGTTTTTGAAAGGGTTCAAACCTTTTAACAATAAGATCTAGTTGTCTTTTTATTTCCTCTCGCATTCATCAATCTCCTTACTATTTGAGCCTCACCCCTTCAGCCTACTTTTGCATATATGTTTGATAGAAGAACATAAGTTGTACCTCTTTTAGGATCCAAATCAACAAGAAGAGCTATTTTAAATAGTATTGATTGTATATCCTTATGTGTTCTATAGGCACCGAGAAAACATGTCAACACAACAATGACAAGTTTAACTGACATTTTGATAATAAATTCCAATGTTTCCAAGGTCAAGATAGCCAGTATGGTCAAGAAGGTCAACAATGGACACATAATGGTCAATCGTAGGGATAGCTGAGAGTTACCCACACTACTAAAGTATTTAGATCCTTCATCTCCTAAACCTAGATCGATGCATGTTAATAAAAGACATGCAAATCTTACATGATCACAGTAGATTCTAGATTGGTTCATTAGTTTAAAGAGATTGATAACATCCTTAAATCAGCCATTTTGTGCATATCATGCAATCGTAACATTCTAAGAAATCAAATTTCTCAAAAATATTAGATTCTTTAAAAAAATGTAATTGCTTAAAAAACAATGAAAAAATCAACAAAACTTAAAAATTTGTTGAATATCTTTATCTAAACATATAATACGATGACTATCTATATAAATTAAAATTCATATTTGTTTATAGTCTAGAAATATGTATTAATTTACAATGTCATATAATTGATCATGTTATATTAAAACATTTAAATTTACTTTACTTTCTTATCTTCCTAAAATGCAAATACTAGTATAAAATCATTTTATTATATTCTTTTAATAATCAAATTATTTTCTCTTACAATATCCATAATCTCATTTGCCACGAAACTTACATATCATTATAACCATCACCACCACTACCTATCATCTTTTTCATCGTCTATCAGCATAGTCACCCAAATCATCATAATAAAATTTATACTCAACTCTCCCATATTCGTCCTCTGTATCGATCTCTTCAATATCCATAATCTCATTTATGCTGATTGATAATAAACTTGTCCTCTGTAAAGTGTAAAATGGAGATCACAAGCTTTTCTAATATCTGCCTTGTCTGCACAAATGAAGGCTTAAAACAGAGCATGGCATCCATTAAAGTTTGGAGTAAAGGAACCATGGTCGTTGCCACTGATATCCAAACACACAAATGGTGTGAAACCAATTACAAATCATACGATTGGAGATGTGATCTCATGGTCTGTAATTATTGTAGAATACGCATAAAGTGTATATGTTGAAAATAGTTTAGAACCTTTCAGGATTGGTAAACATGTAAGCAGATAAGTAAGTAAAATGTGAAATCACAGATATATAGGGTACGACAAATTGTTTGACAGAATGTCTTGAGGGAATGTGATCTCATGAATGTGGTAATGAAGATAAAGCACGAAAAATGTTTGTGCATATTTCTTTTGGGATTTCGAAGCAGAGGACTGATGGTCTATTCCAGATTTATGTGCCCATTAACAATCTTCTTGCAATGAGGTATACTAGGTAGAATGCTATTTCCATAAAGTGAAATGGGTTTTCTGCTGGCTTTGTATCTGAACAGGACAAGAATCATTATATCATTGATTATCTCAAATTCAAGGCGTAAAAGGAAAGTGTTGAACGGTTGGATTTCAAGCCATTGGATGAGTAGAGATTCATTATGTATTGTTGGAATAATCCTAACTACCCACTTCCTCCGTAATTTTCTCCAGCCCACTTTTACGTGCCAAGTCACTTCTTCTAGCATGTCCATCTCTTTTGGACATTGAGTGTGACAGTTTTTTGGATCTAGTTTAAAATGTAAATCTTTCCCCAGTAGGCTTTATTTTGCTGGCTGTGCAATCAGCTTTAATTATATGTAATTAATGATTTTTGGTCCTCTTTTCTCTCGGCATATTCGATGTATTTGGGACATCTCTTTTAATTTGGTAATCTTCTGAATGAAGCTACAGAACACAAAACAAAGAACTCTCTGATAATGAAATATTTTTTGTATGTTTTTATATATCCAAATATATCAAATAGAAGCTTGATGTTTATTCTCTGTTAATGCTTCGCTTTCTTATTACCCCGCCTCTTCCAATAAGTGGTATCAGAGCCTAAGGTTTCTCAAAAAAGAGTTGTTGAAGGAAAGATTTAGCAGAAGCTAAGAGTTCTAGCAAAGGTATTCAAGCAAGTGTGACAATGGCAAGCACAAGTTTAACAAATCCTCAAATCCCACAGTTCAATGGAAAAAATTATGATTATTGGTCCATAACAATGAAGACACTCTTTTGTTCTCAAAATATTTGAGATCCGGTGGAGAATGGTTATCCAGAACTAGTTGATACAGCATCATACAATGCTCTAACTCAAGTAGAGAAGGATTTATTGAGAGATAATAGGAAGAAGGATTCAAAAGCTCTATTCTACATTTTTCAAATAGTGCATAAGAGTATTTTTCCAAAGATTGCAGCAATAACAAAGTCTAAGCAAGCATGGGATATCTTCCAAACAGCATACCAAGGAATGGAAAAGGTGAAAACAACAAAGCTACAAATGCTAAGAAGAGATTTTGAAACAATTTCATGAAGGAATCAGATTCAATAGACTATTTTTTCATACAAGTGATGGGTTTAGTCAATCAAATTACATCTTATGGTGAGACACTAGAAGATAGAAGAATTGTTGAAAAGATTTTGAGGAGTTTACTTGCAAGGTTTGAATCCATAGTTGTGGCTATAGAGGAGACAAAGAATCTCTCACAATTTTCAGTTGATGAGCTTAATGCATCTCTTATTTCTCATTAGCATAGGCTTAGTAGGTCAACAAGTTCATCATTGGAGCATGCATTCAAGACACAAGCTTCAATTAGCTATGGAAGAGGTAGAGGAAGAACAAATTTCAGAGGTAGAGGAAGAAATTCATATAGAGGTGGAAGAAGCAGCCCATCAAGCTCAAGTGGAAGAGGTAGCAGCCAATACCCAAGTCACAATGAAACTCAAAATCGGCCTCAAGGCCAAAGGTATGACAAGTCTCAAGTCCAATGTCACTATTGCAAAAAGTATGGGCATTATTCAAATGAATGTAAGAAGAAGCAATATGATTTTAACAAACAAAATACAAATTTCACAAAAGAAAATCAAAACAAAAAATCAGATCAAAACACAATGTTTTTGGCTTGCAATGTAGCACAAGAAAATGAAAAAGATGTATGGTTTTTATACTCGGGCTGTAGCAACCACATGACAGCGAATTTGAAATGTTTTCAAGCTTGAATGAAAATATAAAATTTGATGTCACTTTAGGGAATGATGATAAGGTGGCAGTCAAAGGAAAATGGGACATCAACATTTTAACTAAGAAGGGGGAGAAGAAGTATATTTCTGATGTTTATTTTGTTCCCAGTTTAAAGCATAATTTGATGAGTATTGGCCAACTTGTTCAAAAGGGGTGTAGAGTATCTTTAAAAAATGGAGAGTGCACAATTTTAGACAAATTTCCAAGCATTTAGCTCATTGCCAAGGTTCAAATGACAAACAATAGAATATTTCCCTTAAACATTAACCTATATTTGAATGAGGATTTTTCTCAAGCATACCCCGCAATGAACTCACAAGAGGGTAAAAGAGAACTTGCAACTGTCACTCAAATAATATTTCAAGTAGAAATAAAAGATGAAAATTAGCTTTGGCATCTAAGATTTGGGCATTTGAACTTTGAAGGCTTAAATTTACTTCATAGAAAAAGCATGGTGAAATGATTGCCTTTAATAGAAAAATCGGAAAGAGTATGTGAAGGGTGCATCTTGGGAAAGCAACATAGAGAATCATTTCTAGTAGGTAATTCAATGAGGGAAAAAGCACATTTAGAAATTGTTCATTCAGATTTGTGTGAACCAATGCAAACACCTTCAATTGGTGGAAGATTTTATTTTTTGACATTCATTGATGATTACTCAAGGAAAACATGGGTTTACTTTCTAAAGCATAAAAGTGAAGTGTTTGAATATTTTTGTCAATTCAAAGCTCTTGTTGAAAAGGAAAGTGGTCAATACATTAAAGCATTAAGAATAGATAGAGGTGGTGAATACATCTCAAATAATTTTCTAAGATTTTGCAAAGACCGTAGAATTCACAAGCAATTCAGAACTAGATACACACCTCAACAAAATGGAGTAGCTGAAAGAAAAAATAAAACAATCATGGAAATGGCTAGAAGCATGTTAAAAGCAAAGAATTTATCAAATGAATATTGGGTTGAAGTTGTTTCATGTGCAACTTATATAATAAATAGATGTCCAACAAAAAGTGTCAAGAATGTGATTCCGAAAGAAGCATGGAGTGGAAGAAAATATAGTGTTTCTCATATGAGATTTTTTGGATGTGTGGCATATGCACATGTGCCAGATGAGTTAAGAAAAAAAATTGGACAACAAAGGAGAAAAATGCATATTTGCTGGATATAGTGATGAATCAAAGGCTTACAAATTGTATAATCCAATAACAAAGAAGGTTATAATCAGTAGAGATGTGTAGTTCATAGAAGAAGAAGCATGGGATGGAAGTGTAGAAAAAAGAGCAAACATAACAACAAACATACCACATGAGGAAAATAAAGTTTTTATACCAGAAAATACTCCTTTAAATGTGACTCCTTCCACACCCATTCAAGCTCAACAAAGTGGTCCACAAGTGACACCATCATCAAGTGTAAGGTCAGTCTCACGTATACAATCAAACACTCCCACAAGTGGATAGCAAAAACCATCTACAAGTGGCCATCATGGTGTTGGACCATCAAGTCCACATTCGACTGATTCCACATCAAGTGACATGTCAAATCCTACATTGGAAAGCTTGAGGAGACAAAAAATCAGAAGTATTAGAGACATTTATGAGCAAAATGAAGGTGAGAATAATGTTGATTCAATTTCTCTTTATGCTTTATATTCACAAATAGATGACCCAATTCATTTTGAAGATGCAATTAAAGATGAAAAATGGGCATATGCAATGGATGAAGAAATTGATGCAATTGAAAAGAATCAAACATGGGACTTAGTGAGCCTTCCAAAAGGAAAAGATGTAATAGGAGTAAAGTGGGTTTACAAAACTAAGTTGCCTACAAATGGTGATGTGCAAAAATATAAGGCAAGACTAGTTGCTAAAGGTTATTTACAACAACCTGGAGTTGATTACAATGAGACATTTGCTCCCATAGCTTGATTATACACCATAAGAATGACACTTAACATAGCAGCTCAAAATAAATGGCCTGTTTATCAAATGGATGTAAAATCAACATTCTTGAATGGTTATGTTGAGGAAGAAGTATATGTGGAACAACCACCCGGATATGAGATTTTGGGTCAAGAAGATAAAGTCTACAAACTGAAAAAGGTATTGTATGGTCTCAAGAAAGCCCCAAGAGCTTGGTACAACAAAATTGATTCATATCTTCTACAAAATGGCTTCGATAGGTGCAAAAGTGAGCCTACATTGTACATATAAAGATGGATGAAAAATTTCAAATTCTAATTGTATGTTTATATGTTGATGATTTGATATTCACAGGTGACTTATCAATTGACTTATTTAAAGAAGCTATGAAAAAAAAATTTGAAATGACTAATTTGGGACTCATGAAATACTTCTTAGGCATTGAAGTCAATCAAAATGAAAATAGAATATTCATCTATCAAGCAAAGTATGCAAACGACATTTTGAAAAGGTTCAATATGATGAATTACAAATCAGCACCAACACCAATTGTCATAGGTTTGAAATTAAGCAAAGATGAGGATGTAGCCAACATTGATCCAACTCTATATAAAAGACTTGTTGGTAGCTTTATGTATTTAACAGCCACAAGACCAGACATAATGTTTTGTGTAAGTTTGATTTCAAGGTTCATGGAGGCTCCAAAAGAATCACACTGGAAAGTAGGAAAAAGAATTTTAAGGTATGTGAGTGGAATAAGGAATTATGGCATTCAATATTCAACTTCAAATGATTTCAAGCTCATAGAATATACTGATAGTGATTGTGTTGGGAGTATTAATGATAGAAGGAGTACATCCAGTTATGTTTTTCATTTTGGCACCAGTGTAGTATCATGGGCTTCAAAGAAACAACCAATAGTCACACTTTCATCTGTTGAAGTAGAGTATGTAGCAGCAACACGGGCATCATGTCAAGTTGTATGGATGAGAAGAGTGTTGAAAGAGTTAAAACATGAACAAGAAGATGCAACAAAGATCTATTGTGACAACAATTCAGCCATAGCATTGTCTAAGAATCTAATTTTTCACAAGAGGAGCAAACATATAGATACAAGATATCATTTTATTAGAGAACTAATCAACAATGGAAAAATATTTTTAGAATTTTACAGGTCTGAAGATCAATGTGCAGATATTTTTACCAAGGCATTATGAAAGAAAAGTTTTATCTTTCAAAGAGATCGTTTAGGAATTATAGATGGCAGTAGTTGTGATTAAGGGGGAGTGTTGGAATAATCCCAACTACCCACTTCCTCTGTAATTTTCTCTAGCACACTCTCACATGCCAAGTCTCTTCTTCCAGCCTGTCCATATCCTTTGGACATTGCATGTGATAGTTTTTTGGATCTAGTTTTAAATGCAAATCTTTCTCCCGTAGACTTTATTTTGCTGGTTGTGCAATCAACTTTAATTATATGTAATTAATAATTTTTGGTCCTCTTTTCTCTCAGCATATTCGATGTATTTGGGATAGCTCTTTTAATTTGGTAATCTTTTGAATGAAGCTACATAACAGAGAACAGAGAACTCTCTGATAATGAAATATTTTCTATATGTTTTTATATATGCAAATATATCAAATAGAAGCTTGATGTTTATTCTTTGTTAATGATGTGTTTTCTTATTCCACTGTCTCTTCCAATAAGTTACCTTGAATAAGGCACTGAAAAATTTTGTTACATAAAAAATTAAATCAATTTGATATTTTACTTTCAATTGTAGGAGTAGGTGTTAATTTTTCTTTTTAGTTTTTCATTGCACTTCATGTTAGTGCATAATGGAAAATAAGGAGATGTTGAATAAAGATGCTCATCAAGAAAACTTTTGAAATTGTATGAGGTTTAAATATCTGCTAAAACATCATTGGTCAATATTGAATTATAAATGAACAGTGACATTTATGGGCCACTCGCCAAGGCATAGCAAGGACTAAGCGTAGGGGAATTTAACTATTTTGGTTAATCTCGTTCATTGGTAAAATCCAGTTCTAAGATTGAATATAGGAAATTGACATATTCTTTAGGGTTTAGTGGATCTATTGATTTGGGAACCAATAGATCCTATTTATTATCTTACATGAAGTTGATTGAGTTTATTGTTTCACATTTTTCCAACTTCTTAGTAGGTATTGTTTAGCTCATCAAAGTCTCACACTTATCTTATTGTCTAGTGTAAATCTTATCCGTGATTTGGATATCTTTATAAATGTTTACAAATTTCAAGGGATAATATTTGTATGTTTACAGTTAGATTTGTTAGTTCATTGTTATTTTTTATTAGCTAGCTATTATATAGTAGCATTGGAATCTTTTCTAACTCTTTGAAGAGATCTTTGAAAAGAACATATAATATTTCATCGATTAATTATAAAAATTGTTAAAGTAGATTTGGTTATTTGAATATTTTGAAGTGATTGTACAATTGCTTGTAAATGAAGATCTAGTTAGACTAGTGATTAAATATAATATCTGATTAATAAATACTTTATAAAAATCCATTTCATGTGATCAACGCTACGAAGTATTCTTTTCACTATTCCAATATACTGGAGTCATACACATTGCCATCTTATCCCCAGGATATGCAGAATCTTCTTGGTGCTTAGCTGAGCTTGCCTTGATGTTTCAAACTAGGGCTACAATTATTCCCATGTTTTACCATGCTCCTCCTTCAGACTTCCACTATATCAGAATGGGAGTTGCAAAAGCATTTTCAAAACACGAAGAGAAGGGCAGATATCCTCATCATGACATTCAACAATGGAAAGAATGCTTGAGGAAAGTTTCAAAGATGGAGGGCTATGAACTCAATGGGCAGAATGAGTATTTAACATCTTCATTCACTTTCCATCCATTTTTTTTCTCTATATTGTAGTGTCTTTTCTTTTCTAAAAAGTAGTTTAATTAGTTAAAACTCATTACGTATTTATTACTCTAGCCTTTGTACATAAAGGGCCTATTTGGCACCCTCTGTTTGTGGCCATTTTTTGAATTCTCAAATTAGAAAACTAATTCCCATTTTTGGCTAAATGCTTGTGTTAGGCCATTTTTATGTCATGCAAAAAATCCTTTGAAAATGGCCTCCTCCCTGCAAATGATTTTTGGTTTGTATCCTACCTCGTGCTCTTTATTGTTGTCACCAAGTTCTTGTCCAATTTGCACATGCTGAATCATTAGATCCAAAAAGTTATTCAAAGTTTTAAGCCTACTAGAAATTGTCAAATTCTACCACAATGTCGAAAACCCACAATATTTTCAAAAATCCATGATGTTTTCAACCTTTTTGACCTGCATAAAACCCTCGATGTTTTTGGCTTCCTTGTTTGCTTTTCGGTCTGTCAGAAATTCCTGTGTTTTTGATCTGTGTGAAAACCCTATGTGTTTTCGACACCGCACTTCTACCCTGATTGATGGTGTTTTCTCTAACTACGCAAGTGCAATGTGGTGGGCCTCGGTTTTCCAAAGCTTCTTCCCTATTGGCTGTCGCATGGCCGCATGTTAGACCTTTTTGACATGCAATCATGCGACTGCTTGCCACGTGGCCGTGTGGGTCCTGGTCCTGTTCAGTTGCCTGGTGGTCTTCTTTCTCTAACTACGCAAGTGCGACGAGGTGGGCCCATTATCAGAGGGGAGGCGAAGGTGCGTGTTCCTATTGGTTGTCGGATGATCGCATGTCATAGTTTTTTGACATGCAACCATGCGACTGACTCTTTCCTTGCAGGTGGGTCCCGGCTCTTCACGATTGGTGGTTGCGGTGATGGTCCCAAGGACGGACATGTGGCAACCTGTGATTGGCTGTCGCATGGTCGCATAGCCCAATTTTTGGCTATGCGATCATGCGACAGGGTGCCACGTGTCCATGGCAGTGCAGTGGCGATTGCGGTTTTCCTAGCGGTTATGCTGGCGGTTAAAGGGCGGGTTGTCGCATGTTCGCATAGCCCATTTTCGAGCTATGTGATCATGCGACAAACTGGTTGTGGTGCCGGTTGCAGTGGCGGTAGCGGTTTCATTGGCTGAGGTTGGCGGGCTATCGCATGTTCGCATAGCCTATTTCTGGGCTATGCGATCATGTGACAGGGTGCCATGTGTCCCTGTGGGCCCATCTACGGCTGTTTGATGGGCTCGGTGGAAGGTAGAGTCGTGGCGGTTTCTAGTTGGCCCGTGCTGGAAGGGTGTTAAGTTTTGAATGCGGGCCCAGGTTTGGATTTCTCGACGGTTATGCAGAGGGCAAAGGGAAAGGTTTGTCGCATGTTCGCATAACCTATTCTTGGGTTATGCGATCATGTGACCAAGCATTTAATTTAGGCCCATTTCCTGTGGCGGTGAGTTATGACTACGTAGTTGCACTACTAGGGGCAAGCAGTTAAAAACATAAGGCCTGCGAAATGCATGTAGCCGTTGTAGTTTCAGATTTGAATTTTTCTGTGATTTCTAGCGATAGAGGGTACCATATTTTTATGGAATTGAATGCCAGATTTGACCCTATTTGGTGAGAAGCATTTGCAATGTGGTCCAGAGTGCTTGGCAGTTGATGACAGAAGGTTTTGACCATAAAAGGAATGATTACATTTTTGGCTCGTGAAGTGTTTGCAGTTGGATGGATTTGACTGTTTTGAGCTTGCATTGCTGTGGTTTGACCCCTGTCATGTCTATGTTTATTTCTCAGTGGGGTTAGGTGATTTTAAAATCTTGTTTTGAAATGATCATTGCACTTGCATTGTAACCCTGGTATAAAGGGATTTTCATGATCATTTTGTAGCATTGGGAGTTAGATTTTCAAACTTTTTTGTTGTGAGTCTTCTGCCAGTCTGAATTGTGATGTCCTGTCTTGATTTTTTGGCAATTTGAAAGAAAGTTACAGGTCTAAGCTTAGTTTTCAAGTAGGGTTCCTTTGGATGGATTGTATGCACTTGAGGATTCTTCACACTTAATGCAGGCACTTGATTCTCATCTCTCCCTTGTGTCAATGTAGATGAATTTTGAACTTTCCAGTTCATTGCACAACAATTTGTGTATAGGTTTTCAATCTTGAGTTCTAGTCCAGGATTAGATTAAATGATGCTCCAGATGGGACCTAAATTTATCTCTTGTCTATGTGGGGATATTCTGTAAGAAGTAGAGGAGATAGTATATGTGTTTATGGCTTTGAATCTCAGGTATATTTCTAGTGTGTGTGTGTAGTCTGTCCAAGAAACCTTGCCCAATGGATGAGGCACTGGCCTAGATAAGTACTTCTTGTTGACATGTCCTAACTGGTTGTTATATTTCAAAAATATAAATTAAGAACCATTCATAGATTTTCAGTATTTGGTTGCATGAGGTCCTATCCCATAGTGAAGAGGTGTCAATGAATGTGTGGTTATCATTTAGTACCCTCTTACTATCTAGTCATCTATTATATGAACCTAGTTCTTGGTGTATGAAGTCTATTTTATACTAGGTTAGGTGCACCTGCCTTGGTTTTGTAGAGCCAAAAGCAGAAGAGGGCAGTCTTGTCCCTAGAGTTGGTCCAGTTACCCTAAGACCTTTTTCCATTTTGGAGCTAACCATTCCTAAAATCCTCTGAGGGTATATTGGCAGCCTGTTAGAGCATAAGAGTCATTTTGGACACCAACAGCTTGCATTAGTTAATTCTGAAAAAAGGTGGAATTAATTTTATTCTAGGAATAAGCTTTTCATGGATTCAAAATTACATCAAAATGTATAAGTTTTTCGGGTCCGTGCATGAACGGTTAAGGGATTATAATCTTATTTTTTTTACAATTTTTTTAATAATTTTTTTGTTAATAATTTTTTTTAAATAACTTTTTTTTACAATTTTTTTTTATAATCTTATTTTTTTAAGTTAATAATACATATTTTAATTTTAAAATATATAAGTTAAAAATACATATATATTTTAATTAAAAACCCAACAACAAAAATGATAAGTTCAAAAATTAAAAATAAAAAAAATTAAAAATAAAAAATAATTCGAGTATTCCAATTTCACATTATGGGATCCAAACGTAGAATAGATTATTCTAGCTTTCATTTTGAGGATTAATTAATCTAAGAATAGGTCCTTATTCTAGAATAGGCCTATTCTGGATAAGTTAATTCCATGCACCAAACGGGTCCAAACTGTTGGGTAAGATAATGGAATGCGATTTTCTATAAAGATGTTTTCTTTCATAAAAGCATCTTTTCCAGATTCTGTTATGGAAAATATACCACTTGTTCTCTTCCTTTTTAATTGTACAAGTCTTTTTTATGCGCACTTCTTTCTCTGCATTGCTTTTCTTATGATTTATTGTACTCCAGCCTCTACGCTTTTTTTTTTTCCAATAAAAGCTTTAAGTTTCATATATTAAAAAACCTCAGATACTTACAAACTTTTTGGCTTTTCATATTTGCAGTGATCTAAAGAAGCTGTGTATTGACATCATTTCCATCGCAGTTAAGGAGAAGCAAAAGATGAAAATTCCCTTACAAGTTGCAAAATATGAGGTGGGACTTGATGAGCTTGTGAAAGATTTCCATAGTCATGGCCAGAGAAATGGACAGATGAGAGATAAAATGATTGGCATCTTTGGAAAAAGAGGGTCTGGCAACACCACTCTCGCTTAATTTTTGTTCAATCACAAACATTCAAAATTTTGTGGATCCACTATTTTGTTTAATGTGCAAAAAACTGATGTCAATGGTGCACTCACTTCTCTACAAACTATACAAAGTAAGCTTCTCAATGATCTATTTCCTGAAAATCATCATCCATTTTGTACTACAAAAGAAGGAATCATTGTTATCAATCATTGCCTTCAAAAGAATCATGAATCAAAGTTCCTTGTAATAATAGACAATGTTGATCGTGAGAAGTAGTTAGATGCTCTACTACCCAGTAGAAATGCGGCCTTAAATCTCAACACTTTAGTGATTGTCACAGCCCGTGACGAGAGTCTTCTTATAAATGCTGGAGTGACAATCCGTTATAAGATGAAAAGAATGAATGCAGAGCATTGCAAAGAGCTCTTTTTCTTTCATGCATTTCATAAACAATCTTGTAAACCTAGATTAAGAATTTGGTAGACAGCTTTACCAAAGCACGTGGAGGTTTACCTCTTGCTCTTCAAGTGATGGGCAAGTGTAAGGACAAAAAATTTTGACACAAAAAGCCACATCAGTAAAACCTACAATTTCAGGGAGTCAGTCAATATGTCAATGGTCAAATGCATAAGTCGACAAGATACCAATAGATTCTTGATAATATAAGATTAAAAAAAGTATAATTACGACCATAATTATCAAAATAATAAAGCATAACTTTGTCCAAAGATAAGCGGAATGTCGACCATGTGTCGAATGTAGTAATGGAGTCACAATAAGAGATGTCCCATCAAGTACAAGAAAGTACAAACTGTCA
The DNA here is from genome assembly GCA_027943335.1 of Chamaecyparis obtusa. NCBI lineage: Eukaryota > Viridiplantae > Streptophyta > Pinopsida > Cupressales > Cupressaceae > Chamaecyparis > Chamaecyparis obtusa. The sequence goes on along the minus strand of BSBK01007605.1, from coordinate 352,989 downwards.
AGTCAGGATAGCAACCCAAGAGATTCTCGACCAATGATCGAATCATATCAGTAAAATATAAGATTAGATCAAAAATATGTACTTCCATATTAATGACAAAAGTAAATAAAAAAATTACCAAATACCACCATGTTGAATACAAAGAAGCGTATCACTGTTAAGGAATGTCCTTCCTAAAAGAAGCTTTAGAAACTTGTTCACAAAAGTTAGCAAGGGTGATAATATTGTGGGAGTGTGTTTCTACCCTATGACGAAGCATTAACACTTCTCTAGAATCCTTCCTAACACGAAGGATACCCAACCCAAGTAGAAGTAGTCTAACAAAGTAAAACTAAAAAGTAAAGGAATTTGTGCAAGTCAAAATGCATACCTCAAATGGTAGAAAATGTCATCAGTTTGATCAAACATAAATTTTACAACAACATGATATAAATTTCAATGATACTATACCATTTCAAATTTCTAGCCTAACTCATAAAGTACACTTAGAGATAGCTCAAGTATGTGTCCAATCATTTAGTTTTAGAATAGAGGATTATAAAAACTCACTAAGCATCATGATCACCAATTTCTTGAATACAAACATAAATAAACCAAGATATGAAACATTTCATTGATAGACACATTCCTTTCTTATACATAAAACATCTTTTTTCATCATTCATAGATATATTTCCACGTAGAGATAGGTTCAAAAAATCTTTGCAATAGGGTTGTAATAGGCCTTATACTAAATAGCTATGTGGACATTAATAAAATCACTCATGGACAAAGTAAGCACCCAACTAGGTATTACCTTCTATATAAGTTTGCTTTTAAATACTCTTTCATTCACAATGTATTGTTAAAAGAAATCGAACCACTAAATTTTCCAATCTTAAATGACGTAAGCCTATCTCAATACATAGAAATTGTTAATCAAATGGACATAACTACTATAGTCAAAAGTGATTCTCAATCTCTTAAGAAAGGATAACATTTTATTTTCACACAAGAACATAGTTCATATTGAATAAACATAATCCAAATAGAGTCTTCTTTCGTCTAGAGCTAATATACCATAGTGTGCTAATATTCATGTACTTTTAAGCACAAATAACTATTTTTAGTAAATTAAATATCCATATTTTTATTTTGTAGTTCATATAACAGGTGTTCAATTAGGTACAAAAAAAACTTCATCAATCATTCATTTGATAGATCATTTTTAATAGAACACGTCAGAAGAGTATTTCAACAGATTGCATTAATAAGGAGTTCCAATAATACTTTGTTTCCTATTGGAACCACAATCTTTTTTCCTATTGGAAAACCATCTTTAGCATGTATTTATGTATATATTCCTTGAATGTCACCTTCAGTGGTTTAGAATCGTTCAATGGACTTATTATGTTGATTATTTCATATGGAAACTAAAGATTGTAGGTTATAGTTCATATTGTTCATAACATTTCCCAAATCAATGGTATTTTCACTGATTAATAGTGAGTTTTCATAGGGAAGGAAGAAGATGTGATGTTTAGCAATCTAAACAAAAGAGAAACAAACATAAACTAAACTTCAAGACATTAATTTTGACTTAAATTATTCAGTTTTACTATTGAAATTTAAAAGATGGAAGCTTCATCATTCAATCTGGCTTTAAGTTCAGCAATTTCAATGATTAAAGATCACATACCTCGACAACATTTTATGCTTGTTACGATGAGGTCACAGGCTCGATTCTTCTCAAGCTTGAATCACACTAGCTCGTCATGGCAGACCGTGTTGTACTTTTCTAGCTGTGCAATAGTGGACAACTTTAACTTTCTCCACATGCACATTTTCTAGATGGTGCCATAACATAGCCAAGACCAAGTTATAAATCAAGAAAATTGGCTTGTAAATCTTCTGGAAAAACATATTGAAGAATTCTTTTTCAGTAAACAACGTGGGTGGGGTGATCTGTAGGGTATGTAGCAGGGTGTCATAGAATAATTTACTCGGCTCAAACATGAACATGCTAGCATTAAAATATAGAGCAGGGGCTGCCCCAATTCAAAAGGCCACTAGACCTTCTCAAGGCACTGCTAACAATAGCCAATCTTATACTAAGGAGTATAACTCCGCGTCTTTTCACAAAAGTAATCCATAAATGCATAGAAATGGTCGTTTGGTAGATTGAAAAGATGATCAATGTTATCATACACTTTCAAATGTTGGCATCTAGATAGATCATCTTGTTGTATTCTTCAAACTCCCAAATCTGCAGCTTTGAGTAATTGATAACATAGTACACCATGGAAAACTGAACATGGTTCTCTAGATGATAAATAGGCTAGATTTCATGAACAATTTAGCTTTGGCTACTCATAAGCTATCTGTGTCAGTCTAGAACATCAAGAAAAATAGCCACAATTAGAGGATATGTAATCTTAACCTTGTGAAAGCCCTCAACACTAGTCCCACCACGCCCTTCACATAATCTTCGTATCCCACCAGAAATGATACATACGCTCACTTGGAGTCATTTTCATAGAACACATTACCAGTCGCCATTTTAGAATAGCTAAAGAAAATATGAGGTAGCGATCATAGCGCATGATGGATGAGTTAAATAGAGGAAAAATTGAAGAAATCTCTAGTGTCCGAAGGGTGTTGAGCCTCTTTATCTAGGGTTGGAATTTTCCTGTTGTTTTTTGATCTATAGATCGAACCACCTTTCAAGATCTTCATAATTTCAGCCATCTCCATGATATCTGTGGTCCCTTATAAAAATAATCCTCTGTTCCCAACACCAACGGTTTCTCACTCATATTCCCTAATGCTTTCTTTTAACTTCTCCATCGCGCATGATCTTCCCTTTCAATTTTCGTCCTCCTTTTTTTCTAATTATATTCTCTTTATCATCTACTTACCCCTATTTTCTCCAATAAAACTGTTCTAACTTTGTGGCATTAAGGGATAACCCGTGAGTGCCTCCACATTATCTCCTACACTGGGTACATCTTCCCCATTCCTTATAAATCCTCTCCTTCTTAACTTTCCTTTGACTTATTAATCCAATTCATCATCCATTCTTTGAATTTTTTTTTTTTGTTGGTTTAACATTTAATTAACTAATTTATCATGCTTTTCCATCACAAGTCACACTCCTCTCCCTTACGCGTGTATTGGGAAAGTAATGGGAGAAAGACTCCACATTTTTCCTCTTCCCATGCGTTGATTTAGAACAAAAAATTAATTTATGTTAGATAGTTAAAAATAGGTTGTGACATCCTTCCTCCCTTAAGAATGCATCACCTCGATGCATAATTCAAAATTTGTATTCATGTTCAAAGAAAAATCAAGAAATTTACAATTGACATGATTAAAAATCTTTCATTATTCAAATGTTCAAGGTATTGCATGTGTACACTTTTAGATTCTAGCATAAAATCAACAAGATTTAATTTTGTTTGCTTACATAAAGTCAAATTTTCATCAATTATGCATTCTAGTGAGAACACACACCAAAAACAAACACATTTGGAGCTAAAACAAACATGCTTGTATCATAATTATTTCAAGAACATTTCCTATGTGAGTGTGTGAATTCCATTATTGCCCTTCAGTTTTACAAGGTTAGAGTTACCTCTCTCCGACAATATTCCCCCTCTATCATAATGTGTCATTCCATCTATGCATATATAGGAACAACATCAAAGCATTAGTTCATGTTACTATCATAATCAAAGTATAGCATTTCCTTATTCTAATGCGTTCATAATTAAGTTTGCATAATACCTTCAATTTACCAAAGAGCACATGTGTACCTATGCTTCTTACCATACCTTGACATCATACTAAATTGATCAAGGTATTGAATACTTCATATCAAAATCTTTTCATACTTAAATGTAGACACTTACAAGATTGTTAATTCAATCAAATTACATTTCATCATGGAAGAAAATTTCTAATGATAAGTATTCATGAATAAAGATAATCATTTGAAATCTACAAATTTTCAACTAATAAATTCTAGACCATAACTTGATTATAAGTAAATCAATCATTCATACATACCAATCTAACATGTGGTGCTCACTAGGTGAGGAAGTCATCTATGCATTTTGTAAATCACCTAAAAAGGTTAATGGATCCATTTTTCCATTAAGGTGACCTAGGCCCTTATACCCATCTTGTCACCTTGATCTTTAAAAAGAAATTTCAAATAATTTCATCATAACAAATGTATTTTATTTATAGACCAAAATAAGTTTTAAAAGTCTTACACCTTAATATGAATAAGCATTCACATTTTTATCAATGTAATGCAAGGGTGCTTAATCTAAGCATAAACATCCCAATAAATCATGGTAATTCATCACCATATAAAATCAACACATCATGTATTTTATACATCTATTTCAATGCATCCAAAAACATAGTCATAAAATCAATCATGAAACAAGATACATAAGTGTAGGGCATGTGCAGGATCATGGTATGCCAAACAGGCTCTTAAGTGGCAATGAAAATTTAGAAAATTAAGTTTACTCAAGTTGACATAAAAATTTGAATAAGTTATAAATATTATATCAAAAATATGTAAGAAGAGAATCTATAGAAAATTGAATTTATTTTCTAAGATACTAGGCCTTTTTTGAAAAACAATTATTCTATATGTTGAAAATTTAAAATTTCAATGTAGTAGTATGAAAATTTCAGGAAAAGATAAGTAGGTGTATGTCTGACCACCTTAAACACAATCAAATGATAATATTTTTTTACAAGATTCTAGATATAAGTAGTAGACTCATGTCTGGATGTGACACATATTGTTTTATAATTTTTTTCCAAGTAAATAATTAATTATGATTTTTCTTCTACAACTTTTCCAGAATACAAAAACTCTTGTGTCTGACCACGTTAACTTAGTCTAAACTTTATCAAATTGAAAACTTTATTTATTTTTCTTGTAGTAGGAAAATCATAGAATGTGACACATGTTTTGGATTTCAAAAATGTTATATTGTTTGAAAGTTATAGCTATTTTTTAATAAGTCTATTAATCAGGACTATAAGGATAACAAGTAGGTGTATGTCTGACCACATTAAACAAATTCAAATGATAATATTTTTTTATATCTATTCTAAATAAAAGTAGTAGACTCATGTCCAAATGTGACGTATATTTTTTTGTATTTTTTTCTAAGTAAATAATTAATTATGATTTTTCTAATACAAATTTTCCTGAATATAAAAACTCTCGTTTCTGACCACCTTAACTTAGTCTACAATTCATCAAACTGAAAGAATTTTTTATTATTATTGTATTAGGTGAAGCATAGAATGTGATGTATATTTCAGATTTCAAAAATGTTATAGTTATTGAAAGTTATAGAAATTTTCAAAGAGTCTATCAATCAGGACTTCTTTTCACATCGCCACTTTTTGGCATACCATGATCCTACACATACCCTGTAATTAGACATTTGTCCTTCTTTAAGTCCCTGTCTCGTAGCACAAATACATCTTGAGATGAGACTGTGGCTCAGATGCTTGTCTGATCAATCCTAAAAGCCTTAGACTTCCTCGAGATTCTATCACCCTTCAAAATTCCCAACCTGCGATGCCCAAAAGGAAAGGGGTTCCGTGATGCAGCCATGAAAGTTTCTATTGTTCATGAATTTGGTAGGGTGATGAAACATGGGCAGCATATTTTTTGAAAATATATGTGAACAAGCTTTGGCCAAAGCATCTTTTTATCACCATGAATGAACACTGGTAGGTAGAGTGAATCTTCTACCCTTCCCTATTTTTCCCACATTCAACACCCCTCACTAGAAGGTAAGCTTTCCAATTCACATACAAAGTAAATAAAAAGATGCAATTCATGCATTTCAAATAATTCCCTTCGATGCAACAATACATTAAATAAGAGCATGTAAATCATACCTTAATCAACTAATCAAAATAATTATTCCCTTCATCTTGAAAAATCTCATTCATCATAGGCAATCACATAATTTGAACCATCTAGTCAAATAAAAATACACATACAAGTAGGAGGGGTTGACCATTCTGTCAAAAACACCAATAGTGCTTCATAACCAAATAATTCTACTCCATTTCCATAAAAATATGTCGACCTACTCGTCGATCATCAAATGCATCAAATAGTACATCTATTTCAATCACCTCATAATAATTTCATGAAAGGTCTCAAATATAATGACCCATGTGCTAGTACTATCATAAAAAGATATTTTTTCCATGGATTCCATCATTCCGTGAATATCCATGCAATGCTCCTTATAGCATCAGAACTCTCATCAAGAATATCAACCAATGTTAATTATTTCATAAATTACATTTTTAATATACACAACCCTTTGCATGTCAATTAAGTTTGACCATTTCATAATATTTGAAACATATTTCAAGTAACTTATGAATGAAAGGCTAGGAATGGTATGTTCTTTACAATCTACTCCCTTTTACAATCTATCTATGTTATATGCTAAACATGACAAATGACATTACTTCACATCACAATACTAGCAACATAAAACACATATTCTAGCCACCATAAAATCATAAGAAATCATAATATTTCAAGTTGCAAATTTCAACTCAAATCCTCAATGATCATAAGAAAAATAAAAAGGTGTAAGTGTGAACAAAATCTTAGTTCATTGAAAAACTCAAATTTGGTGGATAGGTGGTCACAAGAGAACTTAAAATTTCAAGCTAGTCTTTCACCACTTTCAAAGCTCATCAGATTTCAAAATAAAACATCAATAGAAAACCAAAATAACATTTACAAAGTGACTAACACTAGCCACAAGAAGGGAGTAAAACCTACATGTCACCTTGTAGCCAACATACGCTAAGGAACACAACCATTACATCTAGAACTGATGAAGGGTGCTCCCCTTAATACCACAAACACATAACAGAAATAGAGAAACAACAACAATAATATGCAAGAACAAAAAATTGGCTTCTTATTATCTCCACAAATGTGGAATTACAAACTTTCAGAATTACAATATGCAAAGCCACATGGGCATTCCCTTACAATATTCTGTAGGACAAAGCCTCGAGTCAATACCCAGATCTACTACCCAGAACTACCCTAGACAACACTACAGGCCTTCTTTATATAGGCAATTTCCACCGCCCGAGAAGGTTCTAGAAATTTAGCCCTTAGGGCCGACCAAACTTAGAATTATTTTATTTTACAATTTATTACATCAAAGTTGGCTCAAAATGATTTTTGAAACCCAAACAAAAATTTTGAAGAAAAATTATTTTTCGCCATTTCAAGTGACCCAACTTCCGAAGACCATAAGTCATCGCCCATTGACCCAATTGGCTATTATAACCCCATTCTGGAAATGCCACGAAGCGCTCTACAGGCTTGACCTACTCAAAGCACCCGTCACCCAAATTTTCAACCTCATCCGGGGCCTCGAAAGCCTTCAAAACTGAGTTCGAAGTTTCTGTACCCTGCTGCCAATACCGAAAATCTTCAATATCTTCAAAACTACACCTGATCTAGCCATGAAACTTTGCTGGCAGGCTGATATGACTGAGATGAACCTCCATATGTAAAATTAGACATTCTGAGATCGTAAGACCAACTTACTAAAAATAGCAAGTTTCCATAAATAGCAATTCTGCACAAGATAGCCCTTATTGAATACAAAAATAGAAATATTTTTGGGTGATGCAAGATTGCTCTTACACCCAGGATGCTCCTGCATCAAGAACAATCTCAAAGTTTACATCATCATGAAATAACACATTGAATTACCTTAAACAAAATTGCTCTATCCACTAAAGCCAACACCCATGAATTTTTTAATTCTCTCTTTTCTTTTTGAAATCTCATGCCTTGCAAGGTAAGACATATAAATATATTGTCATAAATTTTTCTACAAATCTATATTTCATTTAAAATATGTTGAATTCTTCTTCCCCAAAAATTTCATAAGGTTCTCGTATTAAAATCATTTCATAATAATTGTAATTATACCTTATAATAATACATATTTCCATCATTTATCACAAGCCAAGTCCTAAATTCTAGCAAACTCTCATACCTTTATTGAACAACCATCATTATTTAACTACACTAATATCTCATAAAATTGTATCTTCTTTCTTTGCTACACTAATGTAGAGAAAAAGACACATTTTTACAAAAAAGTGTATCCCTCACACAATGTGCATCATAATTTTTGACATATTCTAACATTTTGCAATATAAAACAAGAAGCCATCACACCACTCAAAGGTAGACAATTGCCAAGCTCACAAAGTGTTTCAAACTTTCATAGTTTCAAGAGCAACTAGGGACACTCAAAAAATATTCACACACATAAGAAATATTGTCCCTCAAGTGTCTATTTCCCATGAAATAAGGAACATCCTAGCTTTTCCTATCCAGATAAACTAAAATTGGAATACACTCTAGTCAATCCAAGGAACCACAATTACGTTCATAGAATAAGCATTAACTGACTCACAATTTCTATGACTAAGGGTCGTAACCAAGCATAGTGAACTCAAGGCCCTAGAGTGGAACCTAGAGATCTGATACCATAAGTAAGGACTGAAAATTTGGACACAAAAAGCCACATCAGTAAAACCCACAATTTCAGGGAGTCAGTCAACAAGTCAATCATCGAATGTATAACTTGACAAGATACCAATAGATTCTCAATAATATAAGATTAAAATAAGTATAATTAAAACCATAATTATTGAAATGATAAAGCATACCTTTGTCCAAAGATAAGTGAAATGTTGACCATCTGTTGAATGTAGTAATGAAGTCACAATAAGAGATGTCCCATCAAGTACAAGAAAGTATAAACTATCAAGTCGAGATAGCAACCCAAGAGATTCTCGACCAATGGTCGAATCATATCAGTAAAAGATAAGATTAGATCAAAATATGTACTTCCATATTAATGACAAAAGTAAATAACAAAATTATCAAATACCACCATGTCGAATACAAAGAAGTGCATCACTGTTAACACTACTACATTTGGGGTCAAATTCTGACGGCCATTTGTTAGATTTGCAATGCTAATTTGTCGACATTTCGACAAATGGGTCCGTCACCAATTTTGCATAGGAAATTGTGACAGAAGACGTATCCGTCAGTTTACCGACACCATATCACATCAGAAACTTGCATTTAAGCAACAACTTCATTATGACATTTTCTATGGTTCATCCATCAGAATTCGGACACAATGACCTATTAACTGTCGAAAACATATCCTTTCTGACATTATAACTATTGGAATAGCGACAGTTTCCACTTAATTTCGACAGATATACCTATCGGTGATATGGCATTAATGTCGAAGGTTTTGTCAAAAAATTTCTATTTGTGACACTTAAAATGTCGGAAGAGCAATAGTCCTTCATTATTTCTCTGACAAGTTCCCTATCGAACATATAGCATTACTGTCGAAACTATTGTCGTAAATTAGTTTTCTTCAACATTTTATTTGTTGAATGCATAGCACTTCTGTCAAAAATAATTATTAAGTGTCGAAAAACTGATGGATATGCACATTAAAGATAAAATAGCTCAAGAGACCATCATAGGTTCTCTCTTTCTTCGATCTATATTATTGACAAAATGTTTTACCTTTCATTAGCTCATCAAATCCGGGGATTTGAAAGAATTTAATAGAATATTTTCATGACAACGTATATTATTTAAGTTGACGTTGCACAAATTTATCTACTTCACACACTTGTAGACTATGAGGACAGCGATAAAAAAGCATGGCCATCCATGGCCATGCTTTTTTATCGCTGTCCTCATAGTCTACAAGTGTGTGAAGTAGATAAATTTGTGCAACGTCAACTTAAATAATATACATTGTCATGAAAATATTCTATTAAATTCTTTCAAATCCCCGGATTTGATGAGCTAATGAAAGGTAAAACATTCTGTCAATAATATAGATCGAAGAAAGAGAGAACCTATGATGGTCTCTTGAGCTATTTTATCTTTAGTCCTAGCTACCTGTCGATCATTGAGAATAATCACCGCCTTGCATTTATGTACACTACAAAAATTGATCCCAGTCTCGCAAAAACATTTTACACTTGTACATCTCATCATTACTGGAGGCCTAAAGTAATTTTATATGATCACTAGCACATTTCGTGCATGGATTAGAAACAGTATCCAAAGTTTCTAGATAACCATTTTTGAGAAGAGGAATGAGTGCAGGCCAAAGAAGGGATAATTCCACAATAGAAAGGAAGACATCTTTTTAGCCTGGGTCTAGATCCTACCCCAATTGTTGAAGGATCCAGGGCCAGTCTAGAAGGATGTCTTCCCATTCTATCTACAATAGTGTGTCCATCCATGATCTCAGGAATATCATCATCTTTCTACTCTTCATTTGCCAAAATATATCGCTTCTTCAAGCTTGCAGAGTAATCTTATTAATAAAAGAACTCTTGCCAACATTAGGGTACCCATAGATCAAAATAGTTGATGTTATTGGTGCTTGTGCTCAAGGATATCGATTCACTATTTTGAAACGACCAAATCATTTTTATTTCATTTGTAGAGAAAATGAGTGGGAGAAAAGGAGTGGGTGAAAGTTGATTGAGTGCGAGAGAAGGCATTGCATTTTATTTGATCATGAATGCTTTCTAAAATGACCAATCATGTTTTCTATTCAATTTTTTTTGGTGTGTTTTTTTTCATATTCAATAGATAAAAATCATGGCAGCAGCCACTTAGCCATCTTTTTGATGTTCCAGGTATTTTAAAAAGATGGAGTGTGTGCATCAACGTTATTACCTTGCTATAAACAAGAAAATGACAAAATCGGTCGCCCAGTCAACAAAGACAAAAGTGCTTGGCTATGCTTACAAAGAACATTCGTCACTAAATATGAGGAAATATCAGTTTGTGGAAAAAAAAAGGTGTTTTGAATTTTTCAAAAAAACAAAAATAATTAAATACCAAGACATATCAGTTTGTGGGAAAAATAAAAATAAGGTTTGAATTTTCCATAAAGAACATGTATCATTAAATCTCAAGAAAAAAGAAGAAAAAAAAAAGATATAAGGTTTGAATTTTTCACAAAGAACAGTTGTCACTAAATATCAGGTTTCAATTTATGACAAAGATAAGGTTTGAATATAAGATTTGAATTTGTTATGTAAATAAGGTTTCAATTTGTGCCGAAGAATATGCATCATTAAATATATGTGAATAGTGAAGAAAAATAATTTGTAGCATTAGTCACATGAATTGAATTTTTGTAAGCATTAATTTACTAGATATTATACTTAATCACACTTTTTTATGCTGAGAGCAATCCTTCTCGAGGTGCCTATTTTCATCAACCCTAACCCACACAAACCTTGCAATTTGATGAAAATAGACGCCTTGTGAAGGATTACTCTCAGCGTATTATATATATATATATAAGCTAGTATTATAATCTAATATATAAAATCAAAATGATAGAGCCTATATTACCAAATTATTACAAAAATACTTCTCATGCAAAGAAAATCTTCCTATTTCCATGATTTGAGACTTTTTCTATTTCAAAGACTTTTTTTTCACATGTTCCAACTTAAAAAGAGTATTTATTTTTTCAATTGAAAATGTGAAATTGAATTGAATTGATGTAATTTGGTTGAAAATAGGTAAAATTACTCTCAAATAACCCTTTCATGTCATATTCATTTACAGGGAATGGGTCTATTGTAGGCCAGTCCACAATGTCCTCTATAGTTCCATGGATATCTAATACCTATTTCATGATGTCCATCTCACATTTTTTATTTGGCAACTTAGGCACTAGGGAAGATGTTTGTAGAGGAATAATGTCATCATCTTCCACACTTGTATTGATCTGATAAGTGGGCATGGGCATGTCTTCTCTAGTGTTTATTATGTGTAACATTTTAGCTATGTCTACTTTCACTTCAGGAAGCAGGGCCAAGTTTTTCATACTCAGAACAAAATCATGGTAGTACGGATCATATTTTATTTTATATTGCAATGCATCTCTATATGACTCCTTTTCACGTAACATTCATAAGAGCTTTCACTTGTGTGCACTCTTTGTACTATTAATATGTCCAGATCTTCAATACGTCTTAGTAACACATTTACAATGTTTTGTATATCATGTGGAAAGCTTATTGTATGTCCGCTATATTTGTACTCTCCTCCAAAAGCATGGGTTACTTGTAATATTGGATCTACCCTAGCGATAAGCATTTCTTCCACTTGGGATAACCTCTTTAGCACAGCTGGCTGGTCACCGGGGTCCATATTGTTGAGTGCTGAAAACCTATTTACACCTTTTTCATTCAAATACCTTTTACATTTTACAATGTTATTTGATTGTTGGATATACATGCCTGGGTAACGTTCCTTACATACTGTGCATGTTTGTCGATGAGCAAGTTCATCTACCCATCATCAAAAATTCTTCATTGCTGTCATAAATTCAACATCATTCTATAATGGTGCATTTGATTCTAGATGATGTTAAGTTTGTTGCTGCTTATGTTGGCTTATTTGGGTCTCTTGATACCCTGTACATCTTGTTGCATTTATTCCTTCCTTGTGGTGCACATAGTGGTTATAGTTGCTCTCACAACGTCGCAATTGTTGGGCTTCTTGTTGTTCAAGAATTATACCTTTCTTCTGTTTGGAGCTGATTTCTCTTAGTTGTTTTCTTTTTTTCTTTCTGCGAGCAGCTATCTCTTCTTTATGTTGAGCATAATAAGATTGGTTCCTTTCGTGAGCTTGATGTTTAACAATCTCTTGTAGATTTGATTTTTCTTTCCCTCTACTAACATCATGGTCATCCATCTATCAATGCATCTGATAGAAATTGTTAATTTATGATAGAAATCATAGTACAGTGGTGTACACATTCATAGAAATTCATTCAAATGATCGTACATATCATTAGAGTTTATAATAATGTGTGGTGTTATAGGTGTTCGATAAATTACGACAAATTCAAATGTATGCAAATATTATCTGTATAGTAGGCTCTTATCATTATGAATTTTTAATGATATTCTATTGACATTATATAGTATATGATAGGTATATTCAGAGAGGCCTAAATGTGTGTTTTTTTCCATACATCTCTGGTAACATTTGATCTAGTAGTAGGTATATGCATAGATGTACATTAATGCATTTCTTTGCTTTTGCATTTTGGAATATTATTTACATGGTGTATGTATTTTTTAAAATACAAATTTGTACATTCCTTTGTACATCCTAGGAAACATATGATATGGCGATAGATATATGCATCAATGTCAACTGATGCATCTTCTTTTTTTGTGCATTTTGTGCTATTGTCTATTGGGTATCTTGTTCAAGGGGTTAATCACTAGACATCCCCTTAATTTTTTCAAGTAATACATTACTTTCTGCACTAAAATCTACTTGTGAAACTTTCTTAATAGTTGCCTTCACTCGTTCTTCATTGTTATACATCTCATTATTTCATGTTAATGTGAAGAGATATTGTTTGTGTTGTACATCTCTAATGACTTGTTTTGTTGATCTTTCAACATTTTCATCAAACTGTAAGTTGTATAATGCTTCAGCGGGCATTCCAATTAACTCTATTGTAGCATCATCAAATGCAATAGCCCAGATTGTTCATGTGTGGTCCTATAATTTTAATTGAGCTATATACTGATAGTTGTATTTAATAACTACTAAATTACACTTCAGACAAAACAAGCTTTCATCTTCACCTTTTTGTAATCCTTTCTTGCATTGCTTTCCATTTATCATCCTAGAACAAGCTGGGTAGTAAAATTTGTCCTTTTTGAAGAGTAATTTGTCCCAAGTATTGTGTGTTCTATATGAAGAATCTCTAGCCCCATAATTATGATCCACCTACATATTTATAGTGCAAGTACTTGTGAGACATACATTTTCCACACATTGAAGAAGAGTATAGAAGTATTTTTACAATGTGTTAGAGTGTGCCACTCACCGTACTTTGCTTGTTTTGGAGCAACTATTTTTCGTTAAGCATATCACTATCCCTATCTTGATATTTTGGTTTGTTACATAATGGTTGTATTTCATTGGCAATGTCGCTATGTGTTTGTAAGCACCATTAGATATCTCTAGTTTATAACCTAGAGATTGTTCAGTACCACCTCCAAAGTTTTGTATGGATAACACTTGTACTTGGGGATCAAGGCATGCATTACCATTATACATGAGTTTCACTGCATTTGTAGTCAATGCTTCCATGGTTATAAGTTTGTAATATATCTGCAAAATTTATGCAAGAACACTTTAATTACTCATTGAGGAATTCAATATCCTATCCAACAATTGGGACTTAGAGAAGTATATAGGATAACATTATATACAGTTATATTTATTTGAATGTAAACACATCTAAGTTTAGTTGAGGGTATGACACAGTCCATCTGTTAGAGTATAAAGGATGCAATTGATACAAACTGCCAAATGTGATTTATATTCTACAATTATAGGCACATACAATGTTAACATTACATCAAAGGCACAAATAGTAGGTAGGCTATGCCCAAGGAGTAGCTGATGACGGTAGCAATATCAACTCTGAGTGCCTACAGTATGCAGGTTGCGCTAGGTTTCTTGGTATGTTTGTTTGATAATGGACCATACATGTACAATTATAGCATTATATAGAAATAATTAGGACAAGTCATTCATGGCTTTTACAAATTCCATACTTGGTCCAAGAAGTTACAGAACAAGCGCTTGAGATCACCCGCGTTGTGAACTCTATAGAGCCTTGCATACCATGACTCTTTTGCAATGTCGTAATATGCTTCTAAGAAAGTACAAGCTAGATGATATTTGTTTTTAACATCACGCATCAACTCAATTTCATGGTCCTCCATTCATTCAATATGTTGAGATGGATGTCTTAGCTGTTCAACAATATTATTACAATTTTGTAGAATATGGGTGATAAGGTCGTTGATATTCCCTTTAACGAAGGAAGGAGATTCTACTGAAACGGAGCCCGTCGAAGACTCGGGTGGTGAATTATGATTCAAAAATATTTCTAAATTCTCAAGTGAGCTATTCGGGATGGTGACTACATCTTCAAAATCATGGTATTGTGCCATAATATTTCCTGACATTGTAACAACCAACGACAATGATTAATATCCTAATTTAAAATTAAAAAGGGATGTTCAAGTTAAGGATAGAATCTAATGAAAGTCATTCATAATTTATATAATATGTCTATAAGGAATCTCATTCCTTCTTAATTTGCATAATAGTTTAATTAGAACAGTTTTAGAAATGTGTAGGGATATTAAGAGCCAAAACATTGTTGTAAGATGGGAGAATTCCTTTTTTTAGAACAATGCCTCCATAGCCACAATAAGATAAATTTAGTGTTATGATATTGTCTAAATCTATATTTTACCTATGTTGCTATTTTTTTGATGTTTCAAAGTACATTCCAACTCTAAGAATCTCATAGTTAATGTGACCTAAAAGTATGAAAAATTATTACTATATAGATTTTACAAATATACTTGTAACATCTCTTAAATTCTATTATATACTCGTGTAATGTCATTCATGGAATATAGAATTGATTGTCATATGTTTTTGTTAGCTCCCATTAATAGCTTTTGAAATGTTTAATAATTTTTAGAAATTTCTTATAAATTCATGAAATAAATAAAATCACAATTTGAAATATTAAGAAAAGGAAGAAAAGGCAGAAAAGAGTAAAGATGTGAAAGTGGAAAAAATATTCCATCGAACCGTCATGTAATATCTTTAGGCAATGCTATATAATAATTGTCATATTATTACATTTTAAACTCAAATCATTATTTATTGAAGTTCATTTACCAGTTATTCTAACTTTAAAATAAATTTTAGTAATAATTTAATATATTAATATTATATTATGATAATGCTAATTTAAATTTTTTAACAATAAGTTTTCCAATGGTAAAATAATAATTATATTTAAATAAAATATAATATGTTAAATAATTTAAAAGTGGAAAGTTAATGTATTTTATTTCTAACTTTGAAATGAATTTTAGTAATAATTTAATATATTAATATTATATTATGAAAATGCTATTTTAAAATTTTTTTAAACAATAATATATAAAAATAACAAATTTGCATATTTAAATTTAAACTTTCAACATATATGTTATCAACTTTAAATATATCAGAAATAATAAATTTGCATATTTAAATTTAAACTTTCAACATATATGTTATCAACTAACACTTTTTATGATTTCACTAATATTTTATCTAAACTTAACATAATATTATTACAATATTTGTAATTATATAATAGTTTATTTGTTTCTACAATATATTTACATTTGAGAAAACCTCCTTTTATCGAGGGTACCCAAGTCCTATTCCATAGTAGTGCAGGCAGAAGGAGTTTTGGTAAGAGGCTTAAAAAATATATGGGAAGAGAATGCTAAAAAAACATGGGAAGATAATGAAATAGTTCTCAATCCTGATATGTATAATAGAATCTACCTTTTGCCCTATCATTCTAAACCATCATCATCAACCAAGTTACTAGTAAGAAGTAGCATTTGAGAGTTTAAATAACAAACAATTAATGAAATCTGAATTAACCCTTAAACTGAAAACATCTGGCATTTGAAAAAATCATATAGCTTATGGTCTCATGATTCGTTTCCTATATACACTACCATTTCTTATTTTTGTAATAATACAAATTAGTGAAGAATTATTATTAAATTAGTTGTAGAACACCTATCAATTAACTTGTAAATTAAAATTTTGCACTGAAATATTAAATCTAGGCCTGTAATGTGATTCAATTCTAAATGCAAATACTAAATCAAAACATGTTATTGAAATAGTAGTAGAATACCTATCAATTAATTTGTAAATCTAGAATTTTGCACTATAATATTAAACCTGCCTGTAACATGATTCAATTATAAATGCAAATGAAAATCAAGCCATATAAATCCTTCTTCCCATATTCAATGCCCATGACTCTGTCTGTCTAGATTTTGAACCCCTGAACAATTTAGGCATCATTTACTTCACCTGAATCTAGCAAAATTTAGGCAGCATTACTCTTCATTGCATATTAGATGGTACCCATGTCTTCCATGGCAGCATAGGAATAGGTGGTGTCAGTTAGAGGCTAATGCAATTTAAAATAACATACAGTTAATGAAATTTGAATTAACTCTTCAAATTAGGGAGGATTAGGGGTAGAAATCAGAGATGGGATGCTTCTACCATATATTTGTCAGAGGAGTATGTCACATAAGTAAAAGATGAAATTCCAATCATCAAGGTTAAAAGAGACCCTGGGCAATATTATCTAAGCTGATAAATAATGAGAAAATCAATCCTATCACAAATAATGGATCCTAAACGATGCAAACTATATAGTGTTGAGTTTATTCTTATTAGTAATAGTTAGTTATATATAGTTAATAATTTATTTTTGTTAAGTATTAATATTCTTATTATTCAAAAATGAATCTGAAAGAAATAATAATATGTTTTTATTTTGTCTAACCCTAAGCTTTTAATCGATGTAAACTATACAGTGTTGAGTTTATTCTTATTAGTAATAGTTAGTTATATATAGTTAATAATTTATTTTTGTTAAGTATTAATATTCTTATTATTCAAAAATGAGTCTGGAATGAGTATTGCAGTAGAAAAACTCGCCAACCCTAAGAAAATAGAATGTTTTAGGAGAGAGAAGAGAATACAATTCATAGCGCACTTAAGGCAGTATACAGTCTAAAGCTCTTAATACAGCAGTCTAAAACTTATTTCCAATATTGTTTCCAAGTTTGAGACCGTCTACTATGGGAGCTTGTTGCCAATGCGATGGGAAGAGAGTGCTATAGTGCTCTTACAGTTGACAGTAGAAAGTAAGGAGATCAGAGTATCATAATTGTTGAAGATGTGAGGCCCTAATGAAGCTGGACTATGTAGAAATCATTTTCTTAAAACAATAGATTTTTTTTAAACAAGAAAATTAAAACCATATAAACCTATACACAAAAGAACTTAAACTAAACCATAAATAAAAATGAATATATTAAAATAAAAAGTTAAAAGTTGAGAGATTACAAATTTGTCCTCTAAAATATTCTATAATTTTAATGAACGAGACCTAAACATTCATATTAATCCAATCATCAATATTATGATCTGCATCAAAATAAATTGAATGTTTGTACATTTGCTTGACTCTTCATTAATAAAACTATTACAAGGAACCATTTCAATAATAAAAATCCACTGATGCAACTGACGAACCCTAAAAGAGTTTAAATCTTCTTATATTGCAGTAGATCTGGTTCTAAAGCTTCACAAAACATGTCAATACATACTGATTCTTTAAGTCTGTGAGTGACAAAAAAGATTTCATGAATCTCGCATTGAAATCATATGGGAATTCTCTTTATATCTACTTAGATCACACAACAACTAAGGCTACAATGTATAATAGATGCATTAACTGTCTTGGGACCACAAACCTCATTCAACTACAATACTTCACACGGACTGCAATCTGCATAGATTTTGATTTTTCCCTTTAAAGTAATAATGTATGTCTGCCTCGGGATCAAAAACAGGAATAACAATAGAGAATTACATTGTAAATGACATTAAGGAATACAGTGAAATGTTATTATGTGGAATTTCTAAACCATTTGTAGAAATAACCTACCAAACTAACCTTGAAACCATGAACTATGGCAGAGTGGCTATTTCATAGAGCTAAATATATACGATAATCAAACTGGTTTTAGAATGCGTACATGTTTTAGTGCAGCAGGAGAGGTTCTGAACCAAGTAAAATGAGGAAAGAGTAAATTGGCGATTGAAGTAGGAGGAGAAGGGGGTGATGGGAGTCGCTAGCCAGCATCTAGTATCAAGAACGTGAATTTTGGCCACCGTGTTGTAATGCATGTTAAGTTGACATCAAACAATGACATGTTTATTTACAGAGTAGTGATGTTTTTCCTTAATATCACGCATGG
Source organism: Chamaecyparis obtusa (assembly GCA_027943335.1). Classification (NCBI taxonomy): domain Eukaryota; kingdom Viridiplantae; phylum Streptophyta; class Pinopsida; order Cupressales; family Cupressaceae; genus Chamaecyparis; species Chamaecyparis obtusa. The sequence goes on along the minus strand of BSBK01007605.1, from coordinate 333,915 downwards.
CAATTTTTACCATAATCACACGCAACCATTGTCTTTTCAGATGATTTGATAAGACGCGGTTCAATGTATATATTTTTCCTTGGTTTTTGGTTATTCAATGCCATTTTAGAAATAATTATATGCAAAATTTTGAATTGTTAAATTCTTGGCTACATATTTAATTTAGTATATATTTGCAATTATTTTATTTTATACATGGAGAACGGCTTATATGTGTTCCTCCTATTTGTATTGGTCACGGTTCTTTCTTCTTCAGCTAGTACATAATAGTAATAATAATACTATTTGTTTATGTCGTTGATTAATATTTATACAATGTTTTATGTTGCTTCATCGAAATCAACCACTGTTGTTGAGCCAACCGGATCATCTTTTGCATGCAGAACCCCCCCCGCTTTTCTATTATTCATAAATATGGTTAACCAATAGAATAGACTGGCAGCCTCATCAACGGAATAAACTGCTTCAGAAACAACTGAATCAACCACCTTTCTAGCTACCTCAATGAATGTTGGTGCTGGTCTGGCTTGGTGTTGTTCTCTTACTGGGAACTTCATCTATGCTCCTTTTGTTAGGGATGGTCATATTGTCTGGTAAATATCAGTGGCCATATGGCAGTCGTGACATTACTGAAATTGAGTATGTTGATTTGGAAGAATCAGAAGATGAAGAGCATCAATGGGAAAGGTGGAAGCGGTGTTAGAAAATGGTGACACAAACCATGGGCCAGCTTCCCCTTTAACTTTAGAGGTTTTAACGTTCTGCAATGAAAAAATCTTTGTAGCGATGTCAAATGATAAAACCAGAAACAAGGTGGCTATGTTTCTCCATCCACCTTGGGTGCCCGCCATAGCCATCCCAGGTAGAATGCATCCCAAAAAAACACATTCTGTGAGATAGGCAGCATCAACCCTTAGTTGGTTATTAACCAACCATTCCAAGTCATAACCTTTATTCTACATGCCTCCATTACTGGGTCCCCTTTTTGATTCACTGGATCGACAATAAAGGCTACTGGATCGTCCATCTAGGACGTCAAAACTATCACCATTTTTCAGCACCGCTTCCACCTTTCCCGACGTAAGACTGTCGGATTGTCTGAAAATCCCGATAGGCATCTCCTCGAGAGAAAGCCTGTCGACTTAAATTTTTTTTTAAATGAAATTATAGATATTTAAATAAAAATAATTTACTTTTAAGTTGTATGTGAAATGAAATTTTTTATTGTTTATGTTTTTATATTGAAAAATTAGTATTAGCATTTGCATTCATAAAAGGTTCAAGAGATAGTCCGATAAAATGAAATTAGAAAAAAAAAGTACTGAAATTTTCAAAAAAATCTATTTGGTTTTGCACAATCTCAAAACCGTATGGGATCATTTTGTCAAAAGGATAGCTCATCCTCCTGCATCCCAAGAGATATGGGAACTTAAAGTAAAATTTAAAAATATTTTAGTAGTATGTGATTAGTCGTATAATATTATATATCTATATATGTTTCAACTTCAGATATCAATTTTAATTTGTATAAATGGTCCTTGTATTCTATAAATAGATATAGATATTATTTTACAATTTTTCAAACTTTCTTGATATTTTTCATTAGTTTTAGAACAATCAGATTCCTTTGTAAAATTGTATAATAAAATATTATTAATCTAATCAATCTCAAAACCTATAAACTACAAACAAAATATGCTATTATCATGGATTGTAGAAATTTCATGTCTTTATTTTGACTTATACACAAATTACGTTTCTCTAAAATAAAAGTCAAACATCACCCATATATGTAATTAGCTCTATTTTTCAATTTGGACTAGTAAGGCTTATCAAACCATAATTTAATTCAATTCATTCATTTATTTATTTATTTATTCTCTATAAAACACGACCAACCTAGCAAAAAATATATTAATATCTATAAATTTCACATTGTAGGGGAATGCCAAGTATCCAAAATATATATGAAGTCCATAAATACAGTAGGTCAAAATACCAAAATCAGCTAGCAAATAGAGAAACCTACCATAAACAAATACAATTGCCAACCAAAATTTTCAACACATGAAAGTCCATTAGGCAGTGTTGGTAAACAGATTCGTCAGTGCAAGTAATTCTTCAAAATTGACCCTATTTTCCCTTTGAGCAGTGACAACCATGCCAAAATTTGGAGAGATCACAATCAAATCCAATCTTCCTCTACATTTGAGAGGGGCAAGTCCCTCATATGATGGAGGTATTTTTTATTTTTGTGTACTTTTCACCTAAAAGTACAAAAGGAAATAAGACAAAACTAAAGTAAATGGTTAACGTAAACCCCACTAGTAGACATATGAATACTAGTTGATATTCAAATGGACAATGATTACAAAGGGGTTTAAGCATAGAATGCAATGATGACAAAATATGGATAACAAATCTTGACATACAAAAAGGATAGGCTATTCCAACACATTCACACCAAGATACCAATAAATGAATGCATTTCATCAAATCAATTACATAATTTAGAAAGACCATTGGATTCCATCAATACATAAAGAGATAACCAATTTGACATGCAAAAAAAAAATAGTAATAATTTAATTGATTAACATAGTCAAAATATACGACTAAATACATTCTTCATTATCTCTTTGAAAATATACAAGTTCAAAAACACTTTTGACTTGTAAACCCAAAAGCCTATTTGAGAATTTCTCCATAATTTTCCCTTTGCAAAAAGAATCCTTTACATTACAAATGACCTTTTATTTATAGAATCACCCTGATAACTAATCCATAACTACTTGGAATAACTACCCTAGTAAACACACTCGGCATAACCACCTAGGGCAACTACTTAGGATAACCACATAGGATAACTAAGTGATCACTTTCAATTACTATCTTTTGGAAATCAAATTAGGATTTACTTAACTTATTCAAAATAAAACCTAAAATCTAACTTTTAGTTACAATAAGTGACATATGTCACTTTTACAAATGGATAACTTGAAATTATACCTTTCAAGTTAGGTTTTCTTTCTACTTAGGTGCTTACCCATCTTTATTTGCTTCATTTCTAATCTCTTCTGAAAGTATCCTTGAGGCTAGCATTGTCTATTGTCTTCATGCACTTAATTAGTACTTTTTCATGGAATTGAACCTGCACTTCTCAAACCATATTGTCAAACAAACATGATGGTCATGAAGATTTAAGATAACACTATTTGAAACCATCTTCTGTTGAAAACATTAGATTAAAAATGTAGAAGCGTGAACATAATGCATTCAAATTTAGATCTCTTACAATCTTCAACATAATATTAGACTTCTAAAACTCTTTATTAGCCATAATGAATCTTGAAATATGAGACCCTTTCCCTTTTCTCTTATAGCCCAAATCAGGGATATGTTGTATCTCTTTCTTGATCACATGAGAAACCCAAAAAATATCAAACCCTACAGATGTTTCATCATTATTACAAAACATATATTATCACCTTTTAATTAAATTGGAGTATTAGTGACACGTGTGAAACATGTATCGCTTTCTTGATGATGCCAAAGACATCAAAATCAAACGGAGTCTTCAATAATAACGATGATTCACATAGATGCTTCAAAAGATTCCACTAGTATACTCCTCGAGAGAATAGTAATTGTACTTTCACTAGGTAGTTGTTTCGATGAGATGACATTTCTTTAATTCTATGCATCATGTTAAAAAAAATTGTGTCTTCTCTGTGTTTCTCATTTTTGCATACATCCTATAATAATTAAAATATGTCAAACAATTCCTAACGATATTGTGTCAAACGTTTTTGCTTGTATTATTTATGATACCACCTTTTGCATGCATGGATGTATGATCCGCAACTACAAATTTGGCAGAACTTCTCGTTTCTTTATGTTTTCTTGGTTATTCATATTGTATAAAGCTTTCATTTCAGCACACATTGAGGGGATGATGACTAATGTTGCAGAAAGAGGCTTCATAACGAATTTTTGAATTCACTTTGAAAACTTTTAGAGACTGTGTTTGTTTGAGGCATTATTTGAGCACTACATGCACCTTCTCTATATGTTTCCATATTTTGTATGGATGGCGGCCGTGCAACTAGCTGATTCCACAATTCTTTGAGACATTTTTGCTAGACATGTGCTTCATATCTATGACTTCGCATTTTGCAGTGTATGTCTATGAGAACGTTTCCATGCTATAATATCTGACTAAAACTCCCTGCCAATATGCTTTGATATATGCTCATAACCTGTGCAATGCTCTATTTTTTCCATGGCAATGAGGATGTTTGCAAAGATTGTTGAAAACCCAATTTATATCTTCCTTTTGCATTTTCTTGAAAACTTCTAAACCTCGCAGTAAATATATTTCTGTGCATGTCAAGAACATCTGTACATAGCATTCATCCATTAATTTTGATGCAATCATGTTTCCCTTAAACGATGAATGCCCACACTCTGGTTTGAATCTCTCAACTTACCACAAGCAGAGTGGATATTGGTTTTACACACACTTGCACTGGCTCGAGGCCTCTAAGTCTTGCTCAATGAGTCGTATTCTTGGCAAATATTGCAAAAAAATGCATACCAAAAAAGCACGCCCACATAACCACCGCATTTTTAAATGTCAATCTTAATAATATGGTTTAGAGTGCCTTGAGCATTTGGGTTTTGCACCTGCTAATAACATTTTGTTTGAAACATTTTAAGAGCCTTATAAACAAATCCATTTTGTGCTTATGCTGTAATCATCGACTATCCATGAGAGAAAATCTCTTTGAAGTGCTACATCAAACAATTTAGATTCGCTGTCTATGACTTCACATTTTGGATGTACATCTACCAGAGGTATTCAACGGTGTTAGCTTCCACATCTATGAAACACGTGCTTTAAATTTTCTAAAACATTTTCATCAAATCTATTTTGAGTATACCCAATAAACATTGCATTTATTTGAATGTGTTGTTAGTCACTCTTCTGCAAATTTGGACATCATGGCATGTCCTACAGTGGCATCTCTATGAGGCATTATGTCAAATGGTTTAGGTGTGTCGATTATGAGTCCACGTATTACATGCATGTTGAAAAGACAACCTGTGACTACAAATTCTGCTAAAAACTTCCAACCATTGTGCTTAGATGGATGTTCACGTGCTATTCCAAGTATACCATTTTGTAGGAGCGGTGATGGGGCTAGAAAATATTGTAGGTTTTTCTTGTATCGTCCAATGGCCCAAGTATGTAGAAAGTTTTTAAACTAATTTTGCGGGTGGTTATAATAACTACTTCATCCAATACGTCATTGTGGACAGTTATTATCCTTCACAAAGCTGTCGATAACCTTAAATATATATGTGGATTGAAGTAGGTGTCCTTGATTCTCTTCCTTATCATGAATACTATGTAGCCATCATAAGAAGGGGCATACCCGCAGCCTCTCTTGTACATTATGCATACAAAATTGGCATTTCCAAAGTTGAGACACACAACCCATCTTCATGGATATGATGGATACTAACATCCATTCATGAAGTGCACATGCAACCAATCCTCATGGATATGACGGATACTAAACATCCATCCATGAGGTTCACATATATCAATCTTCATGAATATGATGGACACTAACATCCATTCATGAAGGTTCAACAACACACATGCACAAGATGGTATTGCTAAATCTGCCTTTCAAGTTGCCCTATGCGCGAAAGTTTCGAAGATAGAATTGACTAGCATGGCACACAAACCTACTAGAACTTTCAATCCTATATTTTTTATGGTCAATAATAATACATGCAATCTTACTGGACATGGCAGTGTGTGGTTCACAATAAGACACAATCTTACTGGGCTAAGGTAATCACACCCCTCTCTCTCTTCGTTGTCATGGTTATGTTAGTAGGTTAGACCATGGAGTTGTATCATCTTTGGCGATGCTCATGTTCTTACTATGTGATCATTTACATGCTCTTGCAATAGCTTTCTGAACATAATATTATTGGGTGAGGCATTTGTGGCCAAGGCCTCTTTGACTAGTTGATTTGGAGCTTTTTTTTAGTACTAACCCTTTTCGTTGCTTTTGTGTCTTTTCTTTTTCCTTTTTCTTTTTTTTTCTTTTTTTTGCTTTATTTTTGTGTCCTTATGCATGGGTGTGGAGTTAAGATCCTTAGTTTGGGAGCTTTTGTCATTAAACTTAAGTAATGTCTTATCTCTTTGTAATTCACCATAATTGTCTCTCTCTCTCATATCATTTTTCTCTCTCTTCCTTTGTCGTAAGCATAAGCTTGTCTCGTACTCTGGCTAAAGTGGGGGCTAAATGTATCTTCCTAAAAAGTAAGAACTTAATTTGTGCTCATTTTGAGACCATTTATAGTCCACTTTAGTGTGTTTCTTATGGTAGGACCTCACATTGTACTTAAATGCATATTTAATTTAAATTAAGGTTCTTCCTTCCCCTTCAATCTTGCTCAAAACTCTAAGTTGGCTCTAATGTCTATGTACATTTTTCCTTTTCCCTCCATTCACATAATTTATTTCACACTTAAGTCCTTCACATACCTTTTCGGATCTCGGGACTCACCCTAAGCTCCTGGTGATTTAGAACTTCCAATACCCATCCTAGCACCTAATCTCGAAGCTTTTTCAAAATTTTCCCCTCGGGGAATAGATTGAATTTGACCTATTCCTCGGGGGTTGTTCTTAAATGGACTCTGGGCCCAATGTGGGGATATTTCCTTTGGGGGTTTGATCTAGGTCGGCTTTGTGAATTTGAGCCCCAAAATGTGTATAAATTGAGGCTTCTTCCTCTCATTTTCACATCCATTATGATCCATGCTTGGCAATATGGCCATTATCCATCACTGTGCAAGCTATCAAGACTTTATGCAAGCATTCTCAAGAAAGATATTGTGCATTTAGGGAGTTCAAGAAAGCAAGGAATTCATCATCCATCAAGTATTCAAGTATTTCCTTGCATAGATCTAGCTTCTTCTTCTCCATAGGAGGCAAGAGAGTTTTGCAATCAAGGGAGGAGATCTACATTTCTATCTACATTTGTGTAGAACTACAACATATATTACATGATATTTTGTCTTACATGATTTCCTTTTATTTTTTGTCTTGAGTCAAGGCTATTACATCAACAATCTTGATCACATTCTAAGTACAATTGCATCTACATGGTATGATATACTCTATTACTTAGATCTAATCTCTACTACATGTTAGCATTTCTTTCATTTATATCTATTTCATTTCAAGGTTAATTCCTATCCAGGGGCTTGACCAAGGCAAGCTCCTTTCCACATCAATTTCCCTATTTTTTCCTTGTATGAAGGTGCAGGTGGTGAAGTTGCAAATCTACATTTTCAAAGATTTGGAACTAGTGATAGATCCAGTACAAAACCCTGCAGTTTTGGCACCACGGGGTATAGTTCGAGTTCAACATGTTCAGGGAGGAATAGGTCGAATTGGGTCTCAAGTTGACATATTCCTAGAGTTCTGTAACTTTTACAGTCCAAAGATACAAGTTTCAGGATCTCGAATCAAGAACAATTTTAGATTCTGATAGGTTTTTGTTGGTGTAATTAAATATTCACTAATTACACTTTACTTAAGTTTACTTAGGATAATACATTTTCATATTAGTTTTCATGTAGACACATAGGAAGTTGCATCTTATTTTAGCACATGGTGTAGGAGATTTCCACTTTAGGTGGTGATAGTTGTTATTTCATTCCACTTTATGTGTGAGATCCACCTTTAGTACTCTTATCACATTATCATCTTCTCATTGTTGCACATATTTAGTTGTACAATGGAGGATGTGTTGAGCTTTGGCATGTTTGTCATTGATGTCAAAATGAAGTTAATTAGATGGATATGGTTATGTGGATCAATGTATGGTTGTGATGCAAGTTGGTGTTGTTCATAGGTGAGTTTTCATGTGCTAAAAGTTGTGCTCATGCAAGAAGGAACATGTACAAGTCTGATCTTTTCATGACAAAAAGGTGACAAGAATAGAAAAAACAATAAAAATATAAATATAAATACAGAATAGTGAGTTGTCATTTGTGTAACAAGAAGATCAATAGTAATAGGAATGACATATGGTGAGCATTTAATAGAAAATGGATTAGCTATTGTGATGCCAATTAAAATCAGAAATTCATTATGTTGATGGTCATTATTTTTCAAACGAAACATTTTATGATTAATTCATTATCATCAAATACTTTTGATAAAAAAAATCTGAAAAAGTTATTATTATGAAAATTGTGTTGAAGATTATTATATCAACTTAATATTGATTTGTTTCTTTACTAAAGAGAAATGTGCCATCATTTCTAAAGGAGTGTTTGTTTTTTAAGGCATTGAGAGCAAATGGAAATCAGTTTTTCTTCTTAAAATTTGCATAGTATAGATTGATTAAAATGAATCATTAGAATCTATAAGAGGCGATGCTATTAAAAAGTAGTTATTAGTCCAGCCTATCTATAGGCTGAGACTTATGTTTTCAATTGATTTTTTGTGATTACTTTGCCTAAAAAATAGTGCCTGTGCAAAATATTAAACATGATTTTCAATGTTTGAAGTGCCTTGTTTTTTATTTTGAATTTTTTGAAAAGTATTTATTTTTTCTTATTGGCTGCTCCTATTTTTTATGGGAGTTTAATTATTTTTTCATTCTGAAAATTAAAAAAAATTGACTAATCAATTAAAAACTAGGAGAAAAAAATATTTATTTACTAGTACAAGTACTAATAATGTTACTATTCTCTAATATTAATTATACTTTTTATACATGATTCCTTTACATTTCTAGATTAATATTTATTTATTAGTACAAGTACTAATAATGTTACTATTATTTAGTATTTATTATACTTTTTATACATGATTCCTTTACATTTAATATAATAAACCAATTTTATCTAAAGATTTATTATCTTATTAAACAAATTATATATTAACTCTATTTTATTATTAATTTTATTTATTTTTAATTATTATTTTTATTAATACACATTATTGTTTATTCTATTTTTATTTTTATTTAAATTTAAATTTAAAATTATTCTAATTATTTATGTTATCACAATCATAAATAAAAGCTATTATAAATAATTTAATTTATAATTATTTTTCTTCTATTTAAGTTTGAATTATTTATCTTGCACCCACTTGTCTTTATCACCTATATTATCTATCACTTATTTAAGTATTTAAAAATAATTTAATAAGCTAATGATATACTTAGATTATATTATTTATTATTAATATTATATATTTCAAATTATTGTTATTTTTAACATTTACATTTTTATATTTTGACTACTTTTTTCTAGATTTTTTAATGTAATACAAATTTAAAAATTACTATGACAAACAAAAGTCATTAGTAGTTCAATTTACAATTATTTTGTTCCATTAAAATTTGAATTATTGTAAAATATTTATATTTTTAACTCCTTATATATGTATAATCCCTCTTAAATACCTCTCATATATCACTTCATACATCTTTATCTTTCTATCTTTCCCTCTTTCTACCTCTATTTCTCAGTCTCTCTCTCTCTCTTGTTCTCACTTTCAACGTTTCACTCTATATTTTCTCTCTATCTGCCCCCTCCATATCTCTATGTTTCTTATTCTCTTTAAAAGAATGTATGCATATTTTTGGGTATGATGTATCAGATCTAGCAATAAAAGTTTCTTTCCCTCTAAAACATGACATGGATGGTGGAGCTCTTTTCGCATGGACTAAAACACCCTGGTCTCTTCCTAGTAATGTTTTTCCATGTGTCAAAGCAAATTTTGACTATGTAAAGGTGTGTTCTTCTTCCTCTTTGTATACAATGCCCATCTTTATCTCTTTCTCTAGATATTGAGTGCTAAGTGAATGCATAGGGTTCAACCATTTCAAGAATTTGTTCATCAAGAGCTAAATATCAAGGAAAACATGAAATTTGTTCATCTTGAGTTAATGATTCTAATTTTGACATCTTTGTTATCACAAATTCGATCATACTAGTCTAGACTATACCTACCACAATTGTGCACATGCTAAAAGAAAAAAAACTTCATTGAATGGCTAGGCCTTAATTATTCTAAATAAATAGAAATCAGGCATGTAACAATGAATTTGATTTTTGAGAAATTATAATATGCAACATTGGATCCTTAACTCATGAATTGAGTATTAAATTTGTCTCATGTATCCAACTGATTCTTGAAAAAGAAAATCTGTAGTGCAGCCATTGAGATAAACATTATTTCAATAAATACTTTCAACCTCAAAGACAATAGAGTAATAGGATTAAGTAAATCAAATTATAATAAGTTATTGCATTGTAAACAATAAGTATCAAAGATTTGTATTGAAAGATTTAGTAATTAACTTGGAAAGTAATATTTTAACCTCTATTTCAAACTAGCCACATAATTTAGCAACATTTTGTCTGATTACACAAGCTATTTTATTGTAGGTGTTAAGTTGTAAATATGCCTCTTGTCAAGTAACTCTATCTTACAACTAGTCAATTTTTCTTTTAATTTTTTTCTTAATCATGATTTTATTTCCTATTAGGCTGGAATCTTGCTGTAACACAGCTCTTGTTTGTTTGAGCTAATTTAAAGAAGATATCGGTTTGTAGATTCATAATTTGATTAGTCTTAAGGAATACCATACCAAATTTGAATACTTATTGAGAATGAATTTGACTTCTTTAAAATGATAGATATGATTAAGAAGAGAATTTGTTTTTTCATAAACCGATTAGAAAAGATGTTTTAAGATGTGAAAAATAGTTTGAAGTAAATAAGATTTGGAAAGAATCAGTTTGCTTTCCTTCAACCGATTTGGAACAATATCGATTCCAGTGGAATTAAATTGTTTAAAAATATGAATGTGAATCAAGGTGAGTTATTGTTCAAAAAACATGGAGATTGGTTTGTAAAGCCATCGGTTTAAAATAAGATTATTTTTGTTTTTAAATTCAGTTTGAATTTGTTGGAAGTTATTAAAAGAAGAACCGATTCATATGGAGTATTTTTTTAAAAGAGGAATCCTTGATACAACAATAATGAGTAGAGGAAGGAGTGAAAGAATGGTTTATTATTTTGGTTATTGCAAATAATCAAAGACATAGAGATCACATCATGCTAAATGAAATTTTGTGCATATATAGAAAGGAAGAAATGAGACAAAAAAAAATTGAATGAAGAAGATGGTTACTTTGTAAAGAATATAGAGTAAAACTATATTCTAGAACACACAGGAATGATGCTCTGTTTCAGCAATGAATAAATTCAAAATCCCCAAAACAGGGTAGAGACAAAATATAAACAGAGATGGAGAAATATGCAAGCTTCTTCTTGCTTCTATTTAATCTAAAAACACTTCTACAATAAGAAATAAACTTGCAACTATCTAGGGCTGCATACAAACTTCTTAGATTTTCTCAAATCTCTTACAGGATTATCTGAAGCAATCATTGCTTAACATAATAATCATTTACAACTGTTGTTGCAAAACTTCTCTGATAAAAAATAGAGTATTACAAAAAACTTAATCTCTTGTTGCTGCATACAAAAGAGATCTTACATTCATTCTCACTGTGGAAGAATAAAGACATTCTTCCCTTAATAGAAAATTTGTTGTCCAAAAGAAGAAAATAGAAGTCCAAAGAAGAAATCAGATTTCCCCAAAATCGGATTTGAACTTATCTCTCAAATTCCACATAAAAAAAATAGACTTAAACTTTATCAATTAAAAAAGTCAAATAAAGAGGCTAATACAATCAGATTATATTCTGAAAATCCAACACTCCCCCATTGTCTTGAGCCAACAAACAAGATCATGCTTGATCCAAACTAACTGGGCCTATATTTCTCCTTAGGCACTCAAAATTTGCAATGCCCAATGGCTTGGTGAAAATGTCTGCTAGCTGCTACTCTGACCTGTAAAACTCCATTTTTATTTCACCATTCTCAACTAATTCTCTAATAAAATGATATCTAATTTCAATGTTCTTGATTCTTCCATGAAACACTAGATTCTTCGACAAAGCTATTGAGGAAATATTGTCACAAAATATTGTGGTTTCATCATCTTGTTCTTCCTTCAAATTTGCCAAGATTTTTCTCAACCAAATAGCTTGACATGTTGTTACATTTGCTGCTATATATTCAGCCTCTATTGTAGATTGAGCAACTATGGGTTGCTTCTTAGAAGCCCATGAGATTACACATGAACCCATGTGAAAGACATATCTAGAAGTGCTCTTCCTATCATCCAAACTCCCTGCCCAATCACTATCTGTGTAGCCAATAAGACCAAAAACATTTTTTGTAGTATACAAAATACCATATCCCTTGGTGTCATTCACATACCTTAGGATTCTCTTTCCCGCTTGCCAATGGGAGTCCTTTAGAGTTTCCTTAAATCTAGAAATTGAACTTATTGCATGCAAAATATCTGGCCTAGTAGCTATTAAATACATCAAACTTCCAACTAAACTTTTATATAAAGTTGGATTCACATTGCTGCTGCAATCTTGCTTGCTTAACTTTAAACCTACCGAAGTTGGTGTTGGAGTAGACTTGCTACTTTTCATTTTAAATCTCTCCAAGATCTGTTTTGCATATATTTTTTGAGAGATAAAAATACCATCATGCATTTGTTTTACTTATATGCCTAGAAAATATCTCAAGAGACCTAAGTCTGACATTTCAAACTCACTTTTCACAGCCTCTTTAAAATCGGCAATGAGGAAATCATTATCCCCAGTAAAGATTAAATCATCAACATACAAGACAAAAATTAAAATATTACCATTAGTTGCCTTGATGTAAAGAGTGGGCTCACCGTCGCTTTTACAAAAGCCATTGCTCATCAAATATGAGTCAATTCTGCTATATCATGCCTGTGGAGCTTGCTTAAGCCCATAAAGAGCCTTCTCCAGCCTATACAGTTTACTTTCATGGCACAGAACTTCATAACCAGGTGGCTGCTCCACATAAACCTCTTCTTTCAATACTCCATTCAAGAAGGCATACTTCACATCCATTTGATAAACCTTCCATTTATGTAGGGCTGCAATTGCTATGACAGCATGCATGGTTTCCATTCTAGCAACAGGGGCATAGGTCTCATTATAATCTCTACCAAACTGTTGTTTGTACCCCTTGACCACCAATCAAGCCTTATGCCTATCTATTTTTCCTTCAGCATTGATCTTGGTCTTGTAAACCCATTTAACTCCAATAATTTTCTTGTTTGGAGGTAAATTAGTGAGCTCCCAAGTTCCATTTCTTTTTATTGCATCCATTTCCTCATCCATGGCCTTACACCATTTTTTTTCCTTTTTAGCATCCTCAAAATAAATTGGATCACTATGAGAAACTAATGCAAAATTGATGTTTTCATCAAATTTATTTTCATACCTTTCATCTTGGTATATGTCCCTTAGACTCTTGGTCTTTCTTGGCACTAGGGAGGCAAGAGTGGGATCATAGCTCTCAGTATTGTTGTTGTTCTTCTTTGTGGGGCCAATTTGCAGCCTTCTGGAGCCTTCTATATCTATTGTTATATCATTTTGTTGATCATTAAACTCATCATCTTCAACAATAATAGGCACTTTACTTGAAGTGCTTGAAGACATGTTCACTAAGCCATCCCATGATTCATTCTCAATGAACTCTACATCTCTTGAAATGATGATATTTTTGGTGATTGGATTATACAATCTATGTGTCTTTGAATCAAGACTATATCCCACAAACATACACTTCACACCCTTGTCATCCAACTTTTTCCTTTGCTCCTTTGGCATGTGTGCATATGCTACACACCCAAACACTCTCAAGTGTTCAACCTTCCATCTATGCTTTGCCCATGCTTCTATTGGAATCTTATCACAGACTACTTTTGTAGGACTTCTATTTATTAAATAGGTTGTTGTTGCTATAGCTTCTCCCCAATATTCAATTAGGAGTCCTTTTTCTTTCATCATGCTCCTTGCCATCTCAACGATGGTTCTATTTTTTCTTTCAGCCACTCCATTTTGTTGTGGAGTATAACTGGTTGTTAGCTCCTTCTTTATGCCATTTGCCTACAAAACTTTACAAAAATATTGAAGGTATATCCCCCCCTCTATTTGACCTTAGGACTTTAAGATTTTGTCTACTTTCATTTTCAGCTTGGGCTTTAAATTCTAAAAACTTATCAAAAGCTTCAGATTTATTTTTCATAAAGTGAACCCATGTTCTACGACTGAAATCATCTATGAAGGTCATAAAATAAGTACTCCCCCTAATGGAAGTAATTTTCATAGGGCCAACTAAATTAGTATGCACCAGCTCTAATGGCGCTCTTTCCCTTCTAGAGTTTCCAGAATTAAAAGGCAGCCTATGTTGCTTACCCAAAATACAAGCCTCACACTTGCTACTGAACTCTTTAATACATGGCAAATCATCTACCATTCTTTTCTTGGACAATAAATTTAAACCAGCAAAGCCAAGATGTCCATACCTTAAATGCCAAAGCTTGGAGGGGTCTTCAATTACGCTCTTGAAAGCTGATTGTTGTATTGTTGTACATTCTTTCTTGGGAGATGCAGTTGTTGATTGTGAAGAGAAACACATCTCTACCTTCAATGGAAACATTCAATTCTTTGTCATTTGAACTGCTGCAATAATTTTCTTACTCCCATCCTTCTCATAAATGACACATTGGTCATTCTCCATCAGCACTTTATAACCATTTTGAGTGAGTTGTCCAATTCTCATCAAATTGTTCTTTATAGTTGGGGCAAAGTAAACATTCTAAATTTTTTGTTTCTCACCTTGCTTGGTGCGGATCATAATAGATCCTTTGCCCACGACTGGAACAATTCCATTGTTCCCCATTCTAATTTCAGACTTTATATTCTTATCAATGAAAGAAAAAAGACTTTCATTACCACTCATGTGGTTACTACAACCGTTGTCTAAATACCAGACTTCAGGGATTCCTTCTTCACCAACATTGCACGTGATGAAGGCTATGGGATTATTTCCATCACCCACTTTCATATCAGCCACATTTGCACTTGGCTTTGACTGATCACTTTTCTTTTTCCAGCATTCACTAGCATAATGCCCAAATTTATGACAATAATAACATTTGATATTACTCTTGTTTGAGCTATTTTTCTTCTTGCCTCCTCTAGAATTATTCTGAGAATTGTTAGCTCCCTCATTTGTGGCTGCTCATTATGAGCTTTCTCCTCCAATATTTTGTTGTCTGGAATTACCATGACCTCTGCCTCTTGAACCTTGTCTAAAGTTGTTTCTTCCTCTTCCCCTTCCTCTTGCAGTGACTTGAGCTCTAAAAGCTTGTTCTTGAGAAGAATTTGCAGACCTATTAATGTGATGCTCATGGATTTGGAAAAAACCCATTAACTCATCAATAGTTATTAATGATAAATCCTTTACCTCTTCAATGGAAATTACTAGATTATCAAATTTGAGGGAAGACTTCTCAAAACTTTCTCTACTATTCTTTGCTCTTCCATGGTTTCTCCATTGGTTTTAAACTGGTTTATCAAACCAGAGAGTCTTGAGCTGAAATCTAAAATGGACTCATTGTCCTTCATGAGAAGAGTCTCAAACTCTCTTTGAAGCATTTGGAGCTTCACTAAATGAACTTTTTCAGTCCCTTTAAAACTTGTGTGAAGAATATCCCAAGATTCTTTAGAATAATCAGCTACTGCTATTCTAGGAAAGATTGCCTCTGTCAAGGTAGTTTCTATCAAGCTCAAAGATTTTTCATCTCTCCTCCTTGACTCCTTCAACTGAGTCTTTTGATTGTTTGTGAGGGTAGCAAACAAATTTGGGTCAGTCACATCTGTAAATCCATTGACAACAAGCTCCCACAAGTTATTTGCAATCATAACAGTCCTCATCTTCTTTGCCCAAACATCATAATTTTGTCCATTGAAGGATGGTGGCTACTGCCAACTCTTTCCTACATCTCTAGCCATGTCTCCTATGCAAGATAAACAAATACCCAGAAAAAACAAATGCCCAAACTCACAAGGATTGAGGGCCAATTAGCTTTGATACCATGTAAAGAATATAGAGTAAAACTATATTCTGGAAACACACAGGAATGATGCTCTATTTCAGCAATGAATAAATTCAAAATCCCCAAAATAGGGTAGAGACAACATATAAACAGAGATGTCCAGAAATGTGCAAGCTTCTTCTTACTTCTATTTAATCTAAAAACACTTCTACAATAAGAAATAAACTTGCAGCTATCTGGGGCTGCATACAAACTTCTTAGAGCTTCTCAAAGCTCTTACAAGATTATCTGAAGCAATCACAGATTAACAGAATAATCATTTACAATTGTTGTTGCAAAACTTCTCTGATAAAAAATAGAGTATTACAAAAAACTTAATCTCTTGCTACTGCATACAAAAGAGAACTTACATTCATTCTCACTATGGAAGAATAAAGACATTCTTCCTTTTATAGAAAATTTGTTGTCCAAAAGAAGAAAATAGAAGTCCAAAGAAGAAATCAGATTTCCCCAAAATCTGATTTGAACTTATCTTTCAAAGTCCACACAAAAAATCAGACTTAAACTTTATCAATTAAAAAAGTCAAATAAAGAGGCTAAGACAATCAGATTTTATTCTTAAAATCCAACATACTTAGTTTCTTATTTTTGATAGTAACTACTCTAGTAATTGTTTTAAAGTTGACTTGTGACAATTGAAAGATGGTAAATTCTAGAACATTGATTGATCATATTTGAGTCAGTAACATGAATTATTTTGTGATCATATTTTGTGCAGTAACAAGAATCTTTTACTAATCAAAGTTGAAATGATGAAATGCAGATTTTGTTGAAAGACTTTTTTGTGACAATTGTGATTTGAAATTAAAATATTTGTAAAGTGTAAAATTTTGATCTCTTTGTTGTATTAAAAAGTTTATATTACTATTGCAGACATGAACAATGGTTATTGATCAGTTGCAGATTTGATGGCATTGATGTTTATTGATACACAGAGTTTGCTATAGGAACTTGGCTTGCCATAGGAATTTCAAAGATAGTTTTTGAAAACCTTTTATGTGAGTTGTATTAAACATTATGTATGGAAAATAGAGTATTCCTATGTATTAAATCTTATTCTTATTGTATGTTGAGGAAGTGGGTGCTTGTACAAGTTGCTATGTGAGGCAAAATTAATGCTAGTGAGACAGTGTTTGGCTATGTGGTGTTGTATATGCTATGTAAGGTATGATATTGCCTATGTGAGGTCTAATGTATGTTATGTGAGGCATATTTTGCTAAGTGAGGCATAATAAAAGGATTTGAGAAAGTGGTTTTTGACCCTCAGGGGTTTTCCACTATAAACAAGGTGTTTATGATCTAATTGTGTCTATTTGTCTTATTGTTTATTTTTGCATCTAAAGGACATACATTTATTGATGATAAAATTAATCATTATATATATATATATATATATATATATATATATATATATATATATATATATATATATATATATATATATATATATATATATATATATATATATATATATATATATATATATATATATCACATTAATTTAAAGTTAAAAGTTGAAAAAAATTATAGGTCACCTATTCAACCCCCCTCTTAGTGATCTTGGTATTCCAATAGGATGATCCTATTACTCTTGAATAGTGGTAAAATGGAATCACCTCTATTCAATGTAATGTATGGGGCAAATATTAGATCCACTCCTAAATCCAAATTTCCAAAAGAGAGATCCAATTTGATCAACCAAAAGGTTAATACACAATCGAATCAATCTATGGAGAACATGAAAGAGAGAGAAAACCTTATATTTCCCTATGAAGAATTGTGCTTGAAATCTGAAATAATTGAAATACAAATACTAACCTCCAAATAGGGAAAATCTAGAAAATGCCAATTTCTGATGTCTATGTGTACTTTCGAGCAATTCTGCAACCTATATCGGACTGGAAATGACGAGATGAAAAAAACCCAGAAATCTTTTATCTTTCTGACAGCAGGTAGTCTTTGACCCTCATAAAAGGTCAAAGGCTACATTCCTATTTTGAAGGTCGATTTTGACTTTGTTTGTAGATCTAAGAAGTTTTCCGAAAAGGGTATCCAAATCCAATCTTAGATCCAAAATTCTGCACCTGTACCTGCAAGAAAAAAGGGGGTTTTGTTGTTTGTATGGGTGATTTGCCTTGGTCAAACCCCAATTTAGGAATTAACCTTGAAATTGAATTGAAATGTAGTGTGCATAAACAAAGCAATTGAAACAATTCACCTCGCTTATGTTGAAGTCCTTGTAGAGGATTCGAATCCTCAAATCCACAAGTAAGAATGCTTCAATGGATGTAGAATGAATGTAGGATGTCTCAAATCAATGGCATTTGATCTTCAACACCAATCTTGAATAGCTTTGCATATGAGGAGGCTTGGATGAATGTAGAAGGATGGATTTTCAAGGGGGCTCCAAAGAGATTGAATCCTTCAATGGCTAACATTGGATCTCCTTGATGAGTGAATGCTTGAACACTTGAATGCTTGAAGGCTTGCTTGAATGCTTGAATTCACTTGCTTTCACTTGAGAGCTTGAGAGATTGCTTGGTGAGAATGAGATTGCAATTGCTTGAGATGAGATGTGAAAATGAGAGAGGAAGGCCTCCTTTTATAGTGAACTAGGGCACAAACCTCTAGAGGGGCCACCTTGGAGAATTAAATCCCAATTAGGTCCTAACCTTTAGAAATATACCTTGATTAAATTCAATTTAAGCATTTACCATTCCGAAACCCGAAATAGCCGACCCGGAGGCGAGAAAAAGAATCTTTCCAAAACCCGATGCTCAGAATTTAGAAAAACTTGAAATTTGAACTGGGGTCAGGGGCGAGGTCGACTCTACCCTAGGTCAGGGTTGAGGTCAACCTTGACCTAGGTCAAGGTCAAGGTCAAATTTGACCCTCAAGGTAGAGTTTGACCTTGAGGTCAAAAACCTCAAGACCCTAGCCCCAAATGCTAAGAAAATAGATATGAAGTGAAAAATGGGTCCAAAGGGAAGCAGAATAGGGGAAAAAGCTAGATACATGCAAAGACCCAATCAAGGCACTTAACATGACCTTAGACCACTTACTTGGAGGGCTAAACACTCTTATCATGGAAGTGCTTCCATTTTAAGATGATACATTAAGCCCCCACTTTAGCAAGAGTATGGACTCGATGCAAACTCTTGGTAAAGGAGATCAGAATGAAAGGATAATCTTATCCTAATCCAAGGGACAAAGAAAAACTGTAAGCCCCCAGGTACTCAAGTCTTTGTCGACTCCCAAATCATAATAAGAGAGACATCTCTAGAGAGAGAAAGAAAGGGTGTGATTACCTCACCCAATGAGAACTTATGTCCCATTGTGAACCACACAAGGAAATGGCGCAACTGGCAAGATGGAATTGAACCACCTAGTGAATGTAGCTACTCACTAGTCAGGCCATCAAGGATTCACCCTTAGGAATATTCTATTCCATAAGAATAAAACCAAAAAACTAAAGAGATCCAATCTTAAGGACACCTCCGACCTTAAGGGATCAAAATATATGTATATTTGAAACTGGAGGGATCAAGAGATCCTAAAATATAAATCCATGCTTTAAGGATTACTTACTAATCCAAAAAGGGAGAAAAGTATCTTGAAAAATATGTGCGTATCGAAAAGTGTGTGTGTGCAATAGGTGAGCAGAGCTTATGCCCCCACATTAAAGTCATTGTTGACACTTTAACAGGAGCAATGGCTTTAATGAAAACATAAACAACTCCACTGATTACGTTTCCACGTCGAGATGCCCCTAGACAAAGACAAATCAAGGGAAATATCACAGAAACATATAGAGAACACATAAGGGATCTACCTATCGTGGGTTCAGTATGATCATAAGATAATATATATATGATATTATTGTAAATGAATTGACATCATTCCCCAAAGAAAGTAGAACTATGATCACAAAGGAGGAAATATCACATAAGATATACGAAAGAGAATCTTTTCAGACCATGACATAAAGACCAAAAAGAATTAGTGCTACCATATCTCAAATCCAAGCAGATTACACAAGGAAACATTTATGAACAATAGCACATTTATGACATAACATTAAACAACGCATAGAAGAATAGAGATACATATAGAGGAATTTGAACAATAGTTTTGATTCCTTTATCACCTTGCACCAACTAAGTAACAAGGATCGTGTAAAAGAATCTAAAAACATTTAGTAAACACATTACGGGAGAAGCACAGTACAACAAGAAAACACACAACAAAGCTACCACAAAGGACAAGCCGATCAAGCATGTTGCCTACTCTCCCCATCTCATTGTATATCATTTAGGGAAGGTGGGTAACTCACAAGAGGGACTATATCCAACACACTACGAATGATAGCCAGTTCCAAACAAGGATCCTCTTGAGAATCACAATGTTTGACACTAGGTGTAAGATTTAATTTTGATGAAAGCATATTAGGTAAATCAATGTCAATGTCAATAGTCTCATATTCATCATTAACTTCATCAGTATCATCAAGAGTATCTTCTTCATCCAAATTAATCAAAATAGGATCTAAGATACGAATAGAATCATCATAATCATGCATCTTAACATCATTATTAGTAACAATTTTTTCTAATACATCATGCATAGATTTATCCAAAGAAGGTAGAGATCTTTGAAGAATAGAATTATGAGCTTTAGCATGAGCACGGTGCTGCTTATGATGTTCATTAGCAAATTGATTAAGTTTTGATTTATTTGAAATAGGTTGAGAACAAGGAGGAACAATCACAGGATCCTTCACAAGTTCTTTAGGAAGATCAATAGGATTATCAAAAATAGGAGGAACAATCATAGGATCTTTGATAGGTTCTTTAGGAAGATCGATAGAAGGAACTTGATTAACAGAACTAGAAGCCATAGTTAAAGGAGGTATAGAAGGTGTAGGAAAAAGACCACAATTAAGATCCATGGGAGGAATTCTTAATTCAAGAATCTTATGATGTTTATAAGCTTGATATGAATGGAAAAGATTATTAGGTTGAGAAGGACATGAAATAGGTAATGAAGGCCAAAAGAAATCAAGAGCAGCACAATCTCTAGGCCTAGAAGGTTGATATAAGCTATGATTAACCATCTTGACTTCTTCATCATGAATGAACTTAAGAAACTTATGGATAGGTGAAGCAACAGCATGCATGGCATTTAACCAAGGCAAACCTAGCTTAACTTGAAATTGATCAGAAGTAGGAACCACAACAAAGGTAGTGTTCACAATTTTTCCACAGAGTTCAACCGGTAAATTAATAGAACCAAATGATGGATAAAGAAAACCATTACAAGTTTGAATCCACACATCCGATGTATCATAAGAATCACATTGTAAGCTTTTCATAAAAAATATTTTCTTCAGTAATCACATTGACTAAGGATGTAATATCAACAAGACAACCACGAGTAGGTTTCTGAGAAATCCTAGCAGAAAAGTAAAGGGGACCATCAAGAGCTTTAATAGTCTCAGAGTCATCAAAGGTAAGTAAAATTTCCCGAGGTCTTTTATTCTTAGGTTGTTGTCGAGGTTTAGGTTGACTTTTCAGTTTAGGTTTAGGTTTTGGTTGAGGTTGAGATTGAACTTGAGGTTAAATCTGAGGTTGAGGTGGAGGTTGAGGTGGAGATACAGATTGACCAACATGATCCACTTGATTAACAACATGATTGAGATCATCCATCTTTGAATCATACACAATTTCCATGGCAGATGGTTGAGTAATGGTATTAGTATCATGCGTAGGTAAATGATTCGTATAGATTTGAAGGTTTTGATTAGGAGGAGAGACAGATTTGTTCCCACTACCATCAAGATTATCAACAGATAAGGCATTAGAGTCTTGATTAAGTCTTGAATCTTATGTTTTAAAGAATAACATTTCTTAGTATCATGACCATTCTGACAATGATATTGACAAAAAGCATTTTGATCAAAATATTTAGAGGCAACTGTAGCAGGTAAAAGAGGTCGAATAGGGGGTAAAGTAATCATATTAGTATTTAACAACCTATTGATAATAGTATGTAAAGATTCAGAAAGAGGAGTAAACATACGATTTAATCGAAAAGCAATGGATGCAGAAGTGGAATTGTGAGATGCAACAACAACTTGATCAACAATTGCATTCACTTGTTTGTTTATCTTGACATAGTTGTTGAATTTTTGAATTTTTTTTGGATTAGGAGCAGCATCACTCTTATCAACTAGAACAGGAGCCATTGGAGTGTTGCTAGTGTTTCTCTAAAATTGACTCCCTTGTAATTGATAATGATGAAGCACTACACAAAGTTGTTGAAAAGAAGTAAATTCAGTAAGCAAAATCTTATCTCTAATATCCTTTTGCAAATCTGAAATAAACATACATTGAATATCAATATTAGGAACAGGATAGGAAATCTGAGCATGCAAATGCTTAAATCTACCAATAAATTCAGTTAATTTTTCCTTAGCACTTTGTTTACAATGCATCAAATCAGTCAAAGAAACTTGCGGAACAATGTTGTTTTGAAATTGTTGATTAAAGACATTAGCAAGTTTTGGAAAGGAATCAATAGAATAAGGAGGCAAGGAACAATACCATTGTAAGGCCTTATCACGGAAGGTTCTAGAAAATAGTTTCGCTAAAATCCTATGGTCATGAGTGTAATCACTACAAAGGATTTGGAATGTTTTAACATGATGAACGAGATCTCCTTTTCCATTATAATTCTCAAGATGAGGCATATCACCTTGTTGAGGAACAGGAGTACAAATAATATCCAAGGACAAAGAACTTCCCATGTCACATGTAGGAATACTAAACTTGTTTTGAGTTAAGGAAGCAAGTTGTTGTTGTAAGGATGACATAGTTTGAGCCAAACTAATGATTGTTGAATCATTAGAGGAAATAGGAGGAATAGCAACATTAGACACACTAGGTAAAGTGTAAGAAGCTACAGGAATAGAAGACACAACTGGAGGAACACTAGAAACTACAGTTGGAAGTGGATTGGAATAAGTAAAAGGAACATTATGATATGAAGGTTGTGATGTAGGAAGGAACACATGAGGAACACTCATAGGAATAGAGTGAACCATCATAGTCACCAAAGAAAGAGTATAGGTAGGAATACTAGGTAAAGGATTAGAAGGAGGTTCAACACTAGTGATAGGAGGAATCAACCCTAAACCTTGAGCTTCTTGAGCTAAAGGTTTAACATTTGAATGCACGAGGTGAGTAATACCACACAAGAGGTTAACACCTTGATCACTATTGTGAAGAAATTTCTTAAGAGCCTCTATAGCTTGAATAGAATCTTGATTATGGTTCTCTTGAATAAGCCAATTACCCATTGTATCAATTTCAATTGAAATTTTTTGGACTTGTTCAGGAGGAACTCTTAAAGATTCATCCTCATCATGAGATGAGTGAGAAGAGTTTTTCTCCATGGTAGGATTGGAATCATGAAGAATCAAATTATCATCCGAGACCCTAAGGAAAGGAGAGGAAGATTCAAGATCAAAGTCACCCATGAGTCTATGACTTCTTCTAACCGGAATGTTATAAGTAGGACTAGTAGTAGTAAAGCTCATAAACCAATGTAATGCAAATGAACTAAACTAAGACCATATAAAGCATGAATATTTTTATATTTTTGAAATCTAATTAGCATGCAAGATGTAACACAAAAGAGAAATCTAATACTAAAAAGATAAAAGGAAATTTAACACCACAAAACAAAAAAGGGCATCCAATTCCACAAAAGAAAGGAGAGTAAGTATGTCGGGTTCACCAAAATGAATAGTGGTAAAATGGAATCACCTCTATTCAATGTAATGTATGGGGGAAATATGAGATCCACTTCTAAATCCAAAATCCCAAAGGAGAGATCCAATTTGATCAACCAAAAGGTTAATGCACAATCGAATCAATCTATGGAGAATATGAAAGAGGAAGAAAATCCTTATATTTCCCTATGAAGGAGATGTGCTTGAAATCTGAAATAATTGAAATACAAATACTAACCTCAAAATAGGGAAAATCTAGAAAATACCAATTTTTTATGTCTGTGTGTACTTTCGGGCAATTCTGCAACCTATTTCAGACTGGAAATGCCAAGACGAAGAAAACCCAAAAATCTTTTATCTTTCTGACAGTAGGTAGTCTTTGACCCTCATAAAAGGTCAAAGGCTACATTCTTATTCTAAAGGTTGATTTTGACTTTGTTCACAGATCTCGAAAGTTTGTCAAAAAGGGTATCCAAATCCGATCTCAGATATAAAATTTTGCACCTGTACCTACAAGAAAAAAGGGGGTTTTGTTGTTTGTATGGGGGGTTTGCCTTGGTCAAACCCCAATTTAGGAATTAACCTTGAAATTGAATTGAAATGTAGTGTACATAAACAAAGCAATTGAAATAATTCACCTCGCTTATGTTGAAGTCCTTGTAGAGGATTCAAATCCTCAAATCCACAATTAAGAATGCTTCAATGGATGTAGAATGAATGTAGGATGTCTCAAATCAATGGTATTTGATCTTCAACACTAATCTTGAATAGATCTTTGCATATGAGGAGGTTTGGATGAATGTAGAAGGATGGATCTTCAAGGGGGCTCCAAAGAGATTGAATCTTTGAATGGCTAACAATGGATCTCCTTGATGAATGAATGCTTGAACACTTGAATGCTTGAAGGCTTGCTTGAATGCTTGAATTCACTTACTTGCACTTGAGAGCTTGAGAGATTGCTTGGTGAGAATGAGATTGCAATTGCTTGAGATGAGATGTGAAAATGAGAGAGGAAGGCCTCCTTTTATAGTGAACTAGGGCACAAACCTCTAGAGGGGCCACCTTGGAGAATTAAATCCCAATTAGGTCCTAACCTTTATAAATATACCTAGATTAAATGTAATTTAAGGATTTACCATTCCAAAACCCGAAATGGCTGACCCGGAGGTGGGAAAAAAAATATTTTTGAAACCCGATGCCTGGAAATCAAAAAAACTTGAAATTTGAATTGGGGTCAGGGATGAGGTCGACCCTGACCTAGGTTAGGGTTGAGGTTGACTTTGACCCTCAAGTTCAACTTTGACCTTGAGGTCAAAAACCTCAAGACCCTAGCCCAAAATGCCAAGAAATGCATATATGAAGTGAAAAATGGGTGCAGAGGGAAGCAGAATAGGGGGAATAGCCAGATACATGCAAAGACCTGATCAAGGTGCTTAACATGACCCCAGACCACTTACTCGGAGGGATAAATGCTCTTATCATGGAAGTGTTTCCATTTTAAGATGATACAACTCCTAAAGAGCATTAATGGTTGTCATTAGTATCACACAAGGCAGATCACTAAGTTAACCGAATATAGCTTTAACCGAGCACTCTTACTAAGAAAGATGATTACCAAGTACCGAGCATTCATATGAACCAAGCACTAGTTAATTACTGAGCAATGAATGTAGTGTACACTGAGTGAAACAGGAAGTGGCATAACAGTTTGGAATGGCACAAACTACAAGGAAAATGGTTAACCAAGATCGAGACAAAATTTAATATGGATGTAATCATTAAATTGTTGATGATTCC
The DNA here is from genome assembly GCA_027943335.1 of Chamaecyparis obtusa. Lineage (NCBI taxonomy): Eukaryota > Viridiplantae > Streptophyta > Pinopsida > Cupressales > Cupressaceae > Chamaecyparis > Chamaecyparis obtusa. The sequence continues at coordinate 308,187 of BSBK01007605.1, read as the reverse complement.
TATGTAATGTTGATCTAGGTTATTCATTTCTGCCGTAGATTCTAGGTTTTCTAAGATAGAGGTTAAACCCTAATTAGGTCAAGATTAGTTTGATATAAATTTGTAAGGATGTTATTTTGACATTTATCACACATGTAGTAACCACCGTAGTGGAAGACATCTGAAGATTAGATAGGGTTATGATTGACAAGCATTGAAGGAACATTCATTTTATCAAGAACAGAAGGCCACCGAGTAGTATTCATTGAGGAGATCAATCACATTAAGGTGATAACAGATAAGTACTTTACAGATCTGAATCAAACAAGATTAAGTTTCTATTTGTAGATCAATCCCATTGTTACTCGTAACCATTGTAGAAGATTTTAAATCTCTTAACAGAGTGAACTTAACAGTTCTCTTATAAATCTCTTAACCAAGTGCACACTTGATTGTGTTGATAAAATCCTTTAACCAAGTAGATCTAGTTGATCTCATTTTTACTCCTAATAAGGTAAGATCACCAGAAGTGATCACAATCTTTGTAGCCTTAACCGGTGATGCAGTCAAGGTTGGAGAAACCAATTAAGGACTATCTGACCTTGCAACCAAACCAATACGCAGTAGAAATATACAACAACAACAACAAATCTGATATGAGATAGAAATCTTTATTCATCAAATCACTGATTACATGCAATGTGTCGCGATGTAAGGCCTTCCCAATTATGGCCAATTATAAAGCAAGTAACAGTCTACAAGATCTCACAGGATCCAAATCTTTTCCACAACATCAACACTCAGCTAACCTAGGTCTGCAACACACAGCACACTAGTAGGCACCTAGGAAAGATCTAAACTTGTACTCAAACTTCCAAGCAATCTTCTTGTTCCTAAGCTCACAGGCTACTAACTCCCCTCTCAACTATCTCCTACCTAAAAAACTACCTAAGCATTCACTTAAATATTGATTCCCGGCCATAAGTTGGCTATAGAAATAATTAACCCTTACAAACAAATATTAAATTCCAAAACATCAATCGGCTCTCAAATAGCCTTACAATAAATAAAAATTATCCAAGATGGCCCAAAATGGTCATCAAATCCACCTAGAAGAATGCAACATGCCAGATCTAGGTCCCTACACTTCCAACGGTCAATCCATAACTCAAGGAGTGCGACCCAAATCAAATGCACCAGTTGGCCAAGACAATTCAATCAAAAAATCTAGTCGGTAAGCAAGAACACCAAGCAACAGAGGAAATAACCAAGCACCAGTCAACCAACCACGCCAAGCATGACTGAGCAATGCAGTTATTACCGAGCACTAGTGAACTGATGCCTTCAGCTACCAAGCATTCTTCAGAGACCGAGCACCACAGTAACCACAGAAACTAAGAAACCAGTCTCCCAAACCGAGCAAGAAATCCACCAAATCAAGACCCAAACAAACATATTTTTGGTTGATACAGGATTACCAAGAATCCTAGGATTCTCTTGCATCAGACACCCCAGATAAGAAAGATTTTCTCATAAGGAAATTAGGAATGCCTCAAGGGAATCAGAACAGGTATGCCAAATCTATTCTTAACCCATATCTCTTATTGTCCTTCATTTCAAGTTGTCTTCACTTCATCCACTTTTTCACACAGCAAACTTTCCTGCTTCTTAGTTCTCTTATCCTTTCTATCTGCAACTGATAACAAATGATGCTAACCACTACTGATCACCTCAGTGTCTCAGTAAATCTTGTCATCTTCAGAATCATCAATCAACTCAGTATCATCTGCATCTCTCTATGTCACAAATGTCATCATCTGTTGTACAATCTCTATCAAAAAGACCATCTATCTCTTAATCTCAACAAACTCCTCAGATATCTCTTTCTCTTTCTCTTTCAAACTAGACTTTGTAAGAACGGGTTCATCAATCTTATGCTCATGGAGTTTTTCATACGGACAACACCGGATAACCCCGCACTCCTTAGTCCCTATATCTAGTAAAGGTAACAACTTATGCCGAGCTCCTTCATGCCTAACCACATAAGTGTTAGCATAGCCATCAAAAAAAACATTTCTATCAAACTGCCAAGGTCTATAGAGCAACAGGTAACAAGCATCCATGGTAATACATCACAGAATATCTCATCATGAGAAGATCTAATCTTAAAATTAACCAAGCATTGTTCCTCAACTCTCACCTTAGACACATCTTGTATCCAACTAACTTGATAAGGGTTAGGGTGCTTCCTTCTCTCCAAACTCAATTTACTAACCATCTCTTCTAAAACAAAGTTCTCAGAACTACCACCATCAAATATGACATTACATACCTTATCCTTGCACTTACATCTAGTTCTGAACAAATTTATTCTTTGTACCGGTTCATGGACACATGCAACTAATCTCCTAGTGATAAGAGTCTTACCTTTTTCAGCAACATTCACAATGTCCTCTTCAGCAGTTAGTGCCACCCTCTTCTTAGTGCATTTAAAACTTCTATGACCAGCTTCACCATAGTTATAACAAGTATTGGTGAACTCATTGTTACATCTTCCTCTCTGTCCATTATTGTAGTTCTTATTGCCAGATCCTACATCAGGTTTAGGATTCTCTGTCATATTACCTTCAGCAACTGTCTCACTAGTCTTACCACCTCGATTCCTACTATTATGTCTACCTTCAAACTTCTTATTCAGCTTCTCTTCAATCTTTAATGCCATTTGATAAGCATCACCTATTGTTTTCATCTGAACAGTAAGTAATTCTTCTTGAGTACTAGGTCTCAAACCATAGACATACCTAGCAACCTTCTCTTTATCAACCTTAGAATGACTAGTCCTAATCAAGATTATATAAAAATCCGCAGTATACTCCTGTACTAATTTGTTAGTCTACTTCAAAGCTTGCATCTTCTTAAACATATCCAATTCATAATCCACTAGAATGAATTGCTTCTTCAACTTGTCAACCATTCGGTTCCACTTAGTAATTTTTCTTTCCCTCTTCTACCTCTTTCCAACTGAACTTCTATCCACCAAATATTTGCATGACCCTTCAACTTAGTCTTTGCAAATCTGACTTTATCAGGATCTTCTATTTCTTCATACTCAAAGTATTCATCTATCTCATTGATCCAATCAATCAATTCTTCTAGCATAAGGCTTCCAGAAAATGTAAAAACTTCAATCTTAGGTCTCTTCCCAATTTTAGACATCGCTTTTAGGATTTGATTCTCCTCTAGATCTCTATCTTCTTCTAAAGCTTCTTCAAAATAATCTTCTTCCTCAGATTCATCATCACTATCCTCTTTCAAGGTAGTCTTCTTCTTCTTTTTCAATTCCTCTTGCAGATCTTGTACTTGTTTCTGCAAAGCCCTAAAATCATCAAGACTGAATTCTCCAGCAGTCTCTTCCTCTAAGATCTCATGATTTCTCCTCGGAGGCAACTTCAAATCAAGATCCAGGTGCGAACACACAAGATCTACTCAGCTCCAACAGGAACAAACTCTCGTTCCAACAAGATCAACTCGGCTCCAATAGGAAAAAACTTTTCTCTAATACCACTTGATGTAGTCAAGGTTGGAGAAACCAATTAAGGACTGTCTGACCTTGTAGCCAAACCAATACACAGTGGAAATATACAACAACAACAACAAATCTGATATGAGACAAAAATATTTATTCATCAAATCATTGATTACATGCAATGTGTTGGGTTGTAAGGCCTTCCTGGTTACAGCTAATTACAAAGCAAGTAACAGTCTACAAGATCTTGTAGGATCCAAATCTTTTCCACAACATCAACACTCAGCTAGCCCAGGTTTGCAACACACAACACACTGGTAAGCATCCAGGAAAGATCTAAACTTGTACTCAAACTTCCAAGCAATCTTCTTGTTCCTAAGCTCGCAGGCTACTAACTGTTGGTAATTTGGCTGAGTTAGATACTTAGATGTTGTCATTATGGAAACATATGATCTACATGAAGATTGCACATGACAAAGAGCAAGTATGACAGAGCGCAAAACAAAATTGTCTAAGTATGAGACAGTGTTTTTGCTAGTGTACCCGGAGATAATTTTGATTAGCGATGATGACTGGAGTAATTTCAGTGCTTGTGCACTTGAACATAGATACTATGGTGACTATAGAAGACTTTCTTGAGAGCACAAGTCAGTACAACATGTACAGAAGAAGTTATGACAGATTTACTGAAGACAATGTCTAGCTGACAGAACAAAATATGAAGACAAAATTGGTAAAGAGTTAAGGGATTATTTTGTTTACCAAAATAATGTCTTAACAATATAAAGGGATGACATCCTAGATTTTAACCCTTGAGTAAAGATATATTTTGTATAATGCTTATGACAAGCTGACTATAAGAGTTATTAGCCTTAATAACTTGTATAAAGAGATGTAATTATGTAATTGTAAATATACATGCAAAAAGAAGGAAGAGCAATAGCGATAGTTAAAAAGCAAGCGAAGAGATATTGATGCGAAGTTGTAAGTAGTATAAGGTTATGTACCTTGACTTATTTTGTAATCTGTAACTATTGTACATTACTTGTTTGGGAAGTGGGCTCATCTAGTAATCATATTTTGTACTACCAACTCTTAGCAGGGTTGAGGCTTCTAACAAGGCCTAAAGTCCCTTAATCAGGACTGAGACACTATATGCATGTAATAGGCTCCTAACAGGGTCAACATCCTTAACAGGATACTTTTGATTAGTGGATATTTGTGGGTACCATCCCACCGGGGTTTTCCCTTGGCCAGGGTTTCCTCGAGAACAAATAATGTGTTATGAGTTCATTTGTTTTACTGCTATGCATGTTCTTTAGTTTACTATGTTATGCATGCATTAAGATAATCTGTTATATCCATAATTGGACAAAAGTAAAAAATTTTAGAATACTGATTCGCCCCCCGCCCCCCCCCCCCCCTCTTAGTATTCCCTATTTCTAACAATTGGTATCAGAGCTTAGTTACTCGGAAAAGAATCATTCAAGGAAAGCCTAGCAGCTTGAGTAAGATCTCTATGGATATGGATCAACTACAGAAAAATCTTGAAGAAGCTCTTGAATAGATTGATATGCTTACTAAAGAAAGAGACACTCTGAAAGGAAAATATGATGGTGTAAAGAACCTTATTGAGAAACTGAAAAACAAGTTGGAAGATGTAAAATCAGAAAAGGAATCCGAAATTCAAATTGAAGATTGTGATGACAACCTAGAAAAAGAGAATGAGATCCTTAAACATGAATTGAAGATAGAAAATCTAAAGTTAAGTCTGAAAGATGGAAATAGAAAGAATGAAGCAAATCTGAAATCTAAGAATGAAAATCTGAAGCTTGATAATGAAGATCTAAAATCTAAACTTGGTAAAGTGACATCGGAACTTGAGAAAGTCAATTTGCAATATGTTGAACTTGAGAAATACAATACAATTGTAAAAGGTGAACTAACTCAATCTAAGCAACAACTTGAGATATTATATTCAACTAGTGAAAAGATTGATGAACAAATATTTTATCAAAAACCATTCTATGATGAAACTGGTCTTGGATTCAACTCATCTAAAGCAAGTGAAGAAAGAAAGAGACCAAATCTGAAAGTATCTAAAAGTATAGATGAAAAGAAGTCTGATGGAGTTGATAAATCTAAAGATGCACCTAAAGAAGAAGAACCACCTAAGCAAGAGGAGTCACCTAGAGGTATGCAAAGAGAATTTAAAGGTAGATGCTTTGTTTGTAATACTTTTGGTCATATGAAGAAAGATTGCACAGGTAAGCAATTTAAACCCCTTAATGGTTATTGTTATAATTGTCATGGTTTTGGACATAGAGCTATGGAATGTAGAAAACCTAAATTTATTGAGAATAATAATAGTAGTAGAATGTTTAGAAATACTAATCATGCAAATAAGAGACTTACTGAAGATATGAACAGAAGAAATGGAGTAGTTTTTTATAGATGCAACAAAGTCGGACACATTGCCAGAAATTGCAGATCACAAATCAATCAGCCTGGACCAAGATATGGAAACAATGGAATAGTTTGTCAGATATGTAACAAGATTGGACATACAACAAGGTTTTGCAGAATGAACAATAGGGTTTCTCATCCTAATCCTAACCCTAGAAGTCATGCAAGGAGAAATGAAAGTGCAAGTAACAGTCAGAAAGGATGTTGTAGTAATTCAGAAGAAGTGAAGTTTGTCAAAGCCACAAATCAAGAAGACATATTTAGCATTGAAGGTAATAAAAAAGGTGAAGTATCAAGTGGTAAGAATGAATCTATACCTAACCCATCTCAAAGTGCTTAATTCATGAAAATACAATAGAATAGGAACTTAGAATAGTGTAGAAGTTCATATATGATGAATTGAGTCTTGTGCAGTTAATGCAAGGTGGTATATGATGTATTGATGCTATGGTTAAGAGCGCATAAGATAATATTGTGTTATGCAAGATCGCAAGAAGTTTTAAGTTTTGCAGGTAAGCATAAAAAACCTTTTTGGAAAGAAGCGACAAAGGAATTGAATGCGATGTCAGAATTATGTGAGATTGAAAGGTTAAAAGGATATGATTGGTATTATTTGATCATTAAGGCGAATACAAGTGTTAAGGAGATCAAAGAATAGTGATTGAAATAATTTTTACAAGGATTTGGTGAAGGATTTTATTGTCAAATCTACACAAGCCCTAAATCGTAGAATTGAGGTATTTTACTTAGCAGATCTCTAAATCGGCTAAAGAATTTGCAGAAGTCATGGATGTTTCATTGATTTATAATGTCAGAGATAAGAATAGACCTAAAATCAAAAGGGAACCAGTAGAACCCTTTGAGGAAGACCCTAAGTTATCTTTATCATCCGTACCAGACGGAGTTTTACACTTAGAAAATGTTAGAAGCTATTTGGGATGCAAACTTGAGACTCTTAGTGATAGTGATTTCACAGAAGAATATCAAAATATTTGCAATCAAGATATGTCATTGAACGTAGGGTTTGAACATTTGAAAGATAATGAGATCATTAAGTATTCTTTACAATATGAGTTTGATGATGAAGAATGCACCAAGATAATCTTAAGCAAAATTCACAATGGGAAGTTTTGGTTAGATGACAGAGTGATAGAAATCATAGCTAACCTAATTCATGAGGTAACTGGCCTATCTAAAACTGGAGCCATACCTTTGAATGAGAAGAACATGAGAAAAATAGTTATAGACAACACAAAATCATCTTACTATGGCAGAGGAATAGTAATTAGCATGATACAGCAAGATGATGTTAGATATTTGTGCAAGATCCTTACAGCCAAGTTTTGTGCAAACTCAAGAGAAGATGACATGGCAGCTGGAATGATACATGTAGCCTACTTAATGTGTATTGACAAAGTTCAAGTTGACATGTGTAAAATTTTGAGAATTAAATTGTTTGAAAACTTGGAGAAGATTAAGAAGACTAAGAACTCTCAGTTTAGATTCTCATCATTGATCACTTATATATTTTTCCATTTACTAAGAAGATTCCCTTACACTATTGGTGATTATTAGAATGATGGTAAAACTACAATGGAAAGGATTAACAAAGTGTACATGAGATATGTTATTGACAAAGTCAATGGGAGTGCAGTATTGGTAATCAAAACATTTCAAAATTTGATGAAAAGTAGATCAAGGATCCCTCGGTCTTTAGTTGAGAAGTATAAGAATGAGATATGTTTCATGGTTGATACTGACTTTACATTCATTGAAGTAGTAGAACCTAGAATAGAATTCATAGACCCTCTTGGCTATGAAATTTCTAAAATAGAGATAGAAGAATATGTGATCAGATTGCTTAAAAGCAAGTTGGACATTCACAGCAATAGATTTGGAACCTTTGAGGAGAACTTCAACTCCGCAAAGACTATCTTAGAAGAAAAAGAGGCTAAGAAGAGAGTAGAAAGTACAATCAAGAAAATATTAAAGGACACAGGGATGACTAAACAAGAATCTTTGATAGCTAAGTAGACAGCAGCAGCAATTAGAGACATAGGACAAAATGAAGTTTTGTCTGTTCCACCTCTATCATTAGTTGCAGTACAACAAGTAGACATACAAATCAAAGTGAAAGTGGAAGAAGCTGAGAAAGATCAAGAAGCCAAAAATTCCACTAGATCATCCTCTTCTATACTTGGTAAAAGAGTGAAAGAGATTTCTACTGGACCGGGCAAAAGATAGAAAACTTTAGTGCCACCAGTACAAAGGAAGATTGCAGAAATAAAAGATGATGAAGAGACCCCAGTAAAGAAGAAAACTTGGAAACCAAAGATAGAAAAAGTGAATGAATAGATCATACAAGATGGAGACTTTTCAAAGATGAACAAGTACTATGATCTTTACAAATATTCAGAGAGATTGAACCTTGAAAATGCAATTGTGAGACATATGATATTGACTGACAAGAAGTTTGACACAATTCAAGGCAAAATACCTGATGATTTTTATGAAAAGTTAGTGAACAAGAAGAAAAGAGCATTAGAAGAAGACATCAAAATTAGAGAAAAGCTTGTTAGGAAGCTATGTGTTGTTAAGGATGAAGAACACTTCAAGTAGATCATGAAAGATCTAAACACCTATTTGAGAACAAAGAAAAGAACAATTCAGATTATGGGAGGTAACTATGAGGAAATCAACAAGGAAACATAACAAGAAATAGTTAAAGTGATGATAGAAAGTGTTGGAAAACAATCAGATGCAGTAGAACCAACAGAGAAAGAAAAGGAAGTAGAACAGCTGAGAATTCCATCTCCACCAGCTATTAACATTGAAGATGAGACAATGAATGTGGAAGGAACCAAGATCACTTTAGATAGTGATGATAATCTTTTTAAGAACCTTGAGAACATTGTTGAAAATTCAGATTTTGAAGAGCAAGATAGTGCTAGAGGAGAAGAACAGAGAGACACAAGAATTGAAGAGACTGAGGAGTCAGAGAAGCAAGTAGCAGCCTCCAGTCAAGAAGAAATTAGTCTTACACCTGAGACTGGTAAGAAAACTCAAATTGGATCTATATTTGAAAGCTTGGGAAAAGAAGTAGATGATGATGATCAAATGGAATTGGTAAGATTATTGGGAAGAATAAGAAGGTAAAAAGCCTTGAAGGATCCCTAAAGGAGTTAACTGAGAAGTTACAAAGCATTGTCACTACATAGATTGCAAAGGTAGACCCACTTGAAAGAGAAAAGAAAGTAATGAATACATTTGATGATGAGTTTACCAACTTATCAGATATAGCTAAGGTGAAGGCACAAGTAGCCTATGAGGCCAAACTACTTCTGGACATAAGTCAGAATATTAGGAATGATATCAACAGTCTTGATATCTGTATAAAAGACTTGAGAAGGAACTTGGACAGAGGTAAAACTTTGTACATTCAGTGTACAAAATCTGAGAACCTTATATCAGAAGAAATTTAGAAGATTAAGATCAAAGAAGCAAAAATTCAAACAAAGGTAAATCTTCTTTTTCAGCCCCAATGTGAAGATACTCGACATTGAGAAGAAAATTTGCAAGATTTATGATGAAATAAGGATTCTACATGATGACAAGGTCAGGAAGTTGAAAAGATTCACTCTTCTAAGAGAGCATATTTCTATTAAATTGAGCATTGTTGAAGGACAACTGGAAGAATGTCTTTCATCAAAGACATCTTTTTAGAAGTTCAGTTTTTCAAACCTCCAAGCATGTGAAATTGCATCTTATGGATTGTGTGCACTACTCAATGTTGTAGATTCCATTAAGAAGGCATGAGAGAAAGAGATAGAGACCATGAAGATAAACTTTGCAGAATGTGTTGCAAGCCTACTAACTTTGCAGTATTGAATCAAGGTATAACATTTTTGTCTAAGCACAGTTTTGACACCCTCACCTTTTTTTGTCATTGTTGTCAAAGGGGGAGAGATATATAGCAGAAAATTGATAAATATGATAAGGATGTATACTCTTAGGGGGAGTACAGTATATAGATAAGATATATGGAGTTATAAGGATAGTATATACATATTTTTTGTTATAGCCACAATTTTGATATTTTTGAAGTCTTATGACTTAGCTAATTTTCTCATATGTTGCCACCAATGACAAAGGGGGAGATTGTTGGCAATTTGGCTGAGTTAGATACTTAGATGTTGTCATTATGGCAACATATGATCTACATGAAGATCACACATGACAAAGAGAAAGTATGACAGAGCGCAAAGCAAAATTGTCTAAGTATGAGACAGTATTTTTACCAGTGTACCCGGAGATAGTTTTGATTAGCGATGATGACTGGAGTAAGTTTAGTGCTTGCACACTTGAACATAGATACTATGGTGACTATAGAAGACTCACCTGAGAATGCAAGTTAGTATGGCATGTATGGAAGAAGTTATGACAGTTTTGCTGAAGACAGTGTCTAGCCGACAAGACAGAATATGAAGACAGAATTGGTAAAGAGTTAAGGGATTATTTTATTTACCAAAATAATGTCTTAACAATATAAAGGGATGACATCCTAGATGTTAACCCTTGAGTAAAGATATATTTTGTATAATGCTTATGACAAGCCGACTATAAGAGTTATTAGCCTTAATAACTTGTATAAAGAGATGTAATGATGTAATTGTAAATATACATGCAAAAGGAAGGAAGAGCAATAGCGATAGTGAAAAAGCAAGTGAAGAGATATTAATGTGAAGTTGTAAGTAGTATAAGGTTATGTACCTTGACTTATTTTGTAATCTGTAACTATTGTACATTACTTGTTTAGGCAGTGGGCTCATCTAGTAATCATATTTTGTACGACCAACTCTTAGCAGGGTTGAGGCTTCTAACAAGGCCTAAAGTCCCTTAATCAGGACTGAGACACTATATGCATGTAATAGGCTCCTAACAGGATTGACATCCTTAACAAGATACTTTTGATTAGTGGATCTTTGTGGGTACCATCCCCACCAGGGTTTTCCCTTGGCAAGGGTTTCCTCGAGAATAAATAATGTGTTATGAGTTCATTTTTTTTACTACTATGCATGTTCTTTAGTTTACTGTGTTATGCATGCATTAAGATAATCTATTATATCCATAATTGGGAAAAAGTAAAAGTTTGTAGAATATTGATTCACCCCCTCTCTTAGTATTCCCTATTTCTAACACTAACTCCCCTCTCAACTATCTCTTGCCTAAACAACTACCCAAGCATTCACTTAAATATTGATTCCCAGCAACAAGTCAGCTGTAGAAACAATTAACCCTTACAAACAAATATTAAATGCCAAAACATCTGTCGGCTCTCAAATAGCCTTACAATAAATAAAAATAACCCAAGATGGCCCCAAAGGGTCATCAGATCCACCTAGAAGAATGCAACATGCCAGATCTAGGTCCCCACACATCCAACATTCAATCCATAACTTGAGGAGAATGACCCAAATCAAATGCACCAGTCGGCCAGGCCGAATCAATCAAACAATCTAGTCGGTAAGCAAGAACACCGAGAAACAGAGGAAATAACCGAGCGCCAGTCAACCGACCACGCCAAGCATGACCGAGCAACACAGTTATTACCGAGCACCAGTCAACTGATGCCTTTAGCTACCAAGCGTTCTTCAAAGACCGAGCACCCCGGTAAGCATAGAAACCGAGCAACCAGTCTCCCAAACCAAGACCAAAACAAACATATTTTTGGTTGATACAGGATTGCCAAGAATCCTAGGATGCTCCTGCATCAACCAACAACTTTTTTTCTGCAATAGTGAAGCTTTGTGGGTGTCATTCCACCACAGTTTTTACCTTCTAACAAGGGTTTCTACGTTACCAAAATACTTGAGTTATGATGTATGAATTTTTATGAATGTTTTATTGATTAGATTACATGCATTTACATTTTAGTTATGTTATGAATGTATGTTACATGTAATTGATACAGTCAGTTAGTGATATTCATGTTTACAAAGATTTATTTTGAAAAATTTTAAGGGTACCGATTCACCCCTCCCTTCTCAGTACACATCTTTATATTATCCTAACAATTGGTATCTGTGCTAGTTCTCTTGTTTAGGAAGTTTTACCACTGAAGAGAAAAGATCTTAAGGATGGAAAGGTATAAGCTTGATAAGACTATTGAGAATTATAAATTACAGTTGTAGATCTACATTGAACAATTCAAGGAAGCCAAAGAAAAATTGAGAGTTACTGATCAAAAGGAAGGATATGGCATTTTGGTATAATGAGACTGATTATCATTAAGAAGAGATAGATGACCTATTTGAGGCATCTAGATCTGGATCTGGTAGCATATTTGATGTATCTGAAGGAACCATATCATATCTATCTGAAAAGAATCAACATCTTACTGAACAAGTGAAAGTACTGCAGATCGGTCAAGAGTCACAAATCACTAGTACATTTTGCACCATTTTGTGATGAACTATTGGTCAAATTTTCTACTCAATTTGGTCGAATAGTCGACCAACTGGTTCGTCGCTATTATTAGCATCGAAATATTGACCCATTGCTGCAACCCTAGAATGATCGACGCCAATATTGGTCGAAAATGAAGGCAATCTTGGTCGAAAATAACATTAGCAAGTGTTGGTATATTGTTCGATCATTCGACCAATATAGATTAATATTGGTTAAAATATTTGGTCGCTCTGACCAAGATGCCAAACTCATTGTGGTCATATTTCAACCAAAGTCCGTTGTACTTTAGACCAATATTGGTCGAAGTATTTGGCAGCTCTGACTAGGATGCCAAACTCGTGACGGTCATATTTTGACCACATTTCATCACACTTTAGACCAATATTGGTCAAAATATTTAGCAGCTCCAACTAGGATGCCAAACCCATGACGCCACAGTGAGTCAAAATTTTGACGAAATATAGAGTGTTTAAAAAAAATTGAAGATAAATATCCAGACTAATCACCAATGGAATCCTAATCGGTGATTAGTCTAGATATTTATCTTCAGGTGTCCACACTCATTCTTTTGCTTGTTGCCAGCAATTCCTTGCTCATTCTATTTTCCAGACTGCTTTGGGCTCTAGCAATCCATCTGCTCTTCTCTGCGTGAAACTGTGGGTTTTTTCATTTTGTTTGAACTATTTGAGAGATAGGCTCTGATTGGTGATCCATGAATTGGTAGAGATTCCTCTTAGACACCCACAACTCTTCAAACCTATTGGTGTGAAGCCCCCAAAGGGTATTCTGCTCTATGGGCCCCCTAGTTCTGGGAAAACTTTAATTGCTAGGGCGGTGGCAAATGAAATCAGTGCCTTCTTTTTTTGTATCAATGGACCTGAGATCATGTCAAAGTTGGCTGGAGAAAGTGAAAGCAATCTCTAGAAGGCTTTTGAGGAGGGTGAGAAGAATGCCCCGTCCATTATATTTATTGATGAGATATTACAGAGATTTTTCAGCGAGCTCTAGCAATCCATCTTCTCTATTCTACGTGAAACTGTGGTTTTTTTTCATTTTGTTTGAACTATTTGAGAGATGGGCTCTGATTGGTGATGCATATTTGGTTTGCATGCTTGCAGCGTGGAAGTAGTGTTGGGGATGTTGGTTATGTTGCAGATAGAGTCCTTAACCAGTTGTTGACAGAGATGGATGGTATGACAACCAAGAAAATAGTTTTCATTATACCTAATGGCATTGGCCCATTATACCCAAGGATTCAATGGAGCTGATATTAAAAAGATTTGTTAGCGGACTTTCAAGTATGCTATTAGAGAAAATATTGAGAAGGTGAGTTTCAATTGCGATGACTTTTGCAAACTAGATTTGGTTATGAATTTCTTAATAGTTTTTTTTGAACTGGTTTGTTAGAATTTTACATTTTTTATTCAATTTTCCTCAACTTGTATCTTATTATTTCAATTTGTCATGTTCTCTTTCCTCTACACTTTTACAGGATATTGAACATGAAAGAAAAATAAGTAAGAACCCCGAGGCAATGGATGAGGATGATAGTGATGAGGTAGCTGAAATAAAGGTTTCTCATTTTGAGGAGTCAATTCAAAATATGCCTGAAAAGTATCAGTGATGCTGATATTCAGAAGTATCAAGCCTTTGCACAAACACTATAGCAATCTCGAGGCTTTGGTTCTAAATTTTGATTTCCAAATAGACCTGTTGCTGCTTCTACTATTGCTTCGGATGTAATTTCTACATGAGATAATAAAGATGATGATGACTTATACAATTAGGAAACTTAGTACACAATTGTCATCTTAATGAAGTGACAAATGTGTCTGTTCTAGCAGGGACCTTCCGCTGACAAATAGCCAATGCTATTCAATTTGGCTTTGGCTATGGAAACTTTTTCTCAAGTGGTAGATAATGCTATGAAAACCTTTCTTTTTTAAAATAAAATCCTTCTTGAAAATATTCTATACTAAATCAATTCTATAACAAAGAAAGTCTAGTTCAACTGATAGCTACAAAAAAGAAGTGAGAACCCCGAGGCAATGGATGAGGATGATAGTGATGAGGTAGCTAAAGTAAAGGTTGCTCATTTTGAGGAGTCAATGAAATATGCCCGAAAAGTGTCATTGATGTTGATATTCAGAAGTATAAAGCCTTTGCACAAACACTACAGCAATCTCGAGGCTTTATTTCTGAATTTTGATTTCCGAATAGACCTTTTGATGCTTTTATTACTACTTTGGATGTATTTGCTACATCAGATAATAAAGATGATGATGACTTATACAGTTAGGAAACTTAGTACACAATTGTCATCTTAATGAAGTGACAAATGTGGTTGTTCTAGCAGGGACCTTCCGCTGACAAATAGCCAATGCTATTCAATTTGGCTCCGGCTATGGAAACTTAGCTATGGAAACTTTTTCTCAAGTGGTAGATAATGCTACAAAAACCTTGCTTTAAAAAAAAAAAAATCTTGCTAGAAAATATTCTATACTAAATCAGTTCTACAACAAAGAAAGTCTAGTTCAACTGATAGCTACCAAAAATAAGTGAGAACCCCGAGGCAATGGATGAGGATGATAGTGATGAGGTAGCTAAAATAAAGGCTGCTCATTTTGAGGAGTCAATGAAATATGCCTAAAAAGTATTAGTGATGCTGATATTTGGAAGTATCAAGCCTTTGCACAAACACTACAACAATCTCAAGGCTTTGGTTCTGAATTTTGATTTCCAGATAGACATGTTGTTGCTTCTGCTTCTGCTTCAAATGTATTTGCTACAGAAGATAATAAAGATGATGATGACTTATACAGTTAGGAAACTTAGTACACAATTGTCATCTTAATGAAGTGACAAATGTGTTTGTTCTGGCAAGGACCTTTCGCTGACAAATAGACAATGCTATTCAATTTGGCTCTGGCTATGGAAAATTTTTCTCAAGTGGTAGATAATGCTATGAAAACCTTTCTTTAAAAAAAAAATCTTGCTGGAAAATATTCTATACTAAATCAATTCTAAAACAAAGAAAGTCTAGTTCAACTGATAGGTATGGTGTGCATCCATTTTATGGAGATCTGCCAAGATGATTTCCCCCACCAAGATGATGTGCATCCATTTTATGGAGATCTGCTAAATGTTGTATATGATAAAGATCACTACAAGTTGGCCCTTGGCCAAATTAATATTGCTTGCAATCTCATTGCCAAAGTGGCCAAAGACTATGTTAGGCTGATAAAATATGGGGATTCTCTTTACCGCTACAAATATTTGAAGGTTGTTGCACTTGGACAGATATGTATCATTGTTAAGAGAATTGGATCGAGTTTGGCTTACCTCAAACGGGTGAGGTAGCATATGGTTATGTTCTTTTTTCTATCTATCTGGTTTTCACTACCTGTCATTCCTTGGGATATCTTGCAAGTGTTTTACAAATTGATGGTCTATATTTTGGTGGGTGTCTTATATGGGCCTATGAACTTTTTTATCGTCTTTTTTTTTCAATGCTACAACTAGATTTTGATACGTGGATTGCTTGTAAGGAACTTTGATACCGTCATTTCAGTAATTCTTCATATGATAGTTTTCTATGCAGTCCCCAGTCTAGGCTTTATTTGTAGATTTTTTATCTCAATATTAAAAGAATTATTTTAGTAAAATAAAGCTTTATGTCCCAAAAACAATGACAACTAGGATGTGAATTTAATCTTTCTAACAATTAAAGAGTCAAAAAAGATAACAGATGGTTCAATATTACCTACAACTTTGTCCATGTAAGAGTTGAACTCTAAAATTTATGGTATGAAGACCTACAACTTGCAGCTAAGAATATGATATTGAATAATTATGACTTATTTTAAAAATTTAGGAAAACTTAACCATTTCTATAGCGATTACTTTAAAAAAAGTATACTTGATCGATGACTCAATATTTGTAACCTCTCAAAAACTTTTCCTTTCCACTTCAATATCTTTCCTTGATAATTCTTGATCTCCTCAGAACCACTAGAAAAAATACAATGACAATGAAACTTGCTACTTTAGAAAATTGCATCAATACTTAACTTAAACATTACAGTCATGAAGGGTATAACAAAATCTGATATGCTAATAGACAAACTCATTTTGCACAAAATGGCATTAAGCATGGATTTTGGTTTACATGTGGTACATCAATTCCTTCATTGAAGACATTATCTATTACATTTATAATTATTTATTTAGGTTCCATAGCACTAGCATATACACAAAAAGAATCTGTATTAAAAAAAACATGGACACTACATATATATAAAAATAACCTATTAAAAAAAAAGAGGCCACTGAGGACAATTACACAGGTCTCCAAAAACAACATTACCCAACTCTTTCTCTCAAAGACTCAGTGTGTTCAATTGCCCAGACTAGCAGTCAATTCTACGTTGAGTATATTTGTCAAGCCCTCCTGCAGTTTGAACAAATTAAGAATAGAAGATAGGAACTGATTTAACACTTCACCTACTCAAAAACACAAACCAATGAAATAATCCACATTAGTCCAAGAGAGGTTTACGCATTCAATACAAGAATACTTACACAAAATGAAGCCGAATCATGCCAGACAATGATAGTGAGAAGTTGACTATTGGCCCTTCTAGTTTTTTATTTGATAGTTTCCTGACAATGACACATTCAAAATGCACTTATGAGAAAAGACCTAGAATGAATAAAATTGATTAAATAATGAAGGTATGTTAGTTTGAGCTTCACTTGGTTTCGAGAATACTTTAATATTCTCTACTTAACAAGGCCAACCACGTGAAGGTGGAAGCTCGTCTGGCCTCACCCCCCCCCCCCCCCTCCCCCTAAGATCAATCTAAATTCCCCATTAACATCTAATTACACACTACATTCATCCATTTATGAACTATAACATTCAATCAATACAATCACATAACATCCATTAATATGATATAACATTCATTAATACGCAACACTAATCAAGAATTCATTAACACATAACAATATTCATTAACATGACATATAATTCAATATTAATACACAACATTCATAGATAATTACTTAAAACAATGTTCATGGAGTTATAATGATAGTTTTACTCATATTTTTGTCACAATTTGATGTTCAGGATAGGGGAAAAGCACCTGCAACAACAGAGGCAATAGTTGTAGATACAGATGAGGATATCCCAGAAATCCCTAATACAATAAATATGGTGAAGAAAAAACTAAAAAGAGTTTAATGCAAAAATTATTACTATTTTGCATGATGCTACTACTGGCCTCACCACGATGTCCATGACCAGGTAATTGAGCAAGCAAAAAATCTTGTAACAAGAACACATACATATTTTAGTTCACAACATAAAAGAGTATAAAATATAAACCTTTATTGAACTTTTATTATAACTAAAGATTCATTACTGCTTACTTCAAAATGACATGCTCACGCCATCAATTCATATGTCCTCTTCAGCATCTCCTCGGTTGGATTTGCATCTTCCAAAATAGTAATAATTTATGCATTACTCTTTTTAGTTTTTTCTTCACCGTATTTATTATATTAGGGATTTTTGGGATATCCTCATCTGTATCTACAGCTATTGCCTCTATTGTTGCAGGTGTTTTTCCCCTATCTGATATTTATCTTCAGGTGTCCACACTCATTCTTTTGCTTGTTGCCTGTGGTTCACAGTCAGTGATTGGGAGAGCCCTATTTTGGCACCAGTCATGTAGTACAACATTCTTTGGCACCATTCATGTAGTACAAAATTCTTTAGTAACAACATTCTTTGTCTCAAGAATAGTTTAACATTCTCTACTTAACAGGGCCAACCATGTGAAGGTGGAAGCTCATATGGCCCCTCCTAGGAGCCTCTTATGACCCTTTACGACATTTTAAGACCTCTAAGATGTATTCTTAAGGATCGTAAATGGTCGTAAAGAGTCATAAGGGGTCCTGGGACACAACAGCTGAGAAACATAATTGTAGGCATCATGGTCACATTTTTTTGGAGACAACATAATTGAGTGGTATACCCAGATGATGGAGAGCAACTTTTGCACCTACGGTTCCAAGTTGACACTACGGGATCCAAAGATCATAGATAAGGAATAAATTTAGAGAGTGGAGGAGGGTCATAACAATAAAAATAATATAGGACAAACCTCAACTAGTTAAATGAGGCAACTACAAACATTTTAATATATTTTTATTATTAAATAATGAAATTTTCATATACTAGTGTTCTAAGCCCCCTCATTACATGGTTTATTATTGTAAGCCCCCTCTGACTTACACATCTAGAAAATGAAACTACAACCTATTGGGATTAAGACAAACCTTATAAAACAACAACAGCTAAGAAGGATTTCTTGCCAACATCTATTGAATACATATGTTGGAGGACCTTGTATTCATAAGCAATAGATGTATTCAACAAATGTTGGCATGCGATCCTTCTTAGTTGTTGTTGTTTTATAAGGTTTGTCTCAATCCCAATAGGTTGTAGTTTCATTTTCTAGATGCGTAAGTCAGAGGGGGCTTACAATAATAAATCATGTAATGAGGGGGCTTAGAACACTAGTATATGCAAATTTCATTATTTAATAATAAAAATCTATTAAAATGTTTTTAGTTGCCTCATTTAACTTGAGGTTTGTCCTATATTATTTTGGTCATTATGACCCTCCTCCGCTCTCTAAACTTATTCCTTATCTATGGTCTTTGGATCCCGCAGTGTCAAATTGGAATCGGAGGTGCAAAAGTTGCTCTCCATCGTCTAGGTATAAAACTCAGTTATGTTGTCTCCAAAAAAATGTAACCATGATGCCTACAATTATGTTTCTCAGCTATTGTGAAATCTACATTTATGTTTCTCAGCTCTCTACAGTACTCTTCTTCAATTTGTGTTCGACGATAAGCATCTTCTTCTTCTTACTAATTGTAGCCAGAGCTTCCTTTTCATTAGGATTCAACTCCACTTCCCCCATCTCATCATCCTCATCACCCTTAGTTGCCATCCTAATCCCTTCTCTCTCCAGTTCTTCAAGCCTCTGCAAGATATCTAGATCAATAAAGTCTGCAACATTGTGTCCATCCATGATCTCAGGAATATCATCTTCTTTCCACTCTTCATTTTCCAAAATATACTGCTTCTTCAAGCTTGTAGAGTAGTCTCTAGTGGTTGCAAATAAATCTTAATACAAACTACAATAAGAGGCTTATTGGAAAATAGAGGTTTTATGCTGTGAAACAGAGCTGCCTGTTTCACAATACTATAACCATTGGACCCCAAAACATCAAGGAAAAATAAAACAACTGCCTTCAAATGAGCTAAGGTAATAATATTGAGCATCTCTATGGTGTTCCTGTCCTCCAAGGGCTGGTGCAAAATACCAAGGGTATCAATTGGCTAAATAGCTTCAAACTGTCACAGAGGCCTAATGGCTCTACCTTGTAGCCCACAACATAAATCATAGTGTTCAAAGGAAAGTACATGTCCATATTGTAGAAATGGAAAAGAAACAAGAAGAAAACAAAGAAAAACAACTAAAACCTCATTTTTCTACCAAAAATTTTGACCATCAATTAAGAACTCTTGCCAACATTAGGGTACCCAAAAACTCTTGCCTCACCTATTCGAGGTAAGCCAAACTCGATCCAATTCTCTTAACAATGGTACACATCTGTCCAAGTGCAGCAACCTTCAAAGATTTGTAGCGGTAAAGAGAATCCCCATATTTTATTAGCCTAACATAGTGTTTGGCATGTTTACAACAAAGAAATAGAATAATAATAATATGCTAAAAATTATATTCTATTTAATACATGCCAAAGGACTAGTAGGAGAGAGAGAGAGAGAGAGGAGGGGAATGATGAGGATATTGATGCTCTGCTTAGCTGTTATCTTAGAAAAATGAGCAAGAAACCAAAAAAGAAATGATTGTAATTAACATTTTTTGCTAATGAAAGAACGTTGTCTTAATGGATGTAATTTTGTACTAGTAAATGAATAATTCATGAATAATTCATTAACACATCATTCATCAACATTTACTAGTACAAATTTACATCCATTAAGACAACGTTCTTTCTTTAGCAAAAAATGTTAATTACAATCATTTCTTTTTTGGTTTCTTGCTCATTTTTCTAAGGTAACGGCTAAGCAAAGAATCAATATCTCCGTCATTCCTCTCTCTCTATATATATATATATGTGTGTGTGTCTCTCTCTCTCTCTCTCTCTCTCTCTCTCTCTCTCTCTCTCTCTCTCTCTATATATATATATATATATATATATATATATATATATATATATATATATATATATATATATATATATATATATATATATATATATATATATATATATATATATATATATATATATATATATATATATATATATATATATAACTCATGTACCTCATGCTAGTGTGCTTGGATTAGACTAGACATTATCCAACCGCCTGTGAGGGTTGTCACTGTTATTAATAACCAAGAAAACACTATACGTTAAATCATGTGATTGATAGCAGATTGGGGCTCACCTGAGCCATAAACATGAAGAATTATTGTAAAAAAAGATGTAAACCATATATATGTGCACTTGAGGAAAAGAGAAGTTACGCCATATCCATATTAAAATATTAGTTACAATATGAAAATACTAAATTGACTAATTCCTGAGCTCATCTCTACATATGGTCGCAACAAAGATATGTGATTACAATACAGAGAAGGCATCGTAAAAATATAATTTTGGCATTTGCCCTAGCCTGACACATTTTTCACTCAAATCTTTCATCGCAGATAAGTGGAGATGGGTGGATAGATGTAGATGAGTTGTCATCGACCCAACTAAAGTATATGCAGCCATTATTTCCCTATGATACCCAATCTACATTAGTTCTTATAATATAATGAATAGTATTTACATTAGAAACATTAAATATATACACATTAGCAACCTTTTTTCTATTTGGGTAGCACCAAAATTGTCATCCAAGGTTGCTTTGTGTTCGTGAAGTCTTCAACACACACTACCCACCACCACATTGACAGTTTGGTACATTGACAAGAGCCATCGAGCCTATATCAATAATGCACCACACCATCGCTACTACATTTATTACATAAATATTATAACATATAATCATATGATTATAATAATCATACATTCACCACTATTGTTCTATTGTAGATTCAAGTACTTAAAAAATGTTTGCAATCAATGGTTTGAACAAAGATGTCATTCTAGGGAAGCAAGGACAATTTAACTATACCTAAGCTAGAATTAGTCAACTTCAATACTTTCAAAACTGAAATTGAACCTTGTGTCCTCTAGCGTCAATATTTATAAATTCAATGTAACATGGGATGATTAGAAGCCTCCCTTCAATGTATTTTGACATTTTGTAATTTTTTTTTAAGGGCTCATTAAGACAGTCACCAATGAGTCTCTTACCATGAAAACAACCAATAATTACTGAATTTCAGATTCTACAAGCTCACTCCAACAAAAATTTATTTGTCTTGACTCCTATTCCTGTGATGGTTTGGATATAAACAAGAACTATCCACATAGGTTATAGAGACTAAAACCTTGCCATTGATCCATATGGGTATAACACAAAACTTTACCACAATTTAGAAAACCCGAATGATATTATACCACTATTTACTTCAAAACTAACATGGGTGCTGAAACCAAATAGAGAGTTTATCAAGATAACGGTTGCTAAAAAATATTTACATAAACCAATTAACTCAAAACACAAACCCTTTTTTGAATAATTTAATTTTAACATTGGTTGTGTTAAAGGAACTATGTTGACTTTATTTTGTAGTTGTTTAACATGAGAGTTTGTAGATTAATAAGAGTTCACATTTTTATGGAAACATATCATTCAATTGAGAATTAATGCCCATCTATATCTAGTGAGATAAACATAACTCATGTACCTCATGCTAGTGTGCTTGGATTAGACTAGACATTATCCAACCGCCTGTGAGGGTTGTCACTGTTATTAATTGGTGTAAAAGGAGGACCGCCTGTGTGTTATAGCACTTTATATAAATACTCACTATTTGGATAATGTCTAGTCTAATAAAAATAGTGTATACAAGGTATCCAAGCACACTAGCATGAGGTACATGAGTTATGTGCATCTCACTAGTTATAGATGGGCAACTATGGCACACTAGTATCTGTGAACTATTAATCTACAAACTCTCATGTTAAACAACTACAAAATAAAGTCAACATAGTTCTATTAACACAACCAAAGTTAAAATTAAATTATCTCTATCCCTAAGATAAACTAAGTAGCCTTCATATATTTTATGTCAAACTACTATTAAACTGATTGTACCCTAGATGTTTAATAAAGAAGAAAACCCAAATTACTTTCATAGCCTACATAAGGAAAAAAAAATTCCTTCGCAAATGAGGGTGCTGACCACAAAACCAATATCCGTCACCATATAAAGTTTTATTATGCAAAATCACTACACATAATTTCAAAGGTGATATGTATTGAATGCCTAAGCTATCACCATATTTGCTACTAAGATAGTTTAATCCTTAATTTTTCCATTCCTTACTTCTCATTTAAAAGAATGGCATAATGGTAGTGGTATATAGTATTATATAAGAGAAGTATGAAATAGCATTTGGGAAATTACAAGAGTTCTTGCAACTATAATGAATGCTATCATCATTGATGACATATTCTAGTAACCCTTAAACCGCGCTATCCAAGCAATCTAAGAATGTTCTTCAACTTCACTATCTACCCTGCATTCAAGAACATTTGAAACACATAACATAATGACAATCTATCCTTCACAACTCGCTTCCATTCATGGAAAACATTAAGTACTATCTCATTACTCTATCCTCATGGTATTTCATTGGTGCACTGTACAGGAACAGTCACTGTTGGTTGTGTTTCAACACACCAACTTCCTCTACACCCTTAGACACTCATGAATGGATTCAACTTGATAAAAAATAACCATTCTAACATACTCATTATGCATGAAAAGGAAACAATCTTAAATCCAATTTCTGTATCTATCTAATCTGACTAGTGTATACCCTGACTGTATATGGATAGTCACGTCCAGAAGACCCAAAAACACTTTCAAACCTGCACAAAACCATTCATAACTCCAATGACATGCAACCCCATACCATAGCAATCATTTGGATCCATATCAACCATAAAAATAAATGTTTTTCAATAGAATAGTCAGACTGTACCCTCACGGGCAGTGACTGGAAAATTACCAATGAATTTACATTTTTATTACTTGAAAATAGTTTACATTCATTACTATTGTGTGAATCCATTGCACTTTCTTTTAATCAATGGAAGGCATTCCAGTTTAATTCATGTTATAATTTAGCTATATAAATAGAAATATCAATGGTAAGGTAAATTACTTTTAGTCTCATCCTCCAACTTTTGAGATCAAAAAAGAAAGGTTTAGTTTGTTATATTATATACTATGAACTCTATTGTATTATATATGGTAGATTAGTGTGCACGGTAATATTCTCTTATTGTCCTTTATTATGATTATTTTCTTATGCCTTGTATCAGTAAGGTAAGTGTTCAAGGAGATGGTGCAAGGCATCTCCCATCTTAATGAGTTCATGATTATTTTAGGAGTTTTAGGATTTTGTGGTAGTTTATTATGAGTTTGGAATAAGATTCATTGGAATGGATCCCTTCATATGTTTGTAAGAGCCAAATGAGCTCAAGTGATCCATTTGGTGTAAATGACCTCAAGAGTCTCTAGATGATGGATTTGGTTAGGAATGGCCTAAATAAGGTCTTAGGAGCTTAAATGTTTTTATTTGGGACTTAGGAGTCTTTACTAAGTCATTGAGTAGGTTTACTAGGCCAAATGGGGCTTTGGCAAAAAGTTGCTCGAGAAACTTTTGCGACTTTTTGAAAAGTTGCTCAAATGGAGGTTCAAGTATTGGTAACCACCCATGCTCGGTATATGAGCATGATGCTAATGGATTTTGAAGGTTAATGAAGCTTTGGTTTGAATTTCATGATTTAGAACTTCCTGTACGGACCCCATGTGTTAATTCTTCATTGTTTGTAGGTTTTCTTTGTGAGTTGTACGACCTGTACGAATTGATTGGAGTGATCCAGATCCATGGAAGTTTATTTTAGTGTTTTATCTTTACATTGCATTGATTCTTCTGGTATTAGGTTAGTGGAGTGAATCTTGGAAAGCATTTCAAGCTACTGGTCTGTGAAAGCCATTTGCAGAGCCACCATGCTTGAAATGGCTCTAATCTAAACATCCACTGGTGGAAATGGTTGAAACCATGGGGGATGTTAGGTTAGAGTTTGTAAATATAGTTTTGTTTTCATTTGTGTTGTGGCACCAAGGCTTCATGGTCAAAATGGAAGCCCTACAGCTGACTGTTGAAGACAGGTGAGCCAGGATAGGGTACAAAAGGAGTTAACACACATACCCATGACTTTGGAGAAAGAACTTAGATGCATTTTTGGAAATCTCTAAGAGTCTCCTAAAGGATTCAAGAGGTTTTGGAAAGTTTTTGGAAGTTTGGTGACCAATTTGATGGTCTTTTATGCAGACTAGTCCAAATGCCTAATTAATGGGCTTAAAACTAGGGCCTACTAACAAGTAGGGTTGTGGGTGCATCCAGAGGCTAAAACTTTGGATTTGGAAGGGGTTGGAAGACACCTTAAATACTTTAAAGGAATTTTTTGTGGTTGTTTGAAGGTTTTGGGAGCTTGAAGCCAAAATTAGTAAAAATAGGCCTAATAGGAATTGAACCAATTAGGCCTCCTACCTCCTATGAATTTGATACTTTTGGACTTGGTAGTGTATCTAGAAGTGTATGGGTTGGTTAGAAATAATTTTAAAGTGTCAAGAACCTAGTTGGAAGTGAGAAGGAAGTGTGGGAAGATCCTAAGCAAGGGTTTGGAGTTCTAGAGAGGAAGACCTAGTGTAGAAACCTAGGAAATTGAAGGCCTAATTGGTCTTGGAAGTAGTGTATCTTCTAGATACCAACTATACCTTGGAGGAGAAGTTGGTGAAGAGGATCTTGGAGATCCAAAGTGGTGAAGATAACACTGAGATTAACCATTGGATGGTTAGAGAAGGCTAGTAACCTTGGAGGAAACATTAGAACCCAAACCCTCTGCATCAGAGTGGTATCAGAGCAGGTAATTCTTGAAGTTTGTGTATGTCTGACGAGGAGCAGAGCCAAGAGGTTGACAACATGCCTCCAAAGGTAATGAGTAGGGGTTCCATAGTTGACTTGGTCCAAGAGCTATTGGCTAAGGCCAATTTGACAGAATCAAAGGGAAAGAGAATCACTAAATGGGGTGATGAAAGTGAAGATGAGAATGAAATTCAAACAGGGGAGACTTCTAACAAGGGTAAAGAAATAGTGGATGACAAGGACAAGGTGTTCTTGGATGCATTCAAGTCCCTTAACAAGGATAGCATGGAACACACACCTTTCTATAGTGGTAGTTTGAATGGTGAGGAGTTGTTGGATTGGCTAAAATCCATTGATAACCAATTTGATTACAAGGAAGTGGTAGAGGAAAAGAGAGTTAGCTATGCTAAGGCTAGGCTAAAGGGATCTACATTAGTGTGGTGGAACATGATGCAGGATGATAGGCTAGCTAATGGGAAGAAGAAGATAGTTTCATCGGAGAGGATGAAAATCAAATTGAGGGCACAATTCTTACATACTGATTATGAAATTCAGATGTACCAAAAGTTGCAAAACCTAAGACAAAAGGAGATGAAAGTGAGTGCTTATACAGAGGATTTCCATAAACTAAGCCTAAGGGCTAGAAGACAAGAAGGAGAAATGGAGAAGGTGGCAAGGTACCTTAATGGGTTAAGACAAGGGATACAAGATGAGATTAGCATGATGGCTCCTGATAGTATGCACAAGTTTTTTCAATTAGCCTTGAGAGCAGAGGATAAGGCTAGAAGGAGGAATGATTTCCAACAAAGAGGAAGAGGTGGAAACAATAACAGAGGTTTCAGAGGTAGGAACAACTATGGTAGAGGACAGAGCCCTAATAGACAAGAAGATAATCAGTATATGGATAACAATGGTGGAAATCAATTTAGAGGATCTTTTCAAAGAGGAGGATATAGAGGAAGAGGGCCACCAAGGGGTAGGTTTTAGTCACAAGAGAGGACCAATTCAGTCTTCACCGGTAGATGCTACAACTGCAATCAAGTGGGACACACCATGGGTAGGTGTCCTGCAAAAGGTTCTACATCCTCAATGGGAGAGAGGAGAAATCAGTTGGTACAAGAGGAGGACACTCAAAGTATCACTTCACCTATATCCAAGATAGGGCCAGTATTGGATGGGGAGAATCTGATGTTAAGAAGGACATTGTTGAAGGTTCCTAGCACCATGGAACCACCTCGAATAAAGAGCATGTTTAAAACTAGTTGCAGGTCACATGGCAAGATATGTAAGGTGATAGTGGACTTTGGATCCACTAAGAACATAGTGTCCACAGAGATGGTTGATAAACTAAAGCTTAGGAGGATACCTCATACCACTCCCTACAAGGTATCTTGGCTTAATAAAGGAAAATAGATAGTTGTTGATGAACAAACTATGGTTGAGTTTGAGATTGGAGACTACAAGGACAAGGTCCTATGTGACATATTTCCCATGGATGCATGTCATCTATTTCTAGGATGTCCATGGCAATATGATGTGAAAGCCATACATGATGGTGAAAACAATAGTCACCTAATCACCAAGTTAGGCTGGAAGTTTCAAATGGATCCTTTGCAAGAACCTAATGAGGAGAAACATGTAGGGGCTAGTGCCATTCTTTTGAGTGGGAAAGAGTTCCTTAAGGTCATGAAGAAGGAGATAGAGGTCTATTGTACAGTGGTAGTAAAGCCAAAAGAGGAGGTTAAAGAGAAGGTTAGGATACCCTTAGAAGTACAAGCATTTTTGGACAAGTATCATGACATAGTGGACAATGGGTTGCCAAGTGCATTGCCACCAATGAGAGAGTTAAGCCATCAAATAGACCTCATCCCTAGAGAAAACTTTCCAAACAAAGAAGCATACAAGATGACACCAAGCCAAAATGTAGAGATAGCCAAGCAAATTCAAGATTTGTTGGATAAGGGGTTAATAAGGAAGAGTTTGAGCCCTTGTACTGTACCTATATTTAATGCACCAAAGAAGGGAGGTACATGGAGGATGTGCACTAATTCAAGGGCCATCAACAAGATCACTATTAGGTACAGATTTCCCATGCCAAGGATTGAAGACTTGTTGGACAATTTGGGAGGTTCATGCTACTTCTCTAAGGTGGATTTGAAGTCAGGCTACCATCAAATTATAGTTAGGCCTGGTGATGAATGGAAGATGGCCTTCAAAACAAATGAAGGGTTGTATGAGTGGCTTGTGATGCCCTTTGGTCTCACCAATGCTCCTAGTACATTCATGAGGCTCATGAATGAAGTGTTGGCAGATTTCATAGGTAAGTTTGTTATAGTTTATCTTGATGACATTCTCATTTTTAGCAGGTCTAAGGAGGAGCACATGGAGCATTTGGAGCAGGTCTTAAGAAGGTTGCATAAAGAGAAGTTGATGATCAATCAAGATAAGTGTGAGTTCTTGACAACTGAACTAGTTTACCTTGGTTTCTGGTTGCTAATGGCTGCATGAAGATGGATCCTAATAAAGTCAAGGCAATCTTGGATTGGCCTACACCTAAGTCCATAGGAGATGTTCAAATTTTTCATGGTTTGGCATCATATTATAGGAAATTTGTGAGGAATTTCAATCATGTGTGTGCCCCTATCCTCAACACAATTAAGGTGGAATCAAGTGTTAATTCAAATGGACTGAGGCAGCCAATAAAGGGTTAGAAATGTTGAAGAAAAGGATTGCAGAGTTACCTACCTTGAGGTTCCCTGATTTCAATCAATTGTTTGTGGTTGAATGTGATGCTAGCAAGCTGGCCATTGGAGCAGTGCTAAGCCAAGAAGGACATCCTATGGCATTATTCTCTGAGAAGTTGAATGAAGCTAAGAAAAAGTACTCCACCTATGATTTGGAGTTATATGCAATGGTGCAAGCACTCAAAAAGTGGAGACATTATCTCCTACCAAAGGAATTTGTGGTTTATACAAACAATCATGTCCTTAGCTTCTTGAATGGGAAAGATAAGTTGAACCAAAGACATCTCAAGTGGGTTGAATCTTTACAAGATTTCACATTTTTTATCAAGCATAAGAAAGGAGTGAGTAATAAGGTTGCTGATGCTCTTAGTAGAAGAGTGTTAACTATTCAGGAAATTCAGTTGCAAAGTATGAGAATGGAAGACTTGCAAGGTCTCTATAAGGGGGACAAAGACTTTGAGGATGCCTATGAGGCATGTGTTAAGTTTCAGCAAAGGTTCAAGGTGGATTTCAATGAGTTTGTGTTTCAAGAAGGCCTATTGTTTAAAGCTCACCTTATGTGTATACCTTAGTGCTCAATGAGGGAAACCATTGTGCAGGAGAAACACCAAGGAATTTTGGGAGGTCACTTTGGAGTGGATAAAATATTAGAGCAGGTAAATAGGCACTACTATTGGCCTAAAATGCAATCATATGTTAGGATATTTTTGGAGCAATGTCAGATCTGTCAGAGGGCTAAAGGAAAGAGCAGCAATAGTGGACTGTATCAACCTTTATCCATACCTTAAAGGCCTTGGGAGTGCTTGAGTATGGACTTTGTTTTGGGGTTTCCAAAGACATACAGTGTATTTGTGGTGGTGGACCATTTTAGTAAGATGGCACACTTCATCCCATGCAAACAAACTAATGATGCTTCACAAATTGCAGGACTATTTTTTAGAGATATTGTTAAGATCCATGGCTTACCACTAAACATAGTAAGTGACTGGGATAGTAAGTTTGTGGGCCACTTTTGGAGGACCCTATGGAATATGATAGGCACCAATTTATCATTCTCTTCATCCTACCATCCACAATCTAATGGCCAAACAGAGGTAATGAACAGGTCAATAGGAAACTTGTTAAGTTGTTTGACAAAGTAGCATGGACAGTCATGGGATCATATCATTGGGCAAGCAAAATTTATTTACAATGACTCTATTAATAGGAGTATAGGTAAGAGCCCTTTTGAGATAGTCTATGGGACTCATCCTAGGGAGATCCTAGAGTTGAGAGATCTCAATTTGTAGGATAGAAGAAGTGCTCAAGGAGAGACCTTTGCAGAGAAAATGAAGGACTTGCATGAGAAGGTCAAGAGAACCTTACAAAAATAGGGTGAGAAGTACAAGGCTAAGGAAGATTAGTCTAGGAAGGATTTTCAATTCAAAGTTGGGGATCTAGTCCTTGCCTACCTCAGGAAGGAGAGATTACCCAAGGGACAACCTACAAAGTTGCTTATGAAGAAGATAGGACCTTTGAATATTTTACACAAATATGGTAACAATGCTTATGAAGTGGAATTGCCCCCTGATTTGGGCATTTCACCAATCTTCAATGTGTGTGACTTGTATCCTTATAAGGGATCAGTTGTAGGCACAAGTTCCACTGTACTTTCAGATATGGGAGATGATGATTGGGTTAAGAATTTTCCAAGCCCAATCCCACTGAAGTTGGAGTGTATCCTAGATACTAAGGTCATCAAGAAGACAAGGAAAGGCACTTACAAGGAGTATCTTGTTAAATGGCAGGGGTTACCTAATGCTGAAGCTATTTGGATGACAGAGTTGGACATCTTGCAGCATAGAGTCACCCTTGAAGACCTCCTAACTCAAGGGACTTGAGTTCTTTGTCCCATGGGAGTATGGTGCAGGGCACCTCCCACCTTGATGAGTTCATGAGTGTTTTAGGAGTTTTAGGAGTTTGTGGTAGTTTGTTATGAGTTTGGAATAAGATCCATTGGAATGGATCACTTCATATGTTTGTAAGAGCCAAATGAGCTCAGGTGATCCATTTGGTCTAAATGACCTCAAGAGTCTCTAGATGATGGATTTGGTTAGGAATGGCCTAAATAAGGTCTTAGGAGCTTAATTTTTTTTATTTGGGACTTAGGAGTCTTTACTAAGTCATTGAGTAGGTTTACTAGGCCAAATGGGGCTTTGGAAAAAAGTTGCTCGAGCAACTTTTGCAACTTTTTGAAAAGTTGCTCAAATGGAGGTTCAAGTAGTTGTAACCACCCATGCTCGGTATATGAGCATGAGGATGATGGATTTAGAAGGTTAATGAAGCTTTGGTTTGAATTTCATGATTTAGAACTTCTTGTAAAGATGCCATGTGTTAATTGTAAACTGTTTGCAGGTTTTCTTTGTGAGTTATACAACCTGTACAGATTGATTGGAGTGATCCAAATCCATGGAAGTTTATTTTAGTGTTTTATCTTTACATTTCATTGATTCTTCTGGTATTAGGTTAGTGGAGTGAAGCTTGGAAAGCATTTCAAGCTACTAGTCTATGAAAGCCATTTGCAGAGCCACCATTCTTGAAATGGCTCTAATCTAAACATCCACTGATGAAAATGGTTGAAACCATGGGGGATGTTAGGTTAGAGTTTTTAAATATAGTTTTTTTTTTCATTTATGTTGTGTCACCAAGGCTTCATGGTCAAAATGGAAGCCTTGCGGCTGACTGTTGAAGACAGGTGAGCCAGGACAGGGTACAAAAGGAGTTAACACACATACCCATGACTTTGGAGAAAGAACTTAGATGCATTTGTGGAAATATCTAAAATTCTCCTAAAGGATTCAATAGGTTTGAGAAAGTTTTTGGAAGTTTGGTGACCAATTTGATGGTCTTTTGTGCAGACTGGTCCAGAGGCCTAATTAATAGGCTTAAAACTAGGGCCTACTAACAAGTAGGGTTGTGGGTGCATACAGAGGCTAAAAATTTGGATTTGGAAGGGGTTGGTAGACACCTTAAATAATTTAAAGTAATTATGTATGGCTTTTTGGAGGTTTTGGGAGCTTGAAGCCAAATTCAGTAAAAATAGGCCTAATAGGAATTGAACCAGTTAGGCCTCCTATGAATTTGATACTTTTGGACTTGGTAGTGTATCCAGAAGTGTATGGGTTAGTTACAAATGATTTTGAAGTGTCAAGAACCTAGTTGGAAGTGAGAATGAAATGTGGTAAGATCCTAAGCAAGGGTTTGGAGTTCTAGAGAGGAAGACCTAGTGTAGAAACCTAGGAAATTGAAGGCCTAATTGGTCTTAGAAGTAGTGTATCTTCTAGATACCAACTATACCTTAGAGGAGAAGTTGGTGAAGAGGATCTTGGAGATCCAAAGTGGTGAAGATAACACTAAGATTAACCATTGGATGGTTAGAGAAGGTTAGGAACCTTGGAGGAAACATTAGAACCCAAACCCTCTGCATCAGGAGAGCGGGACTTAAATAGGACAATGGAATAAGATATAATCTGATCTGTATGTGACAAGATACCAATTCAGTAATTATGGATTATATCCATCTAGAATCTAAAACTTAATACTGGTCAGATTATGTTATATAAAGAAATGTCCAAGAGGACTATCCCTCACTATTTATTGGATTCTTACAACACTATCATCTCAGTCTGATCCTAATATGGCTAAGATGAACTAAGATTCCAATGCAATGATTCTTCCTACTTATCGAGAGTTACCAGTTACTAGCTAATATTTTCATGATAGTATGGGCATTCCTCTAATAAGGTCGTTGGGTCATAATATTTGATGTTACTCCTCTTTCTTAAATCTATCTTCAATTGTTGACTATTTTTATCTATCCATTGTTTTAATAGTTCCCATTTCTTTTTATGGCTGACTGTATATCTTAGTCATTTAACTCTCATGTTCTTTTCCTTCCCATTGGATTATATGCAATGTGTACATACTATACATGCACATGTAGAGACTTTGCAATTATTGATCCATGTGATCTTTTAGGTACTGACAAAGTGCATTTTATTGGATTTGTAGCATCACTGACATTGAGCTTGGGATTTTATGGTACATCTCAGTTGGTGCTTCCACCAAACTATTCCCATCTAATAGAAGCTAGCCCCATTTTTGTTAAGGAGATTCGGGTAATTTAACTTCCAATTGTTTTCACATTTAATGTACCAAGTCCCACTATACAAAAGCCCATTCAATCCTAAACTTGAAATTGAAATCCCCATAAGGACGAGTGCAATTAAAAATTTATATTTTCACTTTTATTGCCCAATCTAACTTCAACATTATTTAATGAGATGTAATATGAAAACTTTTAATGAATTTAGACATGTTTTCATATCTCGAGTTGGCTGACATTTTTTTGAAATTTTTGGTGTTTGGAAAAAATTAATCTTGAAAGCATGGTAATAAAAACTTGTCATTTTTTAGTTAGGAGGTGGTAGGCTTAGAATAGTAATTAAACTTACTCATTTTTAGGTAACAACTGATGAGCAATAGGGTGGTCTTGTGCTGTATGGTTTCTTAAACAAGCCAAAAATTAATGTGGAAAGGAACTGGAGCTTAAAGCACACTCTCATGTATATCAATCTTGATTATCATAAGGTTCATTTTAGTTGTTTTTTTGCATGATCTTGGATCTTATCTTCATTTCTACTCTCCTTAGAACATATAAATTGAATACAAATGGTGCCTTAGACACCACATACTCTATATAAAGGACACTCAATGGTAAAAAATAGTGATATGTTATCCATGAATCAATGAGTAAAGTGATTATAACCCATCCTAATGTTATCTTGATTACGTCTTATGACAGTCTACCCCTCCCAAATTTTCTTGTCCTCAAGAAACTATTAAATGATCATATCTAGACCTATTTATAGTACTTTTCCCATCACTTGATATTACCATATATGTTTTGTCCCTTATTATGATCTGATAGTAAAGACTTGGTGAAGGATAAGACAAGTTTTAGTCATCTTCTAAAATAGTTATAAATATTTCATACTAAGAATACTTGTGAAAACACTTCAAACATAAGGCATGCATGTCTATGAAGTAATCATGCTAACCCAACTCAAACATGGAGCAACATATAAATTCTCTGAAGATGTGAAGTATATCCATGAATACACATGAATTCACCCAAGACATGGAGCATACCTGAATATATGTAGCACATAAAGTATGAATTCTTTTAATTAATGAGACATACTCATATCACACAAATTTAATTAAGTTAGGAAGCACATATGTAAAGAAGGATCTCTACAATGCCACATATGTCAACAACGAGTTTAATCCATAAAACCATCACATGGTGCCATGTAGTAAACATCAAATAAGAATGATGGAAAATTCACAGGCTCTGGGCGAGGTAGACTAGTGAGTAGACAGAGGGCCCACGATGCCAGGAGTCTAACTCCTTGGCTATTTATGAGCAAAGAAAGGGACAGTAAGCAAGATACCACAACAGTATTAACAGGGCACAAGTATAGAAATAAACATAGCATAGACGCCATGGCAAACTCACGGGCTAACTGGTAATCAGCACTAGGAGTGTCGAAAGCAATGAGAAAACACTACTTGTTCACTATATTGCATACTTGTTCGCTGTGACAACATGAATACAAAGAGCACGATCAATATTGAAGGATATGTAGCAATCATAAACCTAACACTAGTACATTTACAGTGTAACATGATGCGGTGATTCAAAAATTTAGGGTTCTGCAAGTTCATCTCTGAATCAAATGTATATAAACAGTGATAAAAAATGTGCCAGCAAATACCCAATACATGATGCCCTGGCACATTGCTCATGGGCCCTAAGTAGGTAACCAACAAGTACCAATAGCATAGATGCATAAAACAATGCCAGACAAATACAGAGTAAGGAAATCCTTACAGGCAGTCCTCCTTTTACACCAAATCATAGTGGAAACCCTCGTAGGCAGGCGGTCCTCCTAAAACTCTCACCAAATAATAGTTCAAACAATCGCAGGCTCTAGCTCCTATGCACTCCAAGTTAAAACCAAATAATGAAATGAGATACAAAATCTTTTTTCTTCTTAAAGTAATGCCCATGTTAGTCAAAATTTCAACCTACATGGTATTGGTCAAAATTTTGACCAACGCGGGCATGGATTAAAAAAAAAGGAAGTTTTCCTTCTATAATCCGACCAACCTAAACCTTTTTAATTAATGGTCAAAAATTTTGGTAGAAAAATGAGGCCAAAAGTAGTAGTGAATGGTCAAAATGATTGATGTGATGAACAATGCAAGGCAGGCTGAACAAGAAATAAATTTAGCTATTGAAGATAGGAGGCAAATGACTAAAAAGCTAGAAGAAAAGGAATCTAAGATAATGAGACTCACCAAGCATCATTTTTAAATCTCCAATCAGATGGTTGTCATGAGTCAAGAAGTCAACCGGGTAAATAGTGAGCTTACTAGGAAATTGGAAGACATAGGTGAATTAAGAGAAGAAAATGAAAGATTGAAGAATGAAGTAAAGATTCAACAACAATATAATGATATGATTAAGAAAGCTGAAGAAAGTACAAAAAGGATGGATGAATTCCTAATCAATTAAAAAAGACTTGACAACACTATTGGTTTAGGCTATATCGAGTAGGGAGAGTCATCAAGACAAGCTGAAAAAAAGAGTGCCTATGCTAATCCAAGGCCAAAGAAGCTCTCATGCTATCATTGTGGAAAACCATGCCACACATCAATTTTTTGCAAAAACAAAGCAAAAGGTATTCCTAAATATACTCCTAGATTTAATGGTTATTACAATAACTGTAATACTTATGGACATCAAGCACATGAGTGCAGATCAAAGTTGAATAGGGAACCTAAGAAACACTACATGGAAAAGCATTGTCGCACTTGCAACATGCATGAACACATATCACAAGAATGCAGGACAAAGATTAAGCAAGTCTAGAAACCGAAAGAACCGAACAAGACATATCAACTGAGAAGGCAAGGTAATGCATATACTTGCGATTACAACACTTGGGTTAATTGCACAGCATGTGGCAGATATGGGCATATTGTAGCTAATTGTATGAGGAAGAACTGGAGAGGAAGATCTCAAAATTGGATAAATTCTAGAATGGCATGTTTGCACTATCACAAGGTTGGTCACTTGAGCAAAGATTGCAAAAACCGAAAACTAGAGGTAAATGCAAATACAAATGGTAACACAATTGAAGAAATCATGAGGATAAGAAATCAAATGTGGAGAAAATCAGAAAATGACAATGTTGGATAAAGCACTACAGTCTTTTGGATTAGGTGATTTCACCACCTCTACCTGAGCAATTTAGGTATGTATGGAACTAAATTTCAATTGGTTATATCTTACAACATTTCCTTATATCTATTAAATGATCACCAAATTAGCATGAAATAAGATGAACTAGGTTATTGTATGTTTTGAGCTTAACATGTGTATAGTCGGTAAAAGAATGACCAAGTAAAATATTGTTAATCAATGAAAATGGCAAAGTTAACCGACTTAAAGTATCAACTGAGTAATATCTAGTGTTAACTGAGCGGAATTTTCAAGAGTGATAATCGATCATCACTATGTTTACCAAGTTGAGGTAGGTAAAGCATTTAATGCAGAAGTTTGAGTAGGAAAAGAGAATTTAGGTATAAATACACTACGATGCAAGTCATTTCAACACACAGTGATCACAAGAAGAACCAAAGACAATTGAGAGAATTTGAGGAATATTTTCTTGAGCATTCAACAGAGATTTGAGAAGATCTCGAGCAGTTTGTCATTATTTCAAGTAAGTTCCTAAGCCACCGAGTTATTTTTTTGTAGATTTCACAATGTCCTAAATTTGCAAGAATGATGGCATCTTCATCCAAGACTACAAATTCCAAGTCCAAAAGTGACAAGGTCGCTCTGATTAAGACAACAGCATGTGAAGAACCAAAATATAAGTTGCATTGCGAAATTGCTTCACAAATTGATCAAAAAGGTGCATTTTCTAGCATACCGCCTACAGTTTTACTAGTTTGGGATATACATGCTTATATCCACTATAAAATAAGTGAAATCAAAGATTTTAAACTTCAATCAACTTACAAGGAGCTGATTGAGAATGGAAAGCTCAAGGATGAGAACAAACACTTGGAAGTCAAGGGATTGATTAATGCCCTACATTTTCTGAGAGTTTAAATATGAATGGATTAGGGTTGTTCTTAGCCGTGTACATGAAGTAAAAATGTGGTTGGATGAACCGGTCAAATTATCCAAGGATATTATTCATGTGGTCACCGGTTACCCCACTAATGACAAGGCTAAGGCTATAAGGAATGCATCAAGAGCAGAAATTGAGAAGCTCATAGGAGCCAAATGGGATGGAAGAGGAATGAGATTTAACACCATAACCAATCCAAAAACAAGGTTTGGAGCCTATGTCATTGGCTACAAGATTTTTCAATCTAGTAGGCCCAACAATGTACCATGTGGAGCAGTAGATATAGCATACAAGATTGTCAAGAAAGGTCTATAGTTAGACCTCACCGAGCTATTATTGAAATAATTGGAAGAGAACATAAGAACCATTCAGGTAGCAAAGACAAATACATGTAAGTTTGGTTCATTACTGGTCTATATTTTTCTACCTGCAAAACTACTTCCCATCTATTGGTAATTTTGACCAGGATGTCAACCAATCAATTATCATACAAATAAGTGAGTTTATTCAAAATCTAGGTCAGAATTTTATAACTGTCATGGATGATTACTTTGGAAATTTTAAGGATAGAATGCACAAAAGAAGAAGGATTCCAGATCATTTAGTTGAGAAACACAAGGATGATATATGTTTTCTGGTGGATACCGACACCACCTTAATTAAGGCAGTTGAGCCAAGAACTTCTTGGCTAGCACCAATGGGCTATGAACTGGATATTGACTGAGCCTCTAGGTCAATTAAGGCACTATTGGTTGAGCCCAAAGATCCAAAACCTACTAGGATTGGAGCCTATGAGGAAGCAAAATTAAGGATAAAAATGGATCTAGTCGGAGTAGAGGTGAGTAG
Organism: Chamaecyparis obtusa; assembly: GCA_027943335.1. Classification (NCBI taxonomy): domain Eukaryota; kingdom Viridiplantae; phylum Streptophyta; class Pinopsida; order Cupressales; family Cupressaceae; genus Chamaecyparis; species Chamaecyparis obtusa. The sequence goes on along the minus strand of BSBK01007605.1, from coordinate 270,679 downwards.
GAAATCTAAAAATATGATGGAAATATTGGTGAAACAATTCGGAGAAGATGAAGAACAAGAAGCAGTAGTAGTAGATAAGTTGGTTGATAAAGCAACTGAGGAACAACTTCTGATTGGGAATAGTGAAAAAGAGGAGGAAACCGAGTCAAATAAGAAAATTCAAGTTGCACCGATAAAGGCCACAGGGAAGAGGAAACAAGTATAAACACCTGCACGAGAGAGGACAAGATCCTCCACAGCCACTTCTCCACCCCTGAAGAAAGGAATAGAAAAAATCACAAGGCCTACTCCCACAAAGACTTATCAAAAGAAGAAAAGAGGTGCACAAGTCACCACCGAGAAACCTAAGAAGAGGAGGAGACTGATAAGAGAAAAAGATGATGTAGGCTCTGAAGAAGATGATGATCAAAGTAAGTTTAAAGTTTTTGTAAATATGAGCCATTCTGTAGATGAATTAATTGAAAACATAAGGGAAACGGGTAGACTAGGTCACCTTATGATGAATCGGTATGCATATATGTCAACCGAGGATCAAGAGAAAGTAGAAGAGGCCATCATCCATATGATTATTAAGTTTAAGAGACTACTAATAGAGTTTGTAAAATATATCCCTAACAAACTACACAACAAGGTATCATCAAGGTGGACATATGCCTTGCATATAGAAAAGAAAATGAGGGAACATTCCTTAATTTTGGCAATGCCTACTCTTACTGTAACCGAGATTGATGAGCTGATGAAATAGTATTCCAATCATTTTTTTATGAAAGGAAAAGCACTCAACATTTTGGCAAGAAAACTTGAGGCAGTTGATGAGGATAGCAAGCTTCTATGGGCAAAAATTTTGGAATCAAGGGTAGAAGTTGATCAACTTGCACTAGCTATAATACTCGAGAAGAAAGCTAAAATCAAAGGGAAAGGAGTCCACTGGGATGATGCTAACATAGACACAAAGGAACCAATTCATATATATGACACTAAGCAACAAGAAGACACTTATGTCGAGGATTTCTATCTGGCTAGATATACTGAAGAGGATACACATGATGCTCCCGATTAATTAGTAACAATCGGGATAGATGAAGTCTTGATAAAAGACATTACACATGGAGATCTTGATGATGATGCAAAGGTAGATGAGGACATCACCATAGTTGTAGGTAATATCAAAGAAGATCAACCTACTAAGGCAGTCGTAGTAGACATATTGGGTAATTTTTCAATATTAGTTCAAGAAATTGACATTTCTACACAGGGGAAACCTGAGGATTCAACACCTGACAAGCAGAAGGACACAATGGAGGGATAGGGTGTAGAAGAGAAAAAAGATACAAATGAGCCTAAAAACAAAGAGGCAAAAATCAAAGAGCCTAAAACTAAAACTAATGTAGATACATCTACAATAGGCACCAAGCAAGAAGTCCAAGGACATGACACCGAAACACCAGTCAAAGGGCAGGATAAGGAAGAGAGCGTGTCTACCAAGAAAGAAAAGTCAAATTCAAAGACCAAAGCTCTAGTACCATATAGGAAATCTCCCACACCAAAGAAGGAGAAAAAGAAAAAAACGTGGTAAGGGTCCTATCACATTAGATGAAATCATAGAAATCCCTACATGTGACTTGGGGAATTTAGACCCTGAAGCATTAAGAAGGTATCGATAATTATGCACAAGGAAGGTTGCACAGGAAAAACTAAGACAAGAAAGTAAACATAAATAGGTCTTAGAGGATGTTAGAGAGATTCTGATGCAAGTAGTCCATGATATCAATGTTGATGAGGCAACTCCCATCATTGATCAACTTGCTACTATAACCAGCCACATCAATGCTCCATACATAGATGAAGAGAAACAAATTGAGGAAAGAGAAGATGCCAAAATTCAGATGAAATTAGCAGAACGAATCAGCCAGGAAGTGGCAATAAATAAAGTAAATCTATCTTCAAGGTAATAATCGAGCTTGACATTATTATTCAACAAGTTATTACAATTCTGCACAAGCTATGCACTTTAGACCACTTCACTACCAAGTTTAGTGAAAAGATAAATAAGCTAGATGAAGATATAAAGGTTAGTGCAAATAATATTTTAACCAAGGCAAATGCATTTCATGAGCATTATGTGAAAGTTCAAGAAATCCAACAGTTAAGATTAGAATTGAGAAAAGAAGAAGATAAGATCAGAGATCAAGTAACCAAGCTACAGGCAGAGTTACTTCCACACCTCAAGGTGATACAATGGCATGTGAATAAGGAAAAAGACTTAGTTGCCACCCCGGAGATATCAGTATTAGAAAATATTTTTGATATGCATGCACAAGTCAGATTAGAGCACATTGCTCTTGAGAATCTTAAGGAGGAATGGGAAAACCTCTTGGCTACATTGAAGAAAACCCATCAGAACATTTTTTACAAGCTGTGAGTACATTTTTGGCATTAATTTCAAAAAGGGGGGAACATATATGTATATATATTCTTGTATATACTTCACACCGAGAACAGTTACAAAGGGGGAGTTCACATAGATTCATATTTTTTTTATTAAGTTCAAATTTTGAAGTCAGTACATATACATAATTTTTTTGATACTAATACCAAAGGGGGAGAATGTTACTCCTAAAGATCATTAATGGTTGTCATTAGTATCATTTAGTCATATAGTTGGTAAAGGAGACAAGACAGGATTGTCGGTCAATACACAAAGCCTATATACCGAGCAAACCACAAGACAAATCACTAAGTTAACCAAACACAGCTTTGACCAAGCACTCTTACCGAGCCAGATGATTATCGAGTATCGAGCATAGTAGTCATTGAGCATTCATTTGAACCAAGCACCAGTTAATTACCGAGCGATGAATGCAATGTACACCCAGTGAAAAGGGAAATAGCATAGCAGTCTAGAATGACGCAACCTACAAGGCAAACAATTTAGACCGATTAAGAAAATAGTTTACCAAGATCGAGACAAAATTTTATATGGATGTAATCATTAAATTATTGATGATTCCTATGTAATGTTGATCTAGGTTATTCATTTCTGTCGTAGATCTTAGGTTTTCTAAGATAGAGTTTAAACCCTAATTAGGTCAAGATTAGTTTGATATAAATTTGTAAGGATGTCATTTTGATATGTATCACACATGTAGTAGTCGCCGCAGTGGAAGACATCTAAAGATCAGACAGGTTATGATTGACAAGCATTGAAGGAACATTTAGTTTATCAGGAACAGAAGGTTACCGAGTAGTATTCATTGAGGAGATCAATCACATTAAGGTGATAATAGATAAGTACTTTACAAATCTGAATCAGGCAAGATTAAGTTGCTATTTGCAGATCAATCTCATTGTTACTCTTTAACCATTGTAGCATATTTTAAATCTCTTAATAGAATGAATTTAACAGTTCTATTGTAAATCTCTTAACCGAGTGCACACTTGATTGTGTTGCTAAAATCCTTTAACTAGGTAGATCTAGTTGATCTCATTATTACTCCTAATAGGGTAAGATCACCAGAAGTGATCACAATCTTTTTAGTCGTAATCGACAACTTTGTTACTGCAGTAGTGAAGCTTTTGGGGTGTCATCCCCACCGCAGTATTTACCTTCTAACAAGGGTTTCTGTGATACCAAAATACTTGAGTTATGTGTATGAAGTTTCATGAATGATTAATTGATTAGATTACATGCATTTACATTTCAGTTATGTTATGAATGTATGTTACATGCAATTGATATAGTCAGTTAGTGATATTCATGTTTACAAAGATTCAATTTGAAAAGTTTTAAGGGTATTGATTCACCCCTCCCCTCTCAGTACACATCTTTCCATTATCCAAACAGATCCACCTCTTTTGGACATGAGATTACACCTAGTGTGATTGATAGGTTATCTCATGCATATCTCCTAGTTATCATTCATTGCCTATATATTCAAGCATATCTACATTATAAATCAATTGGGCATTAATTTATTATATTTTATTATTTGATCAATATTGAATCAATCATTTGATCATATCATTTTATCTCTCTTGTGTTATCAATTGAGCTTCTAGATCTTGGCATTTTTATTCATTGCCTTAGGCAAATTCTTACAGTTTTTCTAGATCTAAATTTGTTTTCCTCCCCTAGCCCTCAAGGTAAATTTAACCTACCTTTCCTAATCATATCATCATCATACATCACAATAACGAATCCACAAAACCCCATATTGTGTAGACCATGAATTTGCACATTTACTTCCTTGGTTGTACAATTCGGGTTCACTTTTTTAACGATTTTGTATTCCAATGTATGTGTGAAATTTGGTGGTCTACCATTGATCACCATTTCCCCATTACAATTGCAATCTTATTTGTCGACATTGAAAAAATAAAATTTATCCATGATTTTATTAGCAGGTATCTTCTTTTTTAATATGTTTTATTTTTTGAAACATTAAAAAAGATAGAATATCCCAATAAAAGAAGATAATATTGAAAGAATGAGAGAAGAAATAATAAGATATAGATTTTTCTTTTTATGCGCATCCTTTGTCTTAGTAATAATATTTAAATATATATGTTTTTTAATTTTTTAAGCAATTCAAAATCATTACAATTGATTTTGATTGTTAAAATTTGTACGTTTTTTAAAATGAGAGATTTTCCAACTGGAAAGTTGATTTGAAAATGGTTTGATGGGAGACTAAGGTGCTTTGTAAATGTGAGACAAGTTTAAAGGGCAATTGTGGACAATGAAATCCACAATATAAAGCCTATCGGCTAATTAACCTTAACTCTTCTAACTAATATTCTTCATCCTAATTACTCGCTAATTTAATCACTTCGTCATTTAATTACCTCCCCTAATATTAATTAAATAATTAATATTATTTAATTAATTTACCTTTAATTGAGTGGTCTTTATCATTGAATTAAACTCAATTTCTATTATCTCATAATTTAAATAATTATTCTAAATTATTTAAATTGACCAATCAATTCTTCTAATTAAATTAATTTAATTTCAACTTTCTCCAAATTCAAATTCATCATTCCTAATTTCATTCTAATTTCAAGCTAATTTCTAATTTCATTTAATTCAAACATGCAAAAATAAAAAAATCAAATCAAATTTCTAGTTTTAAATAAGTCGTGAAAATGCAAAAATAAAAAATATTTTTCAAACTTGCATTAAATCATGAAAATCTCCTAAATATTGCATTTTTGGAAATTAATATTTTCCAAACCCTAAAAATCTTCTATTTTCCATCACCTCATCTTTTTATGAATTAGCTCACCGCTTTTTGAGTTTGAAATAGAAACAAATCCCCTTATCTCATCGTGCAACCAAGAAATTTCCCAAAGTCTTTGAAAATCAATCAATCGCCATTATTCACAACCACTGATCTTGATTTTATTAAATTAATCTCAATCATTCATTTGGATTTGAATATCTATATAAACCAACCTTCAATCCCATTTTGAGGAACAGGATTATCAAGTGATTTTAGTATTATCAAGCAATCATTCGATTTCAAATCTTTTTATCTCATTATCATATTCTTGAAGCTTTGAGTTGGTATGTTGCAGAAATCAACTCTTAGTGCCATATATCTCATCCCAAAAGAGTCCAAAGAAGTGATAAAAGGTAATAAGAAAGGTTTAGATATCTATGTTTGATTTGTTCATTTCATTTATAGTTTATTTACCTGTTGCTTGTCTTTTATCGTTTATAGGGTAATTGATGGTTACTAGTAGTTTGACTTCTCTGATTAGTTTGGTGCTACTGATCATCTGTTTGAGCCTTGTGCATATTTCCCCTATAACAAATTTTCATTTTTTGGTCAGTTGGGTACACCATGTTTCTATTTTTATGTTCTTTTGATCTGACTAAATTTCTTTTTGTGGTAGTTTTAGTTTTTTTGGATTTGGGTTTCTCATATTTTATGATATTTTACTTTGGGTGCAACTGAATTTCTGTTTGAGATGGTTTTAGTTGTATTCGTTTCAATTTGTGTAATGTGATTTAGGTACAATTGAGTTTACTATGGGGCAATTCTAGTCTTTGGGCATTTGGGTTTCTCAAGTTCAAACTTTATATTGTACATTAGGTGTGATAAAAACTTATGTTATTATAGAATTATATATTTTTATCTTTTGAGTTTCTTAGATCTTGTATTATTGTAACTTTGGACACAATTAAATGGTTCAATAATAGAATTTTCAAGGTTTAACCCTTTTTATATAATTAAGATCATAAAAAATAATTTTATCATAATTTGATACTTTGTCTAAATCTTCACTCTACTTACTATAAAGTCTCATTTTGTATATTTTTATATTGTACAAAATATTGACACTGTTCAATTTATGTTTTGTTTATAAAATAATAATTGAATTTTTTTAAAGCTCACAATAGAATGGTATTTCAAGTCCTCTTATTTTAAATTATTTCCAAATTGTCTACGGGTGATATATGTATGATTAGGGTTAAATTTATTAATTTGTTATTATTACTATTAATTGGTTATTCTAATAGTTTTAAAATCATTTCTAAGTCTTTAAAGATATACTTTCAAAAGATCTTATGAGATTTATTTTATTAGTTATAAAATTGTTAAAGTAAATTTGGTTGTGTGGAGTTTTTGAGTCTTTGTATTTCATATAAATGAAATTCTAGCTAAACTAATGAGATTTTAATTATGTTTCTAGTTCTCTATTTCAAATTTACAAAGGTGTTTGAGTCCTTCTTCGAATCTCTACTTTTTCACCCAATAGACTAAGGCACAAATCCTTTTTGATAAAATAATTATATTTCTAATTAAATTGAGCTTCATATTTTTCCGTATAGACTAGTTTAGGTTAGGGCTTACTAGAATGCACAACTTAAAGATACATTCTTCTACCAAATATTATGGGAGCCTGCACTTAAAGCCTCTAACTTCATAAAGTTAAGAATGTTAAGTTACTAGATTGCACACAAGACAAGACAAACATAAGAAGATTAACCTTTAGAAATATGAATTGAACTTTTGTATCTTCGAATAATTTGGCTTGTATCGACTATTATGGTATCTTTAAATCTACACAAATAATAAGCTAATATAAGATATACTTACCAATAACAATTAAAATATCTTAAACAATCATTAAAATGTATGACTTAATTATATTAATAAATTTTTTTAATATAATGTTATGCATTGTGTGAATGATGTTGTAATCAACCATTAAGAATATACCTATAGGGATTATTGACCAAATTTTCATCTTGTGTTGCATCAATAACTGAACCACCTTAAGTGAGATAGTTCAGATTTGTATGTGTAAGAAATCTTTCACAAAGAAATGTTGTCAAAGGTAGCTTTAGAGTCATCTTTGTAAATGAGGTCATTTTAGTCCTTTTTTATCAGTAATAGCATTTGTAAGATATTTGAGAATACCTTCTATAGCATGGTAAAGCTCAAAGTGAAAAGATATTTACCAACCCCTTGTTTGTTGGCCTTTTTCTAATCGTAAGTTTGAACATAAGTTCTTTCTTATCGGAATAAATTTTGATCACCTTATTAAATATATTGATACGAATCTTAAAACTAGAATTACTCCAAAAAGAACATCAACATACTCCATAAATTATATCTAGACTATTTTAAAATAAAATGATATAAAAAATTCAAAATATTTCACCAAACCTATATTTTTTAAAACATGTTCTCTAAACTTATATTAACATAAATAAATTAGCAACGAATTAACCAAAATTAATGAATGGCTTCTAAATGATGCATTTACAACCCCTTATGGTTGTCTAAACTATATTTTGATTTATATTTTTGAAATGATTAAATAATCAAATTTATCAGGATGACATTAGAAACTATAAATCTTGAATCAAAAGAGGGTAGAAACCACCTCGATCATTATTGAGAGTTGTTAGTAGTTCAAGCAATCAATCTTATCTTTTATTTTGTTGTTAGAGCTTAAACCAATAGCCCATTGACTGTGTTAAGAATTTGATTGAATGAATGCAGTAATTTTAATAACGTCCACAAGACCAGCAGTTTAAGTGACCAAGAGATAACAAATTAGTCTGCATGTTGACTCTTCTGTTGTGGATTCGAAGTAATAAACTTGTTGGTATGTGCAATCTTGCCTCTTCGAAAAATTCATTCAAATTGTTCACCTTTAAGTCATCTTCATATTGATAGCAGATATCCTTGTATGTTGCACATTCTTTGATAAAATGTCATTCAGTTTCCCCCACCCCTATGCTCCAAAAATTACATGTTCTTTCCTCCCACACTTCTTTGGGTACTGTCCATCTACCAATTTCGCATCTCAAATGATGAGACCTAGTTCTCAATTGTGCAATTAGAATATTGGCCTTCCCTTTGATTGTGGTTCTTAAATAGTCTTTATCATCATGTTCTCTCATGGGATTAAATTATTTGACATAATATTTTTTTCCTACCTAGCTCTTTTGTCCACATGGCATTCTTGAATTTTTCTAACACCCACTTTTTTATCTCCTCATTAGTGTTTGGGCATTCATGAAGATTTATGTTTCATTTGTCCATCCACTTGCTATTTTGTTTCTTCCATGTTTTTTTTCCTACATTTTAGGTCCTCTTCGACAACCATATTGGGCCAGTGGTGCTTATCCATATTTCCAACCTTCTTTAAATAACTTAGCAAACAAATGATCACTGAAGCCTCGATTGGAAACATACCAACCTCTACTAAGAGGATCTCATAAGGGACCGTTGTCTTGACCTTGAGGTTGCTAGTGATTAGGTATTTTTGAATCCTTTATATTTGTCACCATTTGTGATTTGACACATTACTCCCCCAAACCTCACACCCATAAAGAATAAATGTTATCACTAACAGATCAAAGAGAAACTTCTTAGTCTTCCAATCCCACAACTCAACCTTCTTACACCTATTCTGGAGAAGGTATGAGGCTTTTCATCCCCCTAGATTCTTTTTGATCTACATGTATCCCATTTGAGTTTATATTGGAAACCAATTCCCAGAAATTTGTATTCATCCATAATATCTAAAGAGTTGTCTTCAAAGATAAAAGTAATATGTAGTTTTTTTCTTTTTCAAAGAAAAGATCATGACTTTGGTCTTGGAGGTGTTTACTTGCATCCCTACTTCTTGGCAAAAGAAATCCAAATTTTTCAGATGCTCTCTCAAACCTTGGGCAGATTTAACAATAAGAACAAGGTCATCAGCATATTAAAGTAGTCTAACCACATAACCTGCCAAATGTATACCTTCTCCATTGGCCTTGTTTAACCACTCTTCAAGTTTATCGACGTATAGCCCAAACAAAGTAGGGGATAAAGGACATCCTTGTTTAACTCCAATGTCACTCCCAAAGCATTCAGACATGCCCTCCTTAGTTCTAATTTTGGCTCTGACCCACTCATACAACTTATAAACAACAACCATGTACTCTTTTGGGACCTCCAACTCTTCCATTTCATGCCACAACTTATCCCTAGGAATGGTGTCAAAAGCTTTCTTAAAATCAACAAAACAACACAAAACTTCTCCTCCTTGGGTGTCCCAAACTTTTTCAATAAAATGTCTTAGAGTGATGCAATGATCAATGGTAGAATATTTTGGTCTGAAGCCAACCTGCCCCTTGCTTTTTTTTCTTTTTTTTTCTGCCCAATCGCTGATTATATGTTCTAATATGCTCCCAAAGAGCTTTTCCAGAAGGGGATTCACCATAATGGTATGATAATTGGAAGGATTATTGATGTCTCCACTCTTGTGAAGAGGTATAACAACACTAGTTGTCCACTCAATCGGAAAATTGCCTTGTGTGACCCTCTTAAAAATGTTCTTGATATGCAAAGTCAACAAGTCTGCCCTCCATTTTAAAAATTATGCTTGCAAACTATCAATTTCTTGGGCTTTACCATTTGCCATCATCTTGATGCCTTGTTTAATGTCTTCAATCGAAAATAGTTCAATTGAAGTGTTAATTATGGGGGGCTTATGTTCCCCACTTGACCATTCATATAAGAGTTTTAAATACTCCAACCATTAAGTATATGTGATATTATTTTCTATTTGTTTTCTCTTCTACTATAACTCCCTCCAAAAATCCTTAGAATTATGTTCCCCAAAGAAATTAACTCCTTTCTTCATGCAATCACATAACTTCCTCTTTCTAATTTTATCAATTGTTTGTATGTGCTTGTATTTTCTTTGCTAACTCTCTCAGCGGTCTTACATTCCTCGTCATACCAAGGATTAGCTCGGAAAGTATTTGAGATGGTCTTCAATTGCCTAGATCTCTTACGTACCTTTAAGGCTCTATGAACTAGGGGAATCAACATGTTGCTGCACAAATGCTCGTTCTCTCCCTTGTTTTCCTTGCAATCAATATTGTTTTTAACCAATTGAAGCTGTTTTTCAAGAGCAACACAAAATAGCTCTTGATTATCTTAATTTGTAAGAATTTCACCCATCTTTCGAACTTTCGTGCAAGCGTTTTGGATCTACTCTCCTTACAAACCTTTGGATTGAATAACAATGAACATTTTAAGTGCTTCAAGAATAATCAGAAAATGCCAACGCCATCTACAACCAATCTCAATCTCAATATCACAGCATTATGTAGAGAAGGTCGATTGAAGGAGGCGTTGCGCATTCTCCTTGCTACACATAACCTGCACGTAGAATCTTGTCCATATGTTGAACTCTTGCAGGCTTGCGTTTTCAAAAAATCCCTTTCAGAGGGTAAGCAAATTCATTCCTACCTCTCTCAGAGGGGATTTGCATTCACTGCAACCGCATTTTTTCAAAATAAGCTCATCAGCATGTATATCAAGTGCGGAAGTTTAGTAAATGCACGCCAAGTGTTTGACCAAATGATTGAACGAGACGCTTTCTCATGGAATATCTTAATCAGAGCTTACAGAACAGGTGGGTATCCTCACAAGGCATTAATGTTGTTTCAGCAAATGAAGCAAACGGGTGTCCAACCCAATCTGTTCACCTTTTCCAGCGTACTTCCTGCCTGTGCCAAACTAAGAGCTTTGGAACAGGGTGTGAAGATTCATCAGAGTATAATGGAAATGGGAATTTTGTCAGATGTACTAACGAATGCCCTCGTAGACATGTATGCAAAATGTGGAAACATACAAATGGCACGTAAACTGTTTGACAAAATGCCTCAGACAAATTTGATCTCGTGGACTACAATGATAGCAGGATATGCACAAAATGGTGTTATTGACGAGGCATTCAAGCTTTTCAAAGAACTGCCTAAAAAGGACGTGTTTTCATGGACCGCCATGATTACAGGTTATACACAAAATGGGTTTGTAGAAAAGTCCCTCGAAACTTTCAAGCAAATGCAATTAGCGGGTGTAAAGCCAGTTTCTGCAACATTTGCCAGCATCCTCCCGGCCTGTGCCAAACTGGGCACCTTACAACAAGGTATGGACATCCATCAAAACGTGATTGAAAATGGATTATTGTCAAATGCTGTAGTTGCAAGTGCCCTGGTAGACATGTATGCAAAATGCGGAAGCATACACATGGCACGTAAACTGTTTGACAGAATTCCTCAAAGAACTTTGATTTCATGGACCGCCATGATCGCAGGATATGCACAAAATGGCTTTTGCGATGATGCTTTCAAACTCCTTGAATTAATGAAGCTCTCTGGAACATACCCTGACCATTTAACATTCGCTTGCGTTCTGATAGCATGCAGCCATGCAGGTTTGGTGAGTGAGGGTTGTAAATACTTCAATGGCATGAGTGACTTGTATTGCATTACCCCTACAATGGATCATTATGTGTGCATGGTTGACCTTCTTGCCCGTGCTGGCTATCTTGGGGAATCTTTGAACTTTATTATCAAAATGCCATCCAAACCTGTGGTGGGTGTGTGGACATGTTTACTCGGTGTCTGTAGAAGACACAAGAATACAAGATTAGGAGTATTTACAGCGAATATTCTTTTTGAGCTGGATCCTGAAAATGCCGAGACTTATGTTCTTCTGTCAAACATTTATGCAGAAGTGGGCAAGCGGGATGAAGTTCAAATGGTAAGGAGAGTGATGCAAAATAGAGGAATTAAGAAGATAACTGGATGTAGCTGGATTGAAGGCCATAAAATGGTACATGTTTTTTCTATAGGAGACAGATCACACCCACAGACACAGGAAATTTATACTACGTTGGAGAAATTGTCTTGGGAGATGAAGGCAGCTGGTTATTTTGCGGACTCAAGACATGTGCTGAATGATGTGGAGGAGGAGGAAAAAGAATTATTCCTCTGCCACCATAGTGAGAAGCTGGCAATTGCATTTGGATTGTTAAACACACCCGCCAGAACAACCATTAGAATTGTCAAAAATCTTCGAGTTTGTGTTGACTGTCATACTGCAACCAAGTTACTCTCCAAGATTGTTGAAAGACAAATTGTTGTGAGAGATGCAAACCGATTCCATCATTTCAAAGGAGGACAATGTTCTTGCGGAGATTATTGGTGATGCTAAGGGACCGGGTTTTATATTCAGTTTCCAAAAATGAGTTATTTCAAAGAATTTGAAGATCTAGACCGTGCTGTTGACTTCGTAGAATATGATGTTTGCAATGCCTATTTATAGTGACGGGGTGTTTGTTGAAGACCTGGTTTATTATACCATGGAGGTAGGTGTCATGACAGTATACTTTTTATTAGGGAAATCTGGAGCAAAGCAAATGAATACTTTAAGGAAATGAAAAGGCATTTGGCCAAAAGAAAAATGTGGCAGGAAGGACTTCCGATCAAGCCAATGCTTGAGATGATGAGGAAAGCATCTCTTAATGGTTCGACCGTTACCATTTTTATCTGATCCTTGTCTGCAGTTTTATTATCTTGTGCCTGCCTATGTGAGGTCTGCCAAATTGAATTACAAATATCTGATCATCTATACATATTTATAAATATTACATGTAACTTTTGTCTCATCTATAGTTAAGAGATTTTAATGTTATTTTTTATGTTGGAAAAAAGAAGGATTACAGAGAAGAACAGAGACACAAACGGAGAACAGCTACAGTGTTATACAGCAACAAAACAGTCCAACCACCCAAACCAAAATACAGAGAGCAACAAGGAGAACAAACAATATCCTTTGCTGCAAAACAGAGCATCAGTAAGGATCTGATATCTTTGATCTTGTGTCACGCACAGTCTGTTATTCCAGGCCAGCAGAGTGGCCAAGAGCAAGGTATCGAAACACCCCCAGAATGCTAGGCTAAGAGGCCATGTCAATAGAGTTTTTATTGTTACACGACTTCCAAAATTGCAATACATTTTTTGCATATACAGAATCAATGCAGCAAACAGGACAGCTGCAAAGAACGCTGCCATTGCAGCAATACATGATATAACAGCAACAAACAACATAGAATTCCATGAGTAATAGCTCCGTATCATAGTTCAGCAGAAGGCATCTCTGTGCCAAGAAATCTCCAGCCAAGATTTTAATGCTGCTTCACATATTGTCTTTGTTTTTGGGAGAGACTTCATATATTTATAACTCGGTTTTTTTAATTAAAATATGTAAAAGTTTAATGTACAAGTTTAAGGAGAAAAGAAGCTAATGAAATTGTTGAATGAGTTTGATATCTTTAGAGAGCAAATGAAGAGCTTTTCAATATTGTAGCAGGATATTTATCTTTTCTGTATTTATTGTATACATTTTTAAGATTTATTATCTTTAGGGTAGCTAACTTGTTGTGCAAGCAAACTTTTCTTTCCAGCAATTAACACTAAAGTGGTTGGGATTGGACTGGTTAATGTGGTTAGGATTGGACTGGTTAATGTTACCATTTGCAAAGGAACCTTCTTGTTTGTTTCAAATGTGTTTCATAAGATATGAAGTTTAAATTTGTTTTAGATGTAGTTCTTTTAATTTTGAGTTTTGATGATGCAAGTTATTCTTATAAATTATTTTGTAGCATGATTATATTTGACAGTGTAATGCGTACAATTAAAACAAAACTAAATTAAAAACTAAAAACAAATGATTATAATCTATTTTTTCCAAAACTAAACCTTCTTCAAATAGAGCTTTTGAAGTTGATTTGCTCATGTTGTGATGAAGTGTGGATGCTTAAATGTTTATGTAAGAATTACATAGCATATTCTTTTAAATTTCTTCATATTATTAATTAAAAAAGAGTTGAATTTATAGGTTTTCAGATGAAAAGATGAACAATTGAAATCAATTCGAATATTTGATATTCTTGAATTACAAATTTGCACAAGCTTAAAGTTATTTGATTTATTTCATTTAGGAATATATAGAAGTAGTTGACTTTTAAGAATAGAAAGTGAGGATCATTAATCAATTATCTAGATTCTATAATTAATTAATCACATGTGCATAAACTTTAATTTATAGTATGTGTGTGAGAGTATAACTAATTAGTGAGTGGAATGTCATGACATGGTACAATTAATTAATTAATTAATCAATATAGTGTGAAAGATGTTAGAGAGAATTAGGTAAGATGAACTAATGCATAAAATTGATGATAAAAGGTGGTGTAGTTTAGGTTTCTACATTTGCCCATCTTTGACCATCAATCTTATACCCTCAACCCTATACCAATTACCAATACCCTCAACCCTCAACCCTATACTCTCAACCTTGTATCATGTTGTGAAGTTTCACACTATCACCCCATTGCCAATGGGGACCCCCTCTTTTCACTCTAGTTGTAGAAGTTGTGATCCTAGGGAGTCTAGCTAGCAGCAATTTTCAAAACTCCAAGCCTTAGTAGAAATTTGACAGAGTCAGGGAGGACGGTGTGAGATCAATCAAGTCCCTAAACTCCTAGCTTCCATTTCAGCCTATAAGAAAATTCCTGAGTCAACTAGGGGCAAATTTTGTGAATTTAGAGGTCAAGTTCATGGAGAGGTCAAGGTCAAGTAGGAAAGTTCTTCTGGGATGGCGGATTTTGCCACCCAAAGGATTCATCTTATCCTCTCCATATTGAAATTTCTGCCCCTTAGGCAAGGCCAATCTGAAATTGTCTTAGAAAGGACTTAGGCAAAATGAAGGAAAACAAGGTTACTCCTCTCTCAGCTTGGTGTAAATAAGCAGATTTGAAGCATAGGAGGACAACGACTCGATGATGATAAATGCCATGAAGAGGGGAAAATCCTCTCAGGGGCTTGAATTTCACCCCTCTAAAGCATAGAGTTTGAAAATTGCACGAAGTAAGGAGATTGATTAAATTTGGTAGGCAATGTATACCGGCGGAAATTTGAGGATGGTGAGGAAAATCCTCAAAGGGTGGCAGATTCCACCACCCCAAGAGGATTTTTTCCTCGCAGCCCTTCAATCTCCGCCCTCTCTATGGGAAGCAAGCCTTTGACAAATCCTCTCCAACTTGAAAATTCTGCCCAGCTCCAAAGAGGAATCCTCATGATCAATAGAGATTCTCCTGCGACCTGAAAGAAAGACTAAGTTTCATGAACCCAATTCAATATTCAAGTAAATTAACATGTTTGAAAGTAGTTTGCGAGACCCTATATAAAGGCAGAGATTTGGGTTGTGAGAAGAATTTATCCTGTCTTAGCTAAATTCCGCCCAGCATTAAAAGTCCTCAAACCATGTCGGCTTCCACTTTAGTTATGATCGAATATGATGCATGTTCTAGGCAAGCGATTGTAAATTCAAGTTGATAAAGGCAAAACTAGAGTGGAGAGGGCAATTGTTATGAAAGTTTAACACAAAATTGTCCTCTATGGAGAGCAGATTCCGCCCTCCCCAGAGGATTTTATCCTCAAACATGCATCAGTTCCGCCCAGCGCAATGTCATAATCCTTATTCCCTTGCAATCTCCGCCTTGGTAATTTGGGAAAATTAGAACTTGTTTTGAAGGTTTAATGTGAAAAAGTCAAGGAAGAATCAACTTCGAATAAATTCAACCCAATGGAATGGTTTGAAAACTAAAGGTGTACTTTGTGGAGGGTGGATTCTGCCCTCCCCAGAGGATTCTGTCCTCTCAGACCTGCAATTTCCACCCCTTTATGTGAGGCTCAGTCTAAGTCCATGCTGGCAGCGATCTTGAATTGAAGGGAATAATAAAATTTAAAACACCAATCTCCGTCACCAAGTCGGCCTAAGGGGCTCAAAGGGAATCAAATTCAAACAATTTTTTCATTGGCTAGCTAGAGTCAAGTCGGCCAGTATGGGGAAAAATGCTAATTCATTTCAACACCGCCTATATAAAGAGAGGCCTTTCAAAACATTTTGTCACAAGCTCAAGACAATTCCTCTCTGCTGTAGCAGCGAACTACTGCTGGAAACAACGATCCCCCCTTCTCAAGATAGCAAATGATATGATTGGCATTGAATTTGAACAAAAGAGCAGATTTCCTTCAAAAACGTCAGAGATAAGGAGGGTGAGATAACAAAATCTGGGTATATAATATCATGAAATTCATTTGTCTTTCCAGATTTTAATATTAGAATTTGCGAAGAGAAAGATCTTAAACTTGAGGAAATCCTCTTTTGCCTCCTTATTTGATGTTAATGCAATGTAATTTCATGGAAACTTTCAGATTTTCCTTAATGTTTTCTTTTCAATTTCAGTGAACTTAATGTTTTTCTCCTTTGTTTTGCAGGGTGAGTTCAAGAAGGAGAAGTTAGAGGGCAAGGAGATGTTCGAGACTCCAGGACTTCGAGTGGATGTTATAGGAGGGCAGGCTCAAGCTCAAGAATTTCAAGCAAGATCAGGTTTGTGCTCTAGAACTCTTAATGAGAAGAAGGATTCAACATCAAGATTGTCAAAGGAAAATTTTCAAGCCTGGCTACATGAAGCTCAACATCCAAATTTACAAGTACAACCAAGTTCAAGTCAAGCAATGAGAAAATTTCCAAGAATAAGAGATGTGGAGGATTCAAGAAGATAAGGCGATTTGGGAATATGAACCATCACAATCATCCTTAAGGGGTTGATAGTTTCGGAAGAGTCAATCAAAGTTTGAGAGATTGGGTATCAAGAGGTTCTCTCTTCGTCAAGAGTTACTTTCTAACAATCAAGCAAGAAATATCTAAGTTACCAAATCGGGTACGGATATGGGTACAAGTACGTGGATACAGTATGTGGATACGGCATAATTGTTTAAGGGGTTGGGTACGTTTAGACATGTCCATACAAGAATATATATAAAAATCGTAAATATATACATATTTTGCAGCCTAAAAACAAGAATTAAGAAATAGTATACTTGTAATATTAATTATTTCATATACAATTTAACAAATTAATATTATAACAAGAAATAATAAACATAATTAAACAATTATATATTGTTACTATTAAAATATATAACAATTTGAATTGAAAAATAAATAAATACAATTTTAATAATAAATTACTAAGATTCTGCAGGGATTCCATGAAGTACCCGATTCCGGTACGTACCGTACCCGGAATCGGCAGGGAATCGGCAGTTAAAATGGACGATTCAGCAACTTAGAGAAATATTTGCAGTTTAAATAGACACCTTCCACAAGCCAGGATTCAAAGCACATGTTCTTAAATAAATCTACAGGATAAGGATGATGAGGTGGCAATTAGCTATCTTCTCCAATCAAAAAAAATTCCAGATTCAAGCACAGTCAATCAAATCATGCCAAGTGTCCAGTCTTCTCATTGGCTATCAAAATCATTGTAATTTTCTTGTTGGCCCATGAATTCGTGCCCTCATGTAATTGGGTGTAAATTGGGCAACTCTAATTAGGGTTTGTAGGGACAAATCTTAACCCTTGATCTTCAATCGATCTTGGCCCTTCATTGTATTGGAACAACTATAAAAGGCCAAGGCCTTCTCATTTGTACAGGGGTTAGATTCATTAGATTAGAGGAGAAGCACTAGATAGCTAGAAGTAGAGTAGGCTAGCTAAGGGAGAGATTTGATCAAATTGTTGCTAACTTGCTAAAATGCTTGTCAAAGTGATTGATAATTCATTGTTGGTTCTTCCATGTGAATTACTTAATATTACTTTGAAGTGTTGCATGGTTTCCTCAATCTTTCACTTGGAGTAGATTTCTTTTCATGTTGAAGTAGTTTAGTTGAATGAAAGTAGTTGTGGATGTTTACTTGATTGACTCGACAAATCCGGGCCACTAGCCTCTTGCTGATTGTAAGTGTGTCTTGTGTGGTAAGCCGATGATTGAAAGCACTTAACTTCAATTGATATTCAATCTTTAGTTTACATCCATTTGATGGGATTGAAGAGGAAATATTGATTTGAAAACCATTAGAACATTCCTTAGAAGCTTGTACTAGGTGGGTGGAGTCGTTGATTAAGCTACATCTAGTAGAGTCCAAGTCATCCATGATTCTTTGCATTCATAGTTAGGAGTAGAAGTAGTCAAAGTTAGAAGTTTAAGTTGAAGTTGAAGTGAAAAACTTGGAAAATCAAAACTATATTTTCATTGCACATTGTGAAGTTGAATCTTTAGAAGTGCAACAGTTGATATCCATTGAATGAAAAGCGTAAGTCCCCTAAGTGATTATCAGCAAATCACATTATTTCACTGTGCGAGTTTCCACAATTGAAAGGAACCTTGAAGTCATTCCATAATCTTACTTTGCAAGCTTAGCATGAGAGATGACCTTATATCAAGAGAGGATTGAATATTTAGTGTTTCACCTCAAAGCATTGAGTGTTTGATTCTGCATGTAGTGGAATAAAACTCATATCAACACCCCTTCTCTGTCCTCCTAACCACTTTCCCTATCTCTCTCTCCCTTCCCTTCTCTTATTATTTCTCTCCATTGTCTAGGTCATCACCTCTCCCTCTCACCCTCTCTATCCCCTCTCAAGGTTTCTCCCTCTCCACCTTTCTATCTCTTCATTCATGTCTCATTATCCACCTCTCTCTATCCTCCTCTATCTATCTCACACCTCTTTAGGATTTCCCAAGGACCTAAGACATGTTATTATTAATATTATTCATGTAGTGATTTGGATGCTATAAAATGGTATTGACAAACTTTCTTCTTAAAGTTGAAAACATAACATAATATTCACAATAAAGAAACATATTTACTTTGGAATTTTACAGTAAAATAAACAAATTATTTTCTCTGACAATATCCATAATCTCATTTGCCACAATAACTTACATATCATAATCATTACCACCACCACCTATCATATTTTTCATCGTCTATCAGCATAGTCACCCAAATCATCATAATCAAATTTATACTCAAGTCTCCCATATCCATCCTCTGTATCGATCTCTTCATTGTGCTTAATATAACTCTCATCAAAATCAGAA
The DNA here is from genome assembly GCA_027943335.1 of Chamaecyparis obtusa. NCBI lineage: Eukaryota > Viridiplantae > Streptophyta > Pinopsida > Cupressales > Cupressaceae > Chamaecyparis > Chamaecyparis obtusa. Next base: position 251,356 of record BSBK01007605.1, on the reverse strand, counting down.
GGGTTACCACACTCAAAAGGCAGCAGATCTTTTGCAAAACAGTAGTCAACGCATTGTTGAGCAAATATTTTTTTCAACAATTGAAGGGATTCAATTTCTTCACCAGCCTTCACTCCCATTAAGTACCCAGAATACCAGTTCTGTGTTTTATAGTTTGATGGCATCCAAGAGTCATATTTTGATAATCTTTGTTCATTAACCACACATGTAAACATTAAAGATTTAAATTTTTTATCAAAACAGAAATTTATAGGTCTTAGCTTCTGAAGTATAATCCTGGTCCCATTACAAATGTCGCTCCCTATGCAAACAGACAAACAAAAAATAGCGCAAAAGATGAATGTACTGAATGAATGATGGCTTTTTTGAAACGTATGGATCGTCTCCTCTACTCTGTAACTGTACATTCTGCTATTTATTTCACAGAAAGCATCTGCTATAGACAATGCGTTGCAAAACACATCTGCAAAATAAAGTGGCATGTCTGATCTCCCCACCAGAATTGTAAGCTCTGACGGTAATCTCTGAAATTACAAAGCTCTCGCTACATTACTTTCAACAGTATATATGGAAAATTGTACATTTAGAAATGCATCCAAAAATTTATAGAAATCACAGAGACTAAATTTATAATGGACAACTATGAGTAACTACACTTTTTGCTTTTGAGTTTTGATACCTGCAATCCTTTGACACAACTCATTGTAGGACTATCTGCAATTATCATCTCCTTCAGTCCTTTCAATTCTTCAATGCCCCTTATATTCTGCAGCTTTGGACATGCAGTAATGATAATGCTCTCCAGGTTTATTACAAATTCAATGCCTTGTATCTTCTGCAGCCTTGTGCACTAACCGATGAAGATTCTCTTTAGCTCCTCCAATTGTTTAAAACAAATTTCATCATGCAGCTGTGGGCACTCCTCAATCCAGATTCTCTTCAATCCCTTCAATTGTTGAATAGCTTTAATACTCTTAACTCTGGACAATAAGCAATTCAGATCCTTTTCAATCCATTCAGTCTTTCAAGAGCTGATGTGTCCTGTAGGGTCCTACAACGGCTAATGTAGATCCTCTTGAGACAAGTAAGATGTCCAAAGTTTGGGAACTCTCTCATATTCCAGCACAGTTTTATGCGAAATATTTCAAGTTGTAGCAGATCATTTGCCAATACTTTTCTCAACTCTCGACAATTGAACAGCACGAGACATTCCAGTGTAGTTAACCCTGTTAAATTCACTTCAATCAGATCTTGCATAGAACAAAGCTTAAGAGACTTAAGGGTCAGACAGATCTGTCCACTAACTGAGACCTTTGTTGTTTTCAATGCAGCACACAGAGTTGTGGCTTCAAGTCTTCTCATACAAAATCGCTCATCAGTTGTCTCTTCCCTGTTGCTTAAAGAAAATTCATCTTCTACCTTAAAGCATTTCAACTCTAAATTTTGCAGATTGATAAGTCCTCTTAGAGATTTCAGAAAGCAATTCCATTCAATATTCAACTTTTTGCATTGAGGTCCAAATTGTAAGTACAAACTCTCCAAATGTTTAAACATTCCAAATGAACTCACAGATTCGTTTAAATCTCTGATAACAATATCTCTGGTGGAGTTTGTCATACAGTAATAACCTTCAAAGGAGCAGTGCGGCTCTTTCAACTTGTGTGGAACCTGGAATTCATAATCACTTTGTTCAAACTGTTGTTTTTGAATGATAAAAAGTCCTACAAGAACGAACTATTTGCTGATGCTATACAAGAACTTGGAATTTGTTTTTTGATCAAGAAAAATAATATACCTGGCCATCCCTTTGCAACAATCTCGCAAGTGATACTCCTCCAAGTCTTAAAGTGTGTGAATCTTGTAGAGGAATCCATTCGGGAATACACTGATGATAGCTGTAAGAGGTATCTGGCATCCAGAGGCCGTTATCTTTTGATACTTGAAAACTTAAAATGCACAAATTTTGTAGAGTGGACTGTTCTACAAAATCAATTGATGTCTTTAAACTCTCCAGAAAATATTCCACATAAAAACCAATTATGTGCAGAAGAATGGGACATCTGACACTTTTTCCTTTCGACCCAGCGACGATTATTTTTCTCATTTCAATCTGAATTCAAATTTCTTTGTAGTTAGAAAATGTTCAAGCAGATTAAAGAAAATAAACCCTTTTGAACTAGAAGAATGAATTAAAAACGGAGGAAAAACATACAAGGTCTTCAGGACACCACAGTGACCAGGGCCGACTCATTTTGTTGTCTGCCATTTCTCTCCCGAAGTCGCGGAGGTGGTCATGCATTCTCAAAACACATGTAGGTTCATAATGGCACAGCATATGGGGATGCTTCCCATCAGCACAAGTTTGTACTTCTACAAGGCACTTGTCTTTGAGGGTCTGAAGTGCATGTTCGGCACTCCACCCTGAAGCCTTCCAAATACCTATGGCCCGTCTCACATCTTTCCCTAAGAAAAAGCACGCTATATCCACAAAGATCTGTTTTTGATCATTTTCCAGAGCATCATAGCTTATTTTAAGCATGTCTTTTATGTCTTTGTGTACTGTTGTTAATCTGGCTTTAACGTCTAATTGTAACCTCCAATAAGCCTTGTCACTACCATAAACATGCCCGACCATTACTTGAAGAGAAAGAGGCAAACCTCCACATACTTCAACAAAGCTGTCTACCAAACTATCAAATCCACTTTTACAAGACTGTCTATAAAACGCATGCCAGCAGAAGAGCTCCCTGCTATGCTCTGGATCAGTTCTTTCATCTTGTAACAGACTCACTCCAGCTTGAATAAGAAACATCTCGTCACGGGTTGTGACAATCACCAAACTGTCATCATTGAGAGCATCTATGTGTACTAACGCATCTAACTGCTTCTGATGATCAACATCATCTATAACTAGAAGAAACCTTGATTTTGGACTCTTTTCAAGTTTATCCTTGATAACAGAGATTCCATATTCTATACTAGGAATTTTGTTTTCTTCTTCCATAGGAAACAGATCATTGAGTAGCTTACTTTGCAGAGAAGTCAATTTACCTTTGACATCATTTTCTTGCACATCAAACTGAATAGTTGATTTACTAAATTCAGAATGTTTGTGTAGATCTTTAGCTAGAGTGGTCTTACCAGATCCTCTCTTTCCAAAGATACCAATTATTTTATCTCTCATCTGCCCATTTTCCTAGCAATGGCTGTTGAAATCTTTCACAAGTTCATCAAGTCCCACAGCATATTTTGCAACTTGGAAAAGAATTTTTCTCTTTTGCTTCTCATTAACCACGGCAGATAAGACGTCATTACACAGCTTACTCAGACTGCTGAAAATAGGAAAAGAAAAACAAAAATATAATTAAAATGAAATAATACAGTTTTTTCTTTGGAATTGAGTTTTTTATTTGCAAATTTATAAAACTAAAAGTCTAAAACTTATATTGAATTAAAAAAGGGCCAATAAAAAGGCATAAGAAATCAGTCTTAAAAGTAAATGAATAAACAAGAAGCACTAGACTAAAGCCTTTTCCTTTGGAACCACACAACAATTTTATAATTTTATCCAAAATTGAAATTTCTAAACGATTTACCATTCCTTCCCTTGAACAAAGAACAAAACCAAGTAAGAATCAGGAAAAGAAGCTTTTCTGAAAGAAAAACATTTCTAGGAAAGATCTTCTTCCATTTGTAGTCTCACTGATCCAACACTTCTCTAAACCAAGTAAGAATTAGGAAAAGAAGCTTTTCTGAAAGAAAAACATTTCTAGAAAAGATCTTCTTTCAATTGTAGTCTTGTTTTTTTAGAAAAGACTTCTTTCATTTGTAGTCTCACTGATCCAACACTTCTCTAAATCATGTAAGAATCAGGAAAAAGAAAGTTTTCTGGAAAAAAACAAATAAGAATCAAGAAAAAGAAGCTTTTCTGAAAAAAGAAAAAACATTTTAAAAAGTCTTCTTCCATTTGTAGTCTCACTGATCAACACTTCTCTAACCCAAATAAGAATCAGGAAATGAAGCTTTTCTGAAAGAAAAACAGTTCTAGAAAAGATCTTCCATGTGTAGTCTCACTGATCCACCCTTCTCTAGTGTGAAGAATATTTAGCTAAAATAAGAGATACAAAACGATCTTAAGACCAATCCCACTAGTTTTTAGAAAATAAAATTTAACAAAATTTAGAAGAAATATATGGATGGAAAGCAGATGATGATTTCTTACTCATTCTGTCCGTTGAATTCGTAACCTTGAGCCATGAAACGTTCTGCAGGCACTCTTTCCAATGTTGAATGTCATCCTTGCGATATCTCCCCCCCTTCTCCTCGTGCTTAGAAAATGCATCTGCAACATCATTTTTGATGTAGCAGAAGTCTGAAGGCGGAACATGGTAAAACAGGGGAATAATTCTAGCCTTTGTTTGAAACATTAAAGCTAGCTCCACTAAGCACCAAGCAGATTCTGCATATCGTGGTGACAAGATGGCTATGTGCACTGCGGCAGAGAATATGGCATTTTTATGGCAGAAGGAAAATTGTTAAATTTTTGTATCAGATCTAACTATGAACAGTTAAACAGATTAGATAAACAATCAGATGCAAGAATTAACAATTGAGATAAGGACACAACACCAAGAATACCCTGGGAAAACCTACCTTGTGGAGGTGAAAAACCCAGCAACGAAGAAGATATAGATTAAGCTCAAAAGGTACAACTTACAAACTTTAATGGTGCTGATAATCAGGGTCTGATATAAATCACAATCAAACCAAGATCCAATGCTGATGATGACCTCTGAAATATGTTCCTTAATCACTATCAAATCTGGAAGTGTGTATCGCTGTCAATGTATGATCTGAAATGAGAATGTCACAGTCACAATCTGGAGTATGATTTCCGTCACCAAGATAGCACCAAGTCTGATCAGTGAAGCCCTCTAAATGAAGACAGAATTCGCATCATCAAGCATATGTAATCTCAGTGATCTTCACCAACCATGTCATGGATATCTGAACTGCTATGACTGTAGAATTCAGACTGTATGAATCAGAGATCGTCACCAATATAGTAGATCATGAATTGTCACCAATATAGCAGACCATATAGATCATGGATTGTCACCAATATAGCAGAGGTAATTCGCATGATGTACAGCAAAGACTGCTAAAATCACAAAGATAATTCGCTTACTTGATTAAATATTTTCTTTCATCCGAAGTCCTCATTTATATGAGGAAATAACAAATGCAAGGTAAGGTCGGCCTCCAAGGCCGACCTTGAATTTATAATCTTGGCGCCATAATAAAATTATAAATATGGGCCCAGCCCATTAATCTTGTATTTTATTGTATTTATAAATACAATAGCCCGATATATATTAAGTTAAATTAAAGATATAACTTAATAATTTAACTCACAATTATTTATTTAATTTTCCTAATTAAATAAATAATCAATCCATAAATAATATTAATTCTCCAATATATATATTTAATTTGCAGATTAAATACATAATCTTTCAATTCAATATATTATTTAATTCTCCTAATTAAATAATAAGTTATTTATTTATTTCTCCAAAAATAAATAATTAATCCTTAACTAAAATAATTAATTCATTATTTTAATTTTCCTAATTAAAATAATGAGAGCTAGAATCCGATCTAGCTACTAAATATTAACAAAATAATCTCCCAGTTCAATCTCTGAAGCATCTAAATACACCCGGATCCCAGCTTCCTGTAGAGGGTCATAGAGCTGTCGAGCCAGATTTGTTTTGGTGTCTGGACCTCAATGGTTGATGAACACATCAAACTGTTCTGCAGTCAAGAGAGATTTGATCTTATTGTTGTTGGGGGGTTCAAGTACCAAAAATGGATCGCATTTTCGTTCTCCTCAGCCAGATGTCGAAGTGGAAGCCATTGACAGAAAATTGAGGTTCTGCTGAAAAAGCAAACAAAATAAACCAAAGAATGGAAATGATAACGGGAGAGGGAGTGGATATGTTAGAGAGGTGCAAGTGGGTGTCAATGAATGTTAGAGAGGCTCAAGTTGCAAATGTCAGTGTCAATGAATGTTATTACCTTGCAATAACCATGAAACTTTGTCTCTCATTATTCTCATGAAATAAAAATACAGAAGCGTTAATTTAAAGCTTTATATTTAATCACATTTGATAGGGTCAATAGGAGATTTTGAGAAGATAATAGTGACGTATATGGAAAGATTAACGTTCAATCTTTATATTTAATCACATTTGATAGGGTCAATAGGAGATTTTGTGAAGATAATAGAATTATTGTTCAAAATACATCACCATCTTAGCTGTTAGCCTACAATACTACATTGTTGCATACGAGATTCCTCCATGTTTATTTTCTTTACTTGGCTTGCTTGATGCACTTGATATGCCCAACTTTACGCGTTTGATGTTATTATAAACAGCAATCACAATCAAAAGTCAACTATTTAATATTACATGAAGGTGATCAAACTTCAGCTGGTAGGTTGATGACAAATTCACCTGGTGGTCTAGAACTTGATCCCAAAATTCTTTACCTGCAATTAACAACATAAATCGTTTTTATAATACATACTTTACATTTAGCCCTCCTCTTCTCAAGTCCACCCCAATAATTCAATGTAATATATTTTTACAATATAAGGTCTAATTTTTTTTAGAATTTAGTAAACAAGTTGAAAATAAATTAATTTTAATAAACAACTTGTGACCAAACAACAGATCTGACATAAGCACAACATAATACAAAAGATTGGAGTAAAGAACTGTGAAGACATGCTCTCCCCATCATATTCAAGCATTGAATTGATTGTGAGCCATTTTATCACATTTTCTCTTGGCCAAACATCTAGCCATTTCCTTTCAAGCATTCCTTGCCTTCCAGTTTTTCCCATTCTCCTCCAACTATTCTTAGACAATCATGTTTCTTGGGAACAATTCAATGTCTCATTGTATCATCAAACTGGGCTAACAAATAACCGATCAATATCTATAGATAGTGATGGAAAGTACTATTGGTCTGATTTTATCAAGTCAACAGTATAGTCTAGGTCTCCAAGAAAACATACCTTTTTGAAACTAAAATTAAGCCGGGTGCGGTCTTTTATCACTCTAGTTCTGACATGGTAGACCTTGTTATAGTCCAAGCCTATCTTCAAATACTGCTTTGCATGGCATCACCAATAATCCCCGCAAGAACATTGTCCTTGTTTGAAATGATGGAACCGATTGGCATCTCTCACAAAAATTTCCCTTCCAGTAATCATGGAGATAAACTTAGTTGCAGTGTGGCAGTCAACACATACTCGAAGATTTTTGACAACTCTAATAGTTGTTCCAGGGGTAATGTTTAACAATCCAAATGCAATTGCCAACTTCTCACTATGGTGGCAGAGAAAAAATTCTTTTTCCTCTTCCTCCACATCATTTAGTACATGTCTTGAGTCTGGAAAATACCCTGCTTCCTTCATCTCCCAATTCAATTTTGCCAACTTAGCATAGATTTCGTGTGCCTGTGGATGTGATCTGTCGCCCACAGAAAAAACATGGACCGTGTTATGGTCTTCAATCCAACTACATCCAGGTATCTTTTTTATTGCTCTATCTTTCATCAATCTCCTTACTATTTGAACCTCACTCCTCCTGCCTACTTCTGCATAGATGTTTGACAGAAGAACATAAGTTGCAGCTTTCTTAGGATCCAGATCAAGAAGAAGAGCTGCCGTAAATACTCCTAACTGTATATTCTTATGTGTTCTACAGGCACCAAGAAAACATGTCCACACAATCAGGACAGGTTTAACTCGCATTTTGATGATAAATTTTAGAGTTTCCTCAAGATAGCCAGCACGGCCAAGAAGGTCAACCATACACACATAATGGTCAATCGAGGGCGTAATGCAATAACAGTCACCCACGCTATTGAAGTATTTACATCCTTCATCCACTAAACCTGCATAGCTGCATGCTAATAAAAGACATGTAAAGCTTACATGATCGGGCCAGATTCCAGAATGTTTCATTAGTTTAAAGAGATTGATAGCATCTTTGCATAAGCCATTTTGTGCATATCCTGCAATCATAGCATTCCAGGAGATCAAATTTCTCTCGGGCATTTTGTCAAACAGTTTTTGAGCCATGTGTATGCTTCCGCATTTTGCATATATGTCTACCAGGGCACTTGCAACTACAACGTCTGACAAAAATCCACATTCGATTATCCGTTGATGGATATCCTTGCCCTCTCCGAAAGCTCCCATTTTAGCACAGGCTGGGAGGACGCTGATAAAGGTTGTGGAGTCTGGTTTTACACCTGCCACTTGCATTTGCTTAAAGATTTCCAAGGCTTTCTCAACAAACCCATTTTGTGCATGTCCTGCTATCATTGCATTCCATGAGACTACGTTTTTATGAGGCATTTTGTCAAACAGTCCAGATGCCGTGTGCATGCTTCCACATTTTGCATACATGTCTACCAGAGCGCTTGCAACTACAACATCCGACAAAAATCCATTTTCAATTATGCTTTGATGGATGTCCATGCCCTCTTCTAAAGCTCCCATTTTGGCACAGGCTGGAAGTATGCTGGCAAAGGTTGTGGAAACAGGCTTTACACCTGCCATTTGCATTTCCTTAAATATTTGCAAAGCCTTTTCAACAAATCCATATTTTGCACATCCTGCAATCATTGCGTTCCATGAGACCACATCTTTTTGAGACATGGCTTTGAAAAGCCTTAAAGCCTCGTCAAGATCCCCATTTTGCACATATCCCACAATCATAGCAGTACACGAGACAACATTTTTCTGATCCGTACTGTCGAACAGTTTACGTGCCTCGAGAATACTTCCACACTTTGCATACATGTCCATCAGGGCATTTGCAACAACTAAATCTGACAAAAATCCACGTTCAATTATGCTTTGATGTATATCCATTCCCTGTTGCAAAGCTCCCATTTTGGCACAGGCTGAGAGGATGTTAGCAAAGGTTGTGGAGTCTGGCTTTGCACCTGCCAATTGCATTTGGTTTAAAGTTTCCAAGGCTTTTTCGATACACCCATTTTGTGCACACCCTGCAATCATTGCATTCCACGAGACCACATTTCTTTGAGTTATGTTCTCAAACAGTTGGCCTGCAATCTTTATACTTCCACATTTTGCATACATGTCTACCAGGGCACTCGAAACTACAATATTTGACAAAAATCCACTTTCGATTATGTATTTATGTATTTTCATACCCTCTTCTAAATTTCCCATTTTGGCACAGGCTGGGAGGATGCTGGCAAAGGTTGTGGAGGCTGGCTTTTCACCTGCGAATTGCATTTGCTTAAATGTTTCCAAAGCCTCTTCAGCAAATCCATTTTGTGCATATCCTGCTATCATCGCATTCCACGAGACCACATCTCTTTTAGGCATTTCTCTAAAAAGCCGTAAAGCCTCCTCAAAAACTCCATTTTGTACATATCCGGTAACCATTACAGTCCACAAGACCACATTTTTATAAGGCATTTTGTCAAACAGTAAGCGTGCTTTAAGTAGGCTTCCACATTTTGCATACATGTCCACCAGCGCACTTGCAACTACATCTGACGAAATTCCTCTTTCAATTAAGCTTTGATGGATATGCGTACCCTGTTCCAAAGCTCTCATTTTGGCACAGGCTGGGAGTATGCTTGCAAAGGTGAACTGATTGGGTTGGGTACCCGTTCGTTGCATTTGGTGAAACAATTTCAATGCCTCGGAAGAAAACCCATGTCTTCTGTAAGCTACAATTATGATATTCCATGAGCAGACATCTGGTTCAGATACTTGATCAAACAGTTGACGAGCCTCCACTAAACTTTCGCACTGGACGTACATGTTCAGAAGCTTGCTTTGAAGAAATGTAGCTGTGGCAGATGCAAATTTCCTGCGAGTGATGTTGGGATGGGTTTGCCTACCCTCCACGATATTGGAAATACGCATTTTTATCCAATTTACTTCTCACGGGATAACAGTGACACCCTATCACTGTGTCTGTTCCCCAAATTGATTTTATGGTCATTTATTTATTTCTGTAGATGCGAATGATGGATGAAATGCAGCAAAAAATTCTGTCTGATACAAAATCACGCCAGTTTGAAGGATAAAGCGGCGTTGAAGGAAGCAGCAAGCAAGGAAATGAAGTCCAGCGTGAATAGACACTCTGGAATATATGTTATCCCTATTTTACATGGGTATCCCTATTCACAATCTGTGTACGTTATTTGATAAAAGATCAAAGGATTTTATCGAGGGGAATTCCTCAATGCTCCACGGAACAGAATTGGGTAAATCAGAAATTCAATTTAAACGCGCAATGGGTATGTTGAGATGCGGAATGTTGATTTGCTGTGTGTTTTTCAAAAGATAATAGGTTTCTGCCGTTCATGTTTATGTTATTTTGAGTTTTTTTATTTGATCGTGTATTCTCTCTTCTTATCAAGTATTGAAATGAAATGAAGAGGTTTTAATGACAACCATGAGACCAGCGGTCTAGGGGACCACGAAAGAACTAAATTTAAACCATTTGTTGAAGTTTCTCTAAGTAGGCCCTTTTGATGTGGATCCTCATTAGGAAGGTAGCTGTTTTGTGTAAGTTTGCCTCATCAAAAATTCTAGTCAAATTATTCCCCTGTAAGTTATCCTCATACTAACTGCAAATGTCCTCATAGGCAGCACACTCTTTGATAAAATGCCACTCCATTTCAACCACCCCTCTATTGCAAAACTTGCATGTTCTTTCTTCCCACATTTTTTTGGGAACTTTCCATCTATCTATCTCGCACCGTAAATGGTGAGAGTTGGTCCTCAGCTGAGCAATCAGAATTTTTGCCTTGCCTTTGATTGTGGAGCTTAAATACTCTTTATCATCATGGTCCCACTTGGGGTTAAATTCTTCGACATAGTGAGTTTTTTTTCTCCCTTCGTGCTTTGTCCACATGGCAGTTTTGGATTTCTCTAACACCCATCTTTTTATCTCAATGTTAGTGTTTGGGCTCGTGGGGGTTTATGTTCCATTTGTTTAACCACTTGCTATTTTGTTTCTTCCAAGTCTTTTTCCTCTGCTCTAGATTTTCCTCTACTACCATCCTAGGCCAGCGGTGCATATCCATATTACCCACTTTTTTTAAGTAGCATAGCATGCGAATAATTGCTAAGGCTTCAATCAGGAACATACCAGCCTCCACTAAGAGAATCTCATAGGGAACCGTGGACTTGACCTTAAGGTTACTAGTGATAAGATGCTTTTGGATTCTTTCTATCTGCCGCCATTTGTGATTTGACATGCTACTCCCCCAAACCTCACCATCCATATAGAATAACTGGAACCACCAAGAGATTGAAGAGAGTCTTCCTAGTCTTCCAATCCCACAACTCCGCTCTCCTACATCTATTTTGAAGAAGGTAAGAGACTTTCCAACCCCCCTGTATTCTTTTTGACCTGCATGTCTCCCAACTTAACCTATAGTTGAAATCAATTCTCAGGTACTTGTACTCTTCCACATTCTCTAAAGGGTTGCCCTCAAAAATAAAAGTATGCTGCTTTTTTTTCTTCAAAAAAAAAAGATCATGATTTTAGTCTTAAAGGTATTAACTTACATTCCCACCTCCTAGCAAAATAGCTCCAAATTTTTCAAATGCTCCCTCAATCCTTGAGCAGACTTAGCAATAAGAATAAGGTCATCAGCATATAAAAGCAGCCTCACCACATAACCCGACAAATGAATGCCATCCCCATTGGCCTTGTTTATACACTCCTCCAATTTATCGATGTAGAGACCAAACAAAGTAGGGGATAAAGGGCATCCCTATTTGACACCTATGTCACTCCCGAAGCATTCAGACATGCCCTCCTTAGTTCTGATTTTGGCTCTGACATGTTCGTACAACTTATAAACCGTTTCCCTTAACTCTATTGGGACCTCTAACTCTTCCATTATGTGCCATAGTTTATCTCTAAGAACGGTGTCAAAAGCTTTCTTGAAGCCCACAAAACAGCAAAAAGCTTCTCCTCCATGTTTCTCCCACACTTTTTAATGAAATGTCTTAGAGTGATGCAGTAATCAATAGTAGAATGTTTTGGTCTGAATCATGCCTGTCCCTTTGCTCTCTTCTCTTCTTTTTTTGCCCAATCGCTAATTCTGCATTCTAACATACTCCCAAAGAGTTTTCCAAGAAGGGGATTCACCATAATGGTACGATAATTAGAGGGGTTATGGATGTCACCACTCTTATGAAGAGGAATAACAACACTGGTAGTCCACTCCATAGGGAAGTTGCCCCTAGTGACCGAGTTGAAGATATCCTTGATGTGCGGGGCCAAGAGTTCCACTCCCCACTTCAAAAATTCGGCCTGCAGCCCATCTATATCTTTTGCTTTACTGTTTGCCAGTTTCTTTATACCTAGTTTAATGTCCTCTATAGAAAATAGCTCAGCTAAAGTATTAATTATAGGTGGACTATCCGCCCTATTCGGTCTTTCGTATAACAACTTAGCATATTCTAGCCATTGCATATCTGTGATGTTATTTTCTACTTGCTTTCTCTTCTGCTGCAATTCTCTCCAAAAACCTTTAGGATTATGTTTCCCTAAAGAGATTAGCTATTTCCTTCATTCAGTCACATAACCCTCTTTTGTGGCTTTTATTAGCTGCATGTACGCGTTGGTGTTTTCCTTGCTAGATTCTCTTTGTGAGAGCTCTTTTTGTTGCCTTGCATTCTTCATCATACCAAGGGTTAGCTTGGAAGGTGTTGGAATCATATTTTCTCATTCATCGAGATAGAGAGTTAGAGAAGAAAAATTATTATGGGAAATGATCTAGTGGAGCTCATTCAAATGACTGTGATAGAAATTGTTTATAACTTACATTTGTTGATTTTATACTTATACTTGTTGATCGAATATCCAATATTTTTGAGAACATTGCACTACTAGTTGTGACTTTAAAATTGTTAGTGTTGATGTTGACTACACATAATTAAATGAAATGTATCACTTATTCTAAAAAGCAACCAATCATGTGATGCCACATCAACTACACAAGTATAGGTGTCCCTTTTGTATGACCATTGGTCTCACTTTTTTTTGGTTGTTTTGGACACCTTGACAAAAAGCATGCTGATGTGGCATCATATTTGATGATGTGGCCTTGAAACCTTAGTTATAAAGGAACTTGTCAAGTAAGCTGCAGTAAAATATTAGCACTGATTTGAAATTTCCATGTAAGATTTTGAGAAACGTAAGTTAGGGTGTTCAACTAGTGGGTCCTCTCCCTAATGTGTCTTCTTTCTTTTTTTGGAAATATTTATGTAATGTGTGAGGTCAGTTGATGGTATTAAACAAATGATGTTATGTTGCAACCAAAATCTTTAAAATATTTGTACATTCAATTACACATTATTTAATGTTCATAATTTTATTTCTTAAATGCAACATCAACTAAAGAGATTATGTTATAAAAAAAATCCCCTTCTTTGTATCTCTCCCTCATTATCTCTAACTCTCTTTCATCCCCTCTCATTTCCTTTCTCCTCCCCTCCATCTTTTTATCCTCCTCTCTCTCTACTCTCTTAGTGATTGAATTTATGTGTCAAGTAATGCCAATTAAATGTGTGTTGTTACCTTACCGGTTACTGAGAGGGGGGGGGGGAGGGGGTGAATCAGAAAATACTAAATCGTATTGTTTAAAACTTGTAAAACAGATTCTTGAAGGCAAAGTAGAAAGTCAACAGTCATTCACAAGCATAAACTGAATCACAAAGATCTACACAAATATTTGTACGTGGATTCCCTCGGTTAGAGAGAAAAAACCACGGTGAGACAGAGCTCACAACTCCACTAGTTCTAAATGAAGGTGTCATGTTAGGAGCATACAAAGCACTGGCTAAGGTGCTACCCAGTTAAGGGATTTTTACAAAAGATCGTTTAGGATCTAAGCCCTATTAGGAGCTGTCTGGTTACAGGATTTTGAACATCAACAAGATGTTACCCTATTAAGGGATTTTTACAATGAACTGATTAGGTTCACCCTTTTAGAGAGATTTGTATATGATGTAATATTTTTCAAAAGCAGTGATCTATGATGACACTGATTGTCTGATTAGATCATACCTGTAGATTTTTTCCCCTGTTTGCCTAGCTGTTGATCTTCTTTCCTTTCTTCACCTTTGTGCCTGTAACACTTCTCAAAAGATATCTATCCTCTTCTCTCTGTGATTTTCACTTATTAACAACAGCAACCTACTTATGTCCTGTGACTAATATTTATACAAGAGTGATCCCCTTGATTCACGGAACCGCTAGGGAGTAAACTTGACCATAAAATATGCAACGCAAGAAAGCTATGCGTTGTGATCTAGAGTTTATCTTGAGATCATCCGTAGACTTTAAAGCTAACTTCTGTTGAAAGATTAACTTTACATCTCGCATAATCAGATTCTTAACTCAAACTGTAACTCAAATTGTTCCGGATTGATCTATCAGTTAGATCGGTATCGGTTTGTCATTTAGATGCTGATCAAGATCGATACTGAGTACTTACTTCAGTTTACTGGTGTATCTAACTACTTGGTTGACCGGTGCATACACTATGTGCTTTATCTACCGGTGTCATCTAAGTAATACGAGCGACCGATGATCTTTGACCGGTGGGAATGGTTTTGATGAGATACACTAATGACAACTTATATTGCTAACAATTTTCCCCTTTGTCATTGGTGGCAAAAACCATTCGCACTTGTGACAATTGATTTTTATACCTTGTTCTTGGTAGACTACTCTATTGTCTGGAGAACACTTCCCCTGTTCCGCACTTCCCTTATCTGAGTGCTCCAATGGTTGTTCTGCTCTTCTTCTTCCTTCTATTCCTATTCATTCTCTTGTCCATTCTCCTGTTCATTCTCTTGTTTTGCTCTTCTTCCCCTTTTTGCCTCCAGAGGACAAAGGGTTATGGCTTCCTTCACATTTGAAGCTGTGTGAAAACATCCTTATAGATGTTCTTGGCTGAATGTAGAAAAGGTGCCCATTGACCAGTTACATGTTCAATGTTATGTTGGGTAGGTTTGAGAGAAACAATGATGTTTTCCATATCATCGACAATTTTGTAGTCTGGTTCATTGATCAAAACATCAGTTGAAGAAGCTATCTGGTGCATGATATCAAGTGTTGGGGCTAAAAGCATCTAGAATCCAACGATGTCTTGAAGTCTTTTGTTCTCTTCCTCTACAATCTTTCTGAGGACTAGAGCAAGACTAGCCATTTCTCAGCTGAAAGTTGTGGCCGATTTAGTCTTGATGTCAAATTGGTTGGACAAAGCTTTTATGTCTTCTGAAGTCTTTTTAGCTTTGTCGGTTAAATCTATTAAGAAAATTTCAAAATTAGAAGTTCTGCATAACAAATTTTCTGCAACTTGAATCTGTTGTTGAAGAACTTTGAGATTGTTTAGCAGAATGGCCTTTATATTTGCAGCTTGCTTGTTAAGAATCTCAACTCTTTTCTACGCATAGTGGTCAATTGCCACTGTTTCTGGATCAGTCAGATCCTCACCGATGGTTGCAGTCAATACTTCCAGTTGGTCGATGACCGGTTCATCTTCATCTATATCAGCATCCGGTACAAAGTTGTACAGGATATCTTTTACTTTATTCAGAACCATATCCTGTTTTCTTTTAGTGAGCTCTTTCAGTTGTCTTGTTGACATTTTGTTGATGTCAACTATTGTATCGATTGCTTTGCTCTTTTTTGCTTCAGGTTCTCCAGAGGTTGTGATCTTTCTTTTAGAAGAGCTGGCAAGAGTTTCTTGATCCTTCTCTCTACTCCGTTCTTGTGCCTTTGGGGCTTGCTCATGTTCTTTTACATCTTGTTGGTCTATCTTGTTTCCCTCTTCTGATCTGGCTCTTGGTTGCTGAATGTGAATCTCAGGCATAGTGTCTTCTACTTGATGTGAGGGCTCTTGTGATTACAGTTATTCTTCAGCTATATGAAGATCATCTGTAGAGATCCCTTTGCCTCTTTGATCTGATTCGTCAGTAGAAAGATTGACAGAAGTCTGTCCCAATTTAACCGGTTCACTAGAAGTGAACTTTTCTATGAGGACTTCCTGCTCATCAGATATCGGAGTCTGAGTTGCAGTAAACTGAACAGGGAGATCCACAATTGTGGTGGTGTGATCCTGAGGACCTGTTTCTTCAAGGGTATTGAAATCATACTGCTCCCAGAAGTCCAAGGTCTCTTTAAAGACTTCATTCTCATAACCATTGAGAATCTTGGCGAGTCTGTAATTTGTGTCTAGATTCATAGATGCGACACCTAAAAGAAGTGTGACACTTTTATCACTTAAGCCTGGTCTAGCCTTTTCTAGTGCTTCTTTATTGATTTGTGAGTTTCTCTCCAGACCGGTTCTCCATTTTTCTTGAAGCTTGTCATTCAATTCGAGAGGAAACTTGCCTCTATAATCCCTGGGTGTTTTCATGAAGTCTAGAAGACTCTCAACAAGAGCTTCTTCTATTGCCTATTTATCTTCCTCAGCTAACACACTATACCATTTGGCTGCATTATCTATTTCTCCAAAATTGGTAATTTCAACTACAATGTCATTAACAATCATGGTGCAAGCCTTACCTTTTTCTGGAGATACAAGAAGGGTAGGATTTGTCGGTTCATCGGTAATGTTAGCGATGACTAGTTTGTCTACTCTGAGTACTCCTTTTCCTTTTCCAGTGTCACGAACCGGTGGAGCTGTTGCCTTTTGGCGTGCTTCCTCTGCTTTTTGTTGCGTCTGAAGTAGGTTGTTCCAAACGGCTACTCCTTCAGTATGGACTTTCTCAGTTTCTCCAATCAGCAAGAGGTTTGTTCTTTTATTTATCAGGAAATTCTGTTGGTTTAGTTCAGCTTGTTGACTCGCTTCTTCTAGAGTGAGATGATTTTGCAGTTCTAGCAGAGCTTGAATCCTTAGCTCTTTTTCCTTTTCCATTGAAGCTTTCCACCTGCCTTGAAGGATATTCAACAGATCCTTAGGCGGTACCTTCTGAAGCTCAGTAGGGCTTAGATTGAACTTATGCAAGCATTCAACGATAGCATCTTCAATTTTTCTTCGATCTTCATCATTTGCCAAAGTGTATCTTCTACTAACATTAGCCATTCCTCCGGTTTCTTTCAGTCCTATTATGAATTCATCTATCGTTGGTTTACCTTTTCTTAGTGGATCCACCTTTGCTTGCTTGCTTGCTAGTCCTCTTCTTTCACTGAGCAGAACTGTATCCTCCGAATCGGTTTCTTCTACTTTTTACTCCTATGTGCTAGGCTCCTGTTGAGCTTTTCTCTTTTGTGTTATTGGTGGTGCAGTTTCTGGTTTCTTCTTTGGCACGGGCGATCTTTTGACATAGACATTCTTGATTGGCACCTGCTTTAAATTCTTCTCTATCTCCTCATAGGTTCCAAACCGTTGAGCACCTAGATCCAGATGTGCATTTTCTAGGGCCTCTACATACACCATTGCAAACTTTGTTGTGATTTCATAACCAAACTCAGGTGCATACTCGTCTCTCAGTTCTACTACTTGAATGATGCAGAAGTCAGTAGATACCAGAAAACATATCTCATTTTTGTATTTGTTAATGATAGTTGACGAGATTCTTTCTCTTGCATGCATTTTTTGTTGAAATGCATTGAAGTAGTTGGCCATTTCCTTATCAAACTGATCTCCCAGTTCGTTAGCCATATCTCAGATTTGCATCATGACCGGTCGATCTGTTGTCCATGTTACTTTTCTTTTCCCAGGAAAGAAATTAGAATAGTAGAAGTAAAGAAAAACTAAGACTGTTCCAAATATTTTAGTGATTTCTTCTTGACAATGCCCAGCTTCTTCATGTTTTCAAAGATTTGACCTCTTAGCATTTCGCACAAATCATATTGTGCATTGTCGTGAACAATCCTGTAGGCTTCATGTATGCCTCCACTTGGTATGTTGTTGAGGTTACTAGATTGATATACCTTGTAACCAATTACTACTAATGTGAACCAAACAACTGGATCCTCAATGTCAGTCACGGTCATCAATCGCTTGTCAGATTTTGATTTCATCAGGTTAGCCACCACTGCATTAGATATGGTTCTTAGAGTAAGTGCTTCTCCCTGATTACAGAACCCAATCACCCTGTGAATATCATCTTTAGTGATCGAAGTGCAGATTCCCCTCATAAGCCAAAATCTTGGATCATGCACCCGACTTAATACCATTCGAATCCATTCAGCTTTGAAGATAACTGGATGCGAGGCTCCATTTATGATTCCCGACGATGCCAGCTTTGCGTAACCACTAGGATGATTACCATCTAAGCACAGCGAGCAAAACTCGCTTTGTATGTACGATTCTCCTAGCTCTTCTTGCTTAGCATGAATAAATGCAGTTATGTCTTCTGTCAGGAGCACTCCGTTGGGTATTGAGGAGAGTGCACCGGCATGTCGATCTCCCTATCTTGATTAGGCAAGATGCCAAAAGGACTACAATCCGCTTGTTTTGCAGGAACAAGCTTTGCTTCGCATGATGAGGATGCCATTGCTCTCACTTGGTTGCTAGAGATGATTAGATTGGTTTGACAGGTGATCTCACTTAATGATTGAATTGCAAGAATAATACTCGAGCAAAAATTAGATAACATAAAATCACAAGGTAAAAGGGAATGAGTTATCCTTCTTTTCTTATATAGGATTAGGGCATAATGGTAATTACCAAACGATAACTATTTGTTAAACGGCTTAGTAATAAATGCTTTAGCTAACCTTTCTTGACACTTTTGCAAACCGGTAGTCTGGCTTTTTTTTATTAGGCATGTCCCGGTTGATCACCTTATGTCTTTCAGGTCTGACTTGTAGTCTGAGTGAGATAGGACTCACCAGTTCTACTAGGAATGATAGTTGTACTATTGGTTCCCTCTAGGCCTTGAAGACTCAGTTAGCAAAAGAAATATCACCATCTTGTGATGATGATTTTGCCTCCATTGCCTCCTCGGCAGAGTTCTTTGATTCCTTGACAAACCATATTTTCTTTACTACTTTCTTGGTTTCTTTGTCTTTGTTGTTCCTTTTATCAAAACTCAAGATCTTCACCACTGGTCCGTCCGATCCTTTATTTCTGTTCTTGATCTGGGTCCAGCAGTCCTTGGCTCAGTGACCAACTCTGTTGCAGTAATGAGAGACTATACCAATTGCTTTCCATGGATCCGTCCCTCTTGGATTAGGTGGTTCACTCCATGATTCTTTGTTGCAATGCATCCCTTTGTTTGGATGATTAGTTGTATTCCGGTTTCTATTTTTCTTTGAGAATACCGGTCTGGGTGATCTGAATGTCATAGTCTTTGATCTACATTCTTCAGCCTTGTGTCTGAATTTGTTGCAGGCATAACAGTATCCCTTGAAGCTTCCGCTGGACATAGATATGGGACTGGACTAGCACTCATTGGTCTTGTGGCCCTTTTTGCAACAGTTTTTACAATAACCATTGTTGGTTCTTACCGGTGCATTTCTACAGTCATTAGTGTCATGACCTAGTTTTCCACTAAGCTTACAAGAGGTGTAAAATTTTTTCCTACCTCTTTGTGCTAGCGTCTTCATTTTGTTGACTCCACCAGTAAATCTGAGACCGGTGTGATCATTGTGCCTTCGTTGAGCATTGAGTTGCTCATCGAGCTTGACCGAGCTTTCATTATATCTTCTCAGCATTTCATTCCTTCTTTCAAGGGCTTTCATTTTTTCCTTGAGTTGATATATCTCGATCGCCAACTTCTTGCATGCTTCATCTCTAACCTGCCATGCTTTATGCATATTGGCATTTTCCTGGGTGGCAATCAACAAGTCCTCTTGGAGTTGCATAATGAGGAGTTCATTAGCTCTTGCAGCTTCCTCTACCCGATTCATTGCTTTTTCAAAGGTTGTTGATGTCTTGACTACTGTGTTCCTTTCGCTTTCAGTTTTTCATTTCTGCTCAATCAGTTCAGTCATTCTTAGAGCATTTAACTTTTGCTCCCTTTTGAGATCAACAATCTGACCGGTTAGGATCTGATTCTTTTTCGTAAGCTTAGAGACTGCTTCCTCGGCCTCATCAGACCCACTCTGCCCAGAGAGTTCATCGATGGTTTCATTGCTCTCATTTAATTGCAGATCCAGCTCCTTTCTCTTTGCAAGTGACTTCCTCAGTCTATTTTCCAGCGAGGCAATAATATTATTGGCTTTCTCTAGCTATTTCTGGTACCGGTATCCCTCCATGATCTTTTTCTCAAGTTGTTAAACTTTTATTGTATAGAGAACAAGGCTCTGATACTAATTGTTGTTACCTTACTAGTTACTGAGAGGGGGGGTGAATCAGAAAATACTAAATCTTATTGTTTAAAACTTGTAAAACAGATTCTTGAATGCAAAGTAGAAAGTCAATAGTCATTCACAAGTGTAAACTGAATCACACAGATCTACACAAATATTTGTATGTGGAAACCCTCGGTTATAGAGAAAAAATCACGCTAAGATAGAGCTCACAACTTCACTAGTTCTAAATGAAGGTGCCCTGTTAGGAGCATACAAAGCACTGGCTAAGGTGCTACCCGGTTAAGAGATTTTTACAAAAGATCGTTTAGGATCTAAGCCCTATTAGGAGTTGCCTAGTTACAGGACTTTGAACATCAACAAGATGTTACCTTGTTAAGGGATTTTTACATTGAACCGATTAGGTTCACCCTTTTAGAGGGATTTGTATATGATGTAATACTTTTCAAAAGTAGTGATCTATGATGACACTGATTGTCTGATTAGATTATACCTATAGATTTATTTCCATGTTTGCTTGGCTATTGATCTTCTTTCCTTCCTTCACCTTTGTGCCTGTAGCACTTCTCAGAAGTTATCTATCCTCTACTCTCTGTGATTTCCACTTATTAACAATAGCAACCTACTTTACGTCCTATGACTAATATTTATACAAGAGTGATCTTCTTGATTCACGGAACCGCCAAGGAGTAAACTTGACCATAAAATATGCAATGCAAGAAAGTTGTGCATTGTGATTTAGAGTTTATCTTGAGATCATCTGTAGACTTTAAAGCTAAATTCTGTTGAAAGATTAACTTTACATCTCGCATAATCAGGTTCTTAACTCAAACTATAACTCAAACTATTCCGGATTGATCTATCAATTAGATCGGTACTGGTTTGTCATTTAGATGTTGATCAAGACCAATACTGAGTACTTACTTCAGTCTACCGATGTATCTAACTACTTGGTTGACCGGTGCATACACTATGCGCTTTATCTACTAGTGTCATCTAAGTAATGCGAGCGACCGGTGATCTTTGACCGGTGGGAATGGTTTTGATGAGATACACTAATGACAACTTATATTGCTAACAATGTGCACTCATGATGTTTTGATTATAACACTTTTAAGTAGTAGATGCTCCATGTTGTTAGAGTCCCACCAAATCTATATTTTTTTCTTTGTTTCATGTGATACCTTAATATAATTTGGACAAAGGTAAAACCCTAACATTAAGACCATGATAGTACTTGTTTTCTATTAAAATCATCAACATAACAAGGGTGTTGATCCTTATACAACCACAACCCATAGGTGTCAAAAGAGATCAACAACACATTAACAATAAAGGTGTTGGTTGTTACAAGTATGGGCCATGAACGACAAACTAACATAAAAGTTAGTAGCCCGCCTAAAGAGTGGATAGACGACTCACCCACAGTGTGGGGAGGAGAATGAGAGGCTAAAGAACATTTTTTCTTATGTCATCAGATAATTGTCCAAGCAATATTATCATAGGATCCCCACCACAAGTGGGAGCAAGTGGTGAAACCCCAATAGAAACATTGTCAACACAAGGGGCATAGTGCTAAGAAAGCTACACATTGTCAACCAAAGATTGAAGCAAAGCAAGAGTAGCAGATAGAGAAGGGACCATGTGGTCAGAGGGGGTCGCACCAGCAGCAGAAGGAGGCACATGAGTTGTATAGGCCATATTTGCAACATGGGTGTCATCTAGATCTGCAGTAGGAGCATCATCCTGAGGGGAATTGTCATCAATTTATGATGCGTCATTAGAGGAAGAATCAAAATATCAGATAGTCAAATGTTCATCATTAGTGTCCTTCCACCAAGTGGCAATGCCTTTATGCCACAAGAGAGAACAATATGTTTTTAGGGGACTAGTAGAGAAGTAGTGGCGACATCGAAATGTGACGCTTTCATAATCCACCAATTGAGTCCATGACCTATCCCCACCATGAGAACCACATCTCCATGGAGAGGTGTGGAGATATTAATATCAACCAAAATGTGTGGAAAGGTGGAAAGATCAATGATAGTCGTAGTATCATCCACCTTTATAAAATGGCCAATGGAGTTGTCAATGGCCTCAAAATAAGAGTTCTCCCAGAAATGAAGGGGAAGATTGGAAAGACAAACCCACACAAGACACACAGTAAGAGGTTTAGTTAGAAAGTTGAAGAAAATTGCCCAGTGTTTGACCCAACGTTGGAAGTACTCCATATTTTCAACCATGTCATGGCCACATAACACCACAGGGAAGGTCTTGGCACAAGCCAGAGGTCAAGATTTCACCTTTGGAGGAAGAGTTGTAGCAACTCTGGCAACACAAGAAAAGCTTTGTCCACCAGTAGCAGAAAGAGGCTTTGAGGGGACTCATTCACAGCCTTTCCAGTGGGCACTACTTCAGGAAAAAAAAACCTACACTAGTACCAAGACCAGAGACATCCCCTAAACCACACATTGGAATAGAGGAACCCAACAGAGTAACACCCAAGACATCCTTAGAAAATAGACCCTCCCCTAAATATTTTAGGTTCAAAAATGCCAGGCAGAAGTCGTTGGTAGTAGTCACCCCACAAGTAGAGCCAAAACCATGAGTCCCATACCCCACAATTGTTGCAAAGCCTAGGCGGGAACAAAAGGCGGCATGTCAGACAATGACAATAATGAGCAAGCCCGTTAGGGGCAATGTTGAGGGCCCATCCACTGTTGTAGAGGCCAGAAAATTCAAATAATCATCTGAGCAGGAGCAACGACTATTGAAGCCATCTGCAAACCGAAAACATACCATGATTATACTTGTTATTTTTTAATGTTCGTATGGATTTAATAATTAATTATATGGACTTAATATTTTAATTGTCAAGTATTATAATTGTCAAGTAATTGAATGTTATGAATTAAATTATTTTAATTTAATTTTCTGACATGTTTATATTTATACATGTATGTTATATTTTTTGGATTGAAAAGGTACTGACATTTTGTGGTGATGTGTGCATCAAGACAAAATTGGTTTTGCAAGAGACTAGGCTACAACAAAAGAAAACCTAACTACCTATTTTAACAACATTCCTTAAGCCTTATAACCTTGCCTTGCAACTAGGACGTAGATTTGCCCTAGAAAATCCAATTAACTATGGATTTCTCCACCAATTGCCAATAATGTCTTTGACTTGTAGTCAATCACTTCACTCTAGTTGACTAGTCAATTTAACATCTCACATCGCCATAAAGGATCACACAAGATATTATTTTACAAATAATAAAAATAAAATAAAGAGAATAATAATAAAGTGAAAGCAAATATTAAAAATAATAATAAAAGAAAAAAATAAAATAGTTGGGTTGGTGCATTTACACTAGTGACCCAATAAGGGAGACCTTCAAATTTATGGAGTACGGCTTGAGTATACAAGATAGGGTGTGAGTCAACAAGGGTATCATTTCCATTGCGGAGGCATGACAACCCTCCATTTTTCAAAAAGAAAATACAAGGAATGGATGATGGCATCTAGACCCATGATCCTACATAAAGCACAATTTCAAGATGTTTTATATGGGATAGAGACCATAAAACGAGAGAAAAGGGGATCAAATTGGAGGAGAAAGCACAAGGGGGCATATGTGAGTTAGTTGTGGTAGTCTGGAGGCACATTTTGGGATTTCGGTGTGATAGATCAAGGCAATTCAAGGGAGACATGTTGTTTGAAAAGGGTAGGCACTACAACTAGTATGCTCTGGTTGAACCCAATAGCATTTTAATTAGCAATGTTAAATTATAGTTTTCATTGTAGTGTTTTAATTCCTCTAGCAAGAAATGTCATTACGTGTTATAGTGGTTTGATTTGTTGAGAGACAGAGTTTTCAAATTGTTACTGAAATGGGGGTGTAGAGGGTATTAAACTTCCATTGGTGTGGTTTCCATCAAGAAACCTTGGCATGAAAATATAATGAAATTAGTAAAAGCATTTACCATTAGTTTTAATAAACTCAAATCCGTGTTTTAGTTGAATGTTTGATCAAAATGGCATGAAACGATATCATTACTATGATTACTACCATGCTTGAAATCGTGAATAAGAAGTATTATCAACTCATTTTAAAAAATGATAGAGACTAACTATAGTTTTTATCAAAATATTCAACATGGGATCACTTTTAAACTACTAGGTAAACTT
Source organism: Chamaecyparis obtusa (assembly GCA_027943335.1). Taxonomy (NCBI): domain Eukaryota; kingdom Viridiplantae; phylum Streptophyta; class Pinopsida; order Cupressales; family Cupressaceae; genus Chamaecyparis; species Chamaecyparis obtusa. Next base: position 226,804 of record BSBK01007605.1, on the reverse strand, counting down.
TTATAAAATATTGTACCTTGGATTTCACTCCTTTCATTATGATATCTTTGGATTGGTGTGATGGGTCAATCATGGTCAATGGAAACTAAGGAAATAGTGTTTACACTATGCCATTATTAACAAGCTAAAGCAAATAAGGGTTAAATAATGCACCAAGCGCCCTTGACCTACCAAAATAGGACATGCAAGTGGGCAATCATGTGCAATTGGTTTGGGATAGTTGTTTTGATCACCATGCAAACATATGAAATCAATTTTTTAGTCTTTCAACAAGAAATAGGCTTGGATAAGAGCTAGGATACCACAAACTAATGCAAGGGCACAAAATGTGGTGTAAATTATACAAGGATACAATTTACAATGCTACACTATTGCTACTTTCTCAGGCGCCCCTTCCTTTTATGGTGTAGTCTCTAGTTTTATGTTCATTGTCCAACCACCTCTAGCTTTTGTAGGTGTTGTATAAGGGGGTTTGGATATGCAATCTTCTAGACCTCTTTCTTGGGGCTGAGCCTACTTTCTTCTCATTATTCTTCTTATGCTTTAGGGGAATTTTCTAATTGCTCAAAATGTTTCCCTTTTTTCTTCTCAACTTTCTTTTGTGGATTTATCCTTATCCAATGAATCCAAGAGCTTCTTGGTAGTATGGTTTCTTTGTGCTATAGGGTAATGTAACAAAACCCTGTACATAGGATTCTATTTCTACATGTGATACTTCATAGGTTAGTGGGGTTGTGATGGGGATCCATTTCATCAATGATGGTATTTTAAATCATTGCCTACTTGAAACAGTTGGTATCTAATTACTTTTGAACTATATAATGTGATATCCTATACTAGTTTTGAATTCTTTTTTGAAAAGCATTAAAGAATCCATCAAAAACATATATTTATGCATCATGTTCTAGGGAATTTCTTGCATACTCTAGAATTTGTACAACTACCAGTCTATCTGTGGCCCATACGCTACTTGCATATTGTAGGAGTTCACATGTGAAATAGAAAGCTACAAAAATTAGAAAGGTGTCGTACCAAAATTAGTAGCCAATCTTCTTGGGCTAGGATGTGTTCTCTAATAGCTGCATCCTTAAGGCATCACACAAGTCAAAGTCTTTGCATTTAATAACCATTTTATGTGTAGCAGATCCTTCCTAGTTTGTGCAGTACATCTTATAAGCTATCACCTTGGTCACATACAACACTTCTTTATTCATGATATTGTTGATGCTCAAGCTCTAGCAGTGAAAGTAACATTAATTAGCTTCTCTAGTTTTATATTATTTTTTCCTTCCTTTGGTGGTATTGCTCCTACCAATAGCTCAATGACTACTTGGATGGCTTCCTTTATGATTTGGTAGACTTGATCCAAGTAGAGAAGTTTTCATGTAGTCTTCTCAATACTAGCCAAATCCATCCCATCTCTTTGGTGAAGTCTAGTAAATCCATTATAGATAACTAGTTTCTTCTCTTGGATCTAGGCATACTTTGGGGAATATTGTTAACTTCCCTTTTCCAACTATTATTGCCACAGCTCTTCGAATTGAGGTGATCTATTCGTTAGAATCTTTCTTGCTTGACCAATAAACTAGACCTAAACTAAGAGAGAAGCAATACCCTGAAGTAGACTTGTGATCCTGAGAATTGTCTGCCCAATCTGAATCTATGTATCCTACCAAGTCAATATACATGCTCGCTACATAATGAACCCCATAATTGTGAGTACCATGGAGATAATGAAGAATCCACTTAGTTGATTTCCAATGCAACTCATGTGGCTCCTAAATGAACCTAGACACTATGCCCACATGATATGAAATATTAGGCCTCATGTGAGTCAAATATATGAGGCTACCAACCAATTAAAGATACAAGGTAGCATTGACCAAAGGTGAAGAACAAGAAGCCTCAAGTTTGACTCCTGAGTGAAATGGAGTCGGTGCAGACTTATAGTTAGCCACGCAAAATTTGGAGAGCTTACTAAGAGCGTATTAGGTTGTCCAATTAAGATACTAGAAGGTGACTGAGTGATCTCAATCCCTAAGAAGTAGTGGAAAAGGTCTAATTCAGACATCAAGAACTAATCATGAAGTGTAGTTTTGAGTGCCATAAGATGAGTGACTCTCTGTGATCAACAATTCATCAACATAGAGAACAAGGAAAGTGAGAGTATCATCCTGCTGCAAAATGTAGACTTTTAGATCAGAATGGCACTATGTGAACCCAACTCATAAAAGGAAGGAGTCCATTCTGGCATACCGGGCTTGAGGGGCTTGTTTAAGGCCATAGAGAGACTTTCAAAGGAAGAAAACAAGTGAAGGATCCTAAATGAACCCTTGTGGTTGCTTCATATATATCTCCTCATGAAGGTCACTATGAAGAAAAACACACTCCACATCCATCTGATGAACTTCCCATTTGTGAGTTGTTGCAATGGCAAAGACAAGTCGGATGGAATTCATCTTGGTGACAAGTGCAAAGGTCTCAGAGTAGTCAATCCCAAGAACCTGGGAGAATCCATTGGCGACTAGGTGAGCCTTATACTTATCAACTAACCCATTTGCAACAAATTTTGTTCGATAGACCCACTTGCACCGAACAAGTTTTCTTCCATTAGGAAGAGGGACTAAATCCCAAGTATGGTTCCTCTCTAAGGAATTGAACTCCTCTTGCATAGAAGCATCCCACTCGAGGACACCATAAGCTTCGTAAAAGGATTGTGGATTGGAAGCTATAAAAATAAAGAGGTGTGGAGCTTGCTCAAACTATGACCTTGTTCTTCTCTCATCTGAAGGATCACCAACCCAATCACTGATTGACTCCAATGTTTGATGAGCCCAAAGAGGCCCAATATCTAGATAATGTGGAGAATCTGGAGGAGAATCATCATCCTCTGAATGATGATTAAGAGAGGAGGGAGTTGAATCATCATCTGAAGTGGGAGAAGAAGACTCTGCAATAGGATCAAGAGGACTAAAGTCCTTGGAAGAATGATCATCATGCAGTTGCAATGTATCCATAGGAATGAAGGATGGAGAAGTGGTAGAAGAATAACTAGAGGTATCCTCCTCAAAAAGAACACTCCTCTCAATGAAAATCTCATGTATGATAGGATGGAGAAGTATGTATCATTTGACACCATCTCGATACCCAATAAATATGCAAGGCCTGCTCTACGGATCTATAGCCTTGTGTTTCTCTACTAGAATGTGGGCCCATGAAAGAGACCCAAACACTCAAAAGTGTTTGACTATAGGTTTCCAACTCGTCCAAGCTTGAAAAGGAGTTACCCCCTTAAAAACTTGATGGGGAACTTGATTTTGGATATAAAATGCACAATTGATGGCCTTTGCCCAATGTTGAGGTTCCAATGATTTAGAATGGATCATGCAGTTAGCCATTTCCTTCAAGGACCAATTTTTTCATTTTGTAACTCCATTTTTGTTGTGGAGTGTAGGGAACCGTCTATTGAAGATCAATGCCTTCTGAGATATAAAACTTCTCAAACCTTTGGTTGACATATTCTTCCCCATTATCGGTGTGCAGAACCTTGATGGTTTTGCCTATTTATTTCTTTGCAAAAGATTTAAATTCTTGAAAATACTCAAAGACTTCAGACTTTTATTTGAAAAAATATACAAAGATATACCGAGGAAGATCATCAATGAATGTTTAGACATATTTGGCTCAGTTGAAAGAAGGATATGGAAATGGTCTTGCCAAATCACTGTGTACTAGCTCCAAAGGTTGTGTGGCTCTTCATGCTTTGCCTTTATCAAATTTTTCTTTAGGATGTTTGCCAATAATGCATCCATGACAAACTCCATTAGAAAATTGAATAGAGGGCAACCTTGTAACCATGTCGTATTGACTCAGCTATTATAATTAGTGGTAGTTCAAGTGGCCAAATTGTTGATGCCACAAATGACTCACCTCATCTGGGTGAGTGAGAAATGTAAGTCAACGAGAATCATGAACAAAGTGTTAAAAGTGATACAATCTGCACTAATGATCTACCTTTCCCACTACAATTGTAGACCTATTGTGCATCTCACTAATTATTATTGTCTGGAGTAAACTCAACCCACTTTCCAAATCCTATGTGAGTGATCAGATAGACAGATAGGAGACAAAGATGGAACACAAAGAACATCATGAAATGTTCCCTCACTTACATCAACATACCCTCTCACATGCACTTCAACAGGAGTGTCATCATCACCCAAAAGGATAGATGGCATAAAACATGACTCCAAGGAGGAAAATTGCCTTTTGATGAAGCCATGTGGTGTGAAGCACCTGAATCAATAATCTAAGAATTTGATTGTGAAGCAACAACAACTAGGGCCTTACTCTTTCCTTTACCTCTACTTATGTCCTTTGAAGATTCTTGAGATGAAATTGATTTGATAGAATCAAGCACCTTGATGTTGTTCTTTTCAAGAAGATGAGACAAGTGATCAATTTGCTTCTTCAAACATTTATGCTCATCACGAACAAGTTTCTTACAATAGGAACACATACTTTTCCCCTTCTTGGGCTTATCACTTTTTGAAGAAGATGCATCATTTGCTACTCTAAGTGCAACTAGTTTATGCTCTTGCTTCTTTTTCCTTAGTTCTTTTGTTTCTTGTCTTGATTAGAAGGCCCTTTTTGATCTCTTGTGTCTTGATTTACAGCCAAGGCATGAGATTTAGAGGGCTAAATTGTGACCATATGAATCAACTTGTCTTGTTCTTTTGTGAGTTCATTTGCAAACTTATCAAGAGAAGACATTTTATAGATGGTTCCTAAGGCACTTTTCATGGCATAAAAAGTAGAAACATTGAATAGTTTGGACCAAGTTAGAATGTTAAGAATAAATTGAAAATCTTTCTTATCTATTCCACACACGTTTAATTGCAATCCTACAACCTTTAGTTTTGTGAAAAGTCTTGAATTGTATCAAAATTGTATGGATTTCACCCTAGTAGCTCATTCTCCAATTGGTGCCCCCTTAACACATCTTGTTTACAAAAAAATCCTACTAATGTTGTCCATACATCATTTGCAGTTATAGCAGATTCAACATGAAAAAGAAGATTAGGAGATACATACATGTATAGAGTATCATATGCTTCACCGCATTTGTTAAACCACTTTGTCTTTACTACAAGCATCAATGGTTCAGTTTCAAGACCCATAGTTACTCTAAATAACCCCAACTTCTTAAGATAGATTGTCATTTTTTACTTCCACTCATAGTAGTTATAGAGTGTGAGTAATGGCGTTGTTTGATCGATTTTAATGTAGAAAGTAAGATTGTTGTGCAAAAAAGAAGAGAGAAAAATTGCACAGAGAGAGACCACATGAGACCACCCCCCCTTTTTACTAGATCATAAATCACCCTCCTAGATATTACAAGTTGGGCATTTTATAATTCAATATGTTTACCGAGATTTTTTTTCAAGTTACAATCTTCAATAGGTTCATAATGGCCGAAGTTACAAATTCTGATACAAAATGAACCAGAGGTAAAATATGGGAAAATGAGCCTTATAGGTATGTAGTTATCTACACCACCTTTCCAATGCCTATTCGTTTCTGAAAAATGGAGCACTAGGGTGAAAGTTATGGCTATATGAAGAAATTAGAACTACCAGACTTCAACCTACAAAAAATTGGGTAAAACAATAAAAAAATATGATCCAAACCTCATTTAAAGTGATGAGCTCATCTCCATCTTCCCGTCAACATCTTGTTTGAAAATTTTCAACGCCTGGGTCACAAGTTATGCCCGTTTGAAAAAAAATGCCCTTTATGAGGACCTAGACGAGCTCTCGTGGCTAGATAGCGGCACCGCTAGCGGAGGTGGCCTATAGGTGGCGGGCTCTGGTGGAGCAACGTTGCAATGGCACTATGGGCAGAGCAGCAAAGTTGCTTGATGTTGGTAGTCAGCGGTGGGCTAAGTCGCTAGCGCTGAGGACTAAGTAGCTAGCTGCTAATTGCTAATGTTGTTTGCTAAGTTGCTAGTCGCTAGCATTGTTGGCTCAACGCAATGCTTAAAGCGCTTAGGATAATGCTTAAAGTGCTTTTTTTAAAATATATATATATATTTTTAAAACAATATGCCCTAATTCACTTGCAGAGGGTCGTATGGCCTTTATGGGCAAAAAAAGTTTGCAACAGAAGCTCCTGATATTGAAATGAGGCAAATTTTATATCAAAATTCATTTGTGAGGCCTTTTGGACACAATGGTAGAGTCCTTTTGGCCTGAAAATGATCCTTTTGCAAGTTGTCTTCCATATCTAAGCTACAAACCCTTGTTTTGTAACTATTGAAAATGATCTTTAAAGAGGATGAAATGAAAGTCAATCTTGGCTTTCTTGAGCCTTCCAGACACAATGGAACAATCAGAAATACTCTCTGAATCCTTCAAAGTGTTGCAATCATCTAGATCACCAAAAAAAACATATACGCAAAATAGAGACTACTGGGTCTTCATAAATCTTTGTTTTTCTCCAGATCGTACGAAACACAAGAGACTTCACAGAAAGATTTACAAAATCTCTAAATAATCTAATCTTTCAAAATCAGCTCGAATACCATGTTAGAATTTGAGAAAATAGATATAAACCAAAATCTAATGAAAGAGTTAGATCAAACAAATAGAAATAAAATTGATAGAATAACAATATTAGATAAACTTGATGTGAATGCTCAGAGACATAATAACATCAAGACAAATCTTCAATATCCAATATCCTAATATTTCCAATATACCAAATACAAGGTAGCCTATTTATATAGGCAAGAGCTTATCGAAAGCATGGACAAGGTTGAGACAAGTGTCTCAACCTAGAGGAAGTAGATTCCTAATAGAACTCAACAATATCCTCTAGAAGAGTTAGAGCTCAAATTGGACTCAACCATATCATAGGAGGAGTTTGAGTCCAAGTGGGACTAAACAATATCCACCTAAATAATATCCACCTAATAAATAAGTTCACATAAGTAAACTTAAGTCAAGATTAAAATGGAAAAGAACCATTTACTCCAACACTATTTCGTCTATCAAGGTGAGTTACTATATTTCCTAGCATACTATGTAAATGACTTTAGTTGGAATGGTTAAGAATCCACTCTCAGGATATGTTGTCATCATCTTGTAAGGAAATCTCTTGTATTTGGGTTGCAACTTAGTTGTAATATTAATTAGAGTGGGGGTGACCATGACTGTGAGCTAAAGTGTGGATTAGAATCTAATAGAAAGGATTTCTCAAGTGAAAATATAAGAGACATCATGGCTTGGGATTTTGATCTTTATAAGAGAACAAGATAGTTAAAGTGGAAAAATGACTAAGTGGAGGGAATGTGGGATTTTAAAGATGCATGAGGTGCAATTCATTTATTACTATAGTTATTTCTTTCCTTTTTTGTCCATTGTATTTCTATGGCTAACTTTTTTTATCTGTTGTGACCTACTTTTCATTCTTTATTTATGATACACTATATTACAACTATTGTACCTATGGACACTACTTATGTCGGCTCATATTTATGATTATTTTTTTCTGTCATACAAAATATTTTAGGGTTTTGGTTTGTTTGTTTCAATGTCCAAGTGACCAATTTTTATCCAGGATAATTTCCAACAATTTTTAAGTTCATTTAGGGTCCTTTTCTTTTTCAGAGTGACCTTAATGTTGATTTTGTATTTTACCTGAAATTGCCAACATATGGTTAGTTTTGTTACTATCTTAGTGATGGTTTTGGTAACCTTCTAGTTATTGGTGAGTTTTTGAGGATGTTTGTGTAACATTGTAAATTGTATCCCTATATAATTTCATGCTCACCTAGGCCTAATTTTAGCATTTTTGGCTTTCCATTCCTAATCGTGTTTGATTATGCTCACACTTACTCAAATCTAGCAAATCCACCACCTTCTTGGTCATTGGTCCTTGACCTAACCCTAATTGGCTAGTTAAGTGTGCTTGGGACACCCTTGTCCCACCAAAAGGAGCCTAATTTTGGACCCTCCAACACTTGGATTGAAGTACCGAGAATTTTTCCTCGGTGTTAACCTACTTAAAAAATTCAAACACGTTTCCTGAGGAGGGGTATAAAAGAAAGACTAACCCCCTCATTTGAGACATCAATTGTAAGAACACACACATCAATTATCAAGTCTCCTATGTAATTCAATTGAGCAAGCAATCAAGCATTATCAAGGCATTAAAGCAAGAGGTAAAGTTCAAATCTCAAGCATTCAACATGATGTCCATGATAAACGTATTATAAAGTCAACATCAACATCTTCATGAAGACTTCAATGTAGGGACTCATGAAGATATAATATTTCATTCAAATAATTCAATTTCATATTTAGCATCTACTTCATTACAACATATTTTTTCAGTCATATTTTAATTCAATTCGTTAATTTGAAAACTAAGGTTTGACCTAGGAAAACTGCCTAAACTCAATAATTTCATTCCTTTGCATGTGGAGGCAACAAGATCTAGAGGCACACATTTGGAAGCAGACTGAGCAGATAGAGACTTACAGATTGAGATTTTGTAGATACAAAAAAATTGGGTCAAGGGAAGCCCAAACACCATTGCCTCAAACATTTTTTATGAAACTTTTTAGAAAGGTTCTTAACAACATTTTGATCAAGAAAAACAACTTGCATCCAAATCTGACATTTTTGGCTCAAGGGTGCCCCAAGCACCATTGACCTCTTGATTTTAACCCGAATTTTAGACACAGATTCCTTTATGTCTCTTCTTTATAAATCTGTAAACTTAGTTTACATATCTATTATGTAACTTGTGTATGTTAAAACCCTTGAATTCTCACTTTTGGCCCTAGATCTACAATAAACTCACATTTCTTACATAGTCCATTACAATAGTCTAGATCTATAAACTTAGTCTACATATTTATCCTAACTTGTTGATGTATGGTGAATGAGTAAAATGTTGTCCTGATGTCTAGGGATTGATGGAGGTCTAAAAATGAGTGTTCATATGATCTCTGGCTTCGCTTTTGAATGATTATTTGGTGTTTCTAAAAGGTTATAGTAATGGAAGTTGGAATATATAGGACAGAGTCTTTGAAGTCGTTATAGGAGCTCTACATTTGCTTATATGTTCTTACGATTTTGTATATAATGTTTATGTTATGTGGATTTTGCACAGTTATGTTTTAAGGTCCTTAGCTCAATTTAATTTTTGATTAAGATAACAACAGGTTTTGAAGGGACCCGAAACCCTTTACAATCCTGGGACAAAAGGTAAATCTATTGAAGTTCCATTAAAACAACAGTCTAGCCAAAAACAAAGGACCAGACACCTCAAGAGCACACAAAAGATAAATCATTACAAGCATCCACGACGAAATAGTCCAACCAAAAGGACGAGGGACACTAAGACCAAAACACATAGAGAAGCCTTAGAACTAGGCCTAAATCCCCTTTTTATAAGATTGGAGGGTCATGTCGAAAGATGAGGACGATTTCTTTGAATTTTTCCCTTTGACAGTAATCCATCCATCTTCGACATTTGCTGCCTTCTTCTGCCAGCAAACCGAATCCAAAGAAACAACAAAGATTCTGAAAAACTCCCAGCAAGAGGGGCAGTGACAACATTACCAACAACAGAAATCATACCAACAGATGTGGTAGGAAAAGAAAACTTAGGAATAGGGCTTGTTGGGCTTCCAGCAAGAGAAGCGACAACACCAGAATCCACACCAGCAGGGCTGGCAGGAACAATGTCCATTGATCCAACAGTAGAGCTGGAAGGACCACTAAACCACCAGCAGAAGAAGAGATGGATCCCTGCAAAGGCACAACATGGCTGACAGGAACACCATCCACAGAGCCACCGGTAGGGGGCTTAGGAATATACAAATCTAGCGAAGACTCATGAGAGCTTTCGAGAATAGTATAATGTTCAGTGGAGGCATCCTTCCGCCAAGTATTAGGGCCTAACTTCACTTTGAAGTCAGAACTGCATTTTGAAGCATAATGACCTGTTTTAAAATATTTTCTGCATCTAAAAGGGATACCCTCATAATCCAATTGTTGCAACCATGAACCTTTAGATGATTGAATATTAATTTCAGTAGGAAGACCCTATGAAATATCAATATCTACTAGAATGCAGGCATACGTAGAATGGAAAATGTTGGAAGTATTCACATCCATAATAAAAAAATCCCCCAAAGCCTCCCCCACCTCCTCCAGGACAACACCTTGCCAAAGATGAAGAGGAAGATTGGGAATCCTCACCCAAATAGACATATTGTTGAAAACTTCAGAAGAAGGATTAAAATATGAGTGCCATGGTTTTAACATAAGCAAGAATTTATCCTCCTCCCAAGAAAAGAAATTTTCACATAAAATTTTATTTCTATCCTTAGAACTATCAAATTTAGCAACGAAAAAACCTTTAGCTAAAGGGATGATATGAACATTATCTAAGAGTATTGGTTCCCATTTTTGAGAGATCCAATCATGAAGTTGTGACAACGTCGACCAGAACCCCCAAAACTAACATATCAAAGCTAGACCCTTAAGGATCTTAGAGCAAGACTCTAGCTCCCCAACAACAACAACAGAGAGCTAGATGGAGAGGGCTCCAGAGGCATAAATAGGCACATAAGAAGGCACCCCATGGGAGGACCCCCAACCCAAGACTGAGCCAAGGAAATAGCTTTAGCATAGGATCCCTTCACGCCACAAGTTAAGGCAACAATCACAGGCCTTGAGGAAGCATTGACTTTATGGGCATTCGCAAGATCCAAAGCCACACCCTCAAGAACAGACCTCTGTCTAGAAACAACAACAAAATCCTAGCCACCAGACACGGTATTTTAAAAAGTGTTTGGGGAGGAAGGAGGAGGCTCCTTCAAACCCATACCCTAACCCATCAAAAATGACAAGGGCACAGCCGAGGAAAGACTCACAGCAGCAGGGGCCAGAGGCAAGGCGTCTGCAACCAAAGAAATCGAGCTTCCAACACATGGTACAACTGGAGCCCTAGCGCTGTAACCACAGGCAGAGTGGCGCTAGGACGCACAACAGCAATGGGAGATTTCTTCTTCTTTTTTTATGTGGTTGGTAGTTGGTAGTTTGTTGACAATGTGGTTGTCTATCAAGGATTTTCCAGAGAATGCTTTGCAGTGTTGGTTCTGGTTGTGTAGTATGGAAGACATATTCCAAATGTTTGTGTAGTGTCTCAATTTAGTTTTCAAGTTTTGGTTTCCTCTGCAAGAGAAGTTATGATGTTTTGTATCTTGGCAATGTAGTTGTTGGTTGGTTATTGATCAGTTCAAATTTTATTATTGGGTCAATATTATATTGATCTGAATTTCCCTTAGAGGTTAAGTTTAGATGTTTTATGGGTCTCACTATTGCGTGCAAATATCTATACTGATTTATCTACATCGGATAATGTTTTTGTGCTAACTGGTTATGTGCTATATTGAATATCTACACATTATGTTTGGTGTTGACTTTGGAGTATGTGTTGGTGCATGCAATTTATTTGGAAAGAATTAGGAAGATGTGTTATGGTGTATTTGGGTCCCTTTTAACTCATGAACTAGACCACGACCATTGTAGATGAGCTTGTTAGTTGACTTGATTTGAATTATCTTTATGGTTGACCTAATGAGGGTTTTGTTGATCAAGGTTCTATATATAAACGATCATTTAAGCATTTTGAAGTGTGGATTTAACTATGAAAAGATGTGGAAGAGTATGTGGTGAAGAGGAAGTGCAATGATCAGTTTGTGATGTGCTTTCATGATCATATCATTTAGAAAGTTAGAGTTTTGAGACAATGTATGGTTGTGTGTGTTTGTCATGAAGTTGGTTGCTTGAGAGAGGGATTCAAGGATAGTTTCATGCTTGAAGATTTGTTCATTCCAATTCATATTATTTCTATTCATGTTGGAAGACAATAAGTCCTTTTGGCAGTTTGTGCATATCTATATCTTACCTTGAAGTAGTCAGCTTTAGACTACAAGTCCTTTGCATCTTTCCTTGAGATTGTGTGTTTTAGCTTGCAAGTCCTATGTATCTTGCCCTACGATTGTACACCTTAGCCTACAAGTCAAATCAAGAGCAATAAGCTTCATTGACCTTGAGCATAAAACAATATTGTATTTAGTCATTCATATACTGAGTTGTGGTATTTCCACTTGGGTTTTCCACATAAAAAAATGTTGCTCATGTGTATGTTGTCCATTAATTTGTCTTTCCTTAGTGTTAAATTGTTTAAACTAGTTCATGCAAAGTTTATGATTGAAGCAGTGTAAGTATTTATTCAAGACCGATTCATACCCCTACCCCCCCTTACCGCCCCTTAGTCTTGTGGTGTTTTCAACAAACCCTCCATTTTGCACATCCCGACTCTACCAATCTCTCTTCCTCCTCAACCATATAATACAAAAGAATCCTTATGCAAATATGTGTTGCCACCTTTAGGACTACATAAGAGTAACTGTTAGGAATGAATGTTGAATGTTGGCAGTCATTCTGTAGCAGTTGCTGTTGCATTCATGACTATGATTGTCATTGATGTCAACACAGTGATCTTCTGGAGTCTAGCAGAGAAGCAGACAGTGTTTTGTTTAGCGCACGTGTTATATTGCAGATAATGATATGCGATGTTGAGGTTATATTCTTTGATATATTATATGTCTATGGTTAAGAGCGCAAGTCAGTACGGCATGTACAGAAAAAGTTATAAGCATTTTGGTGGAAGTAGTATTCAGGCAGTGTTCCTGAGTAGCGGTTTGTGGAAATCGGATGATATCTCCTAATCGGGATGGAATCTGGTTTTGCGCAGTTAAAGGGAAGTTTGAGACACATTGATAGTGACGTGGTTCACAGTGCAAACTTCGAGGTCACACAAGTAAAGAGTTATTGCATTTGGAAGCCGACAGTTTTGTGTAATTTTGATGTAGCGTGTGGAAACTTTTATTTTGTATTTGTGTGCCGACTCATTTGTAATTATTTGAGTGTGGTATAAAGGAAGGAATGTTTTTCCTTATTGACATATATGTAGTAGTAATGTGAAAGAAGTGTGAGCATGGTATAATGTGAATGTAAGCTTGAAGTGAAGAAGAGAGCCTATGAAGTTGTGAAAGCGAAATTGTGAAGGAAGACATGCGAAGTACAGAGATCTGGAATTGAGATCTGATGTAGCAGTGAGTGCAGTTTGACACAGTGAGGAGGTAACATATTTCATATTATTCTGCTGAATAATATTAAGGTTATTTGGATAGTGTGTTCAGTGATCTTACCCTGAAGCTATTTGGGCAGTGGGTCCTTCTATCTTCCATAACTCTTAACAGGGTTAGAATCTTTTAACAGGGATTCAAAATCTCCTAACAAGGATTCATATGTACTGAATGTATTTCATAAGACTCCTGATAGAGTCCATCATTTCACAAGGAATATTCATATTAGTGCATCTTTTGTGGGCATCATTCCCACCAGGGTTTACTCTTTGATCAAGAGGTTCCCTAGTCAACATATCTTGTGTTATTGTGTCATTGTGTATGAATATCTTTCTTTGGTTGGTAATTACATTGCTTACATGGTTAAATGTTGTTGAAGTTGATAAAGATTATAATTATCTGATAACTGATTAACCCCCCCCCTCTTAGTTATCTTGGTGGACTTTACTTTCTAACAGTAACTTGACATCCAAACAAATTAAGAGTGAATCCAATCACCAATGGTTTGTATTGATTTTTTATTCCATTTGAATTTCTATCCCTTATTTGCTCAATCAACAATATTGATAGGACTTGAAGTAGAATTCAACTCTATTTGTGTTTTTTTTCTTATATTTTTCCATCTACAATTATCAAGCAATACTAGATATATAATTGGATAAATATGTTAACATGGGTGTCATTAAGCTTATTACTAAGGAGGACAACAGGGCATGAATTAAGAATTGAAAGCCCATTACTAAATTTAATGTTTCCTTTCATATCTTAGCTAAAGTGTTGATAAATTGAGTTAATAAGGTTCGCCCAAAAAATTATCACATCTACCAATTTGCATTTTTGTAACATCATTACAAATCGGTAAGGCCTGACTTGGAAACATCCATGTTAGAAGTTGTGTTGCTAGTTTGTTGTTAAAGGTCTTTCCTTGTTGTAATGACCCTTAGGTGTTAGTGGTGTAAGGGTCAACCCCCTTGCTAGGCTACTTTAAAATAATCAAAAACATCCAAGTTAGAAAATTTGTGTGTGTGACTATTGCTAATTTTGAAAAGATTTGTGATAGCAATTAGTAGGCTTTTATTCTTTTGATGTTGAAGATCATTGGTTCAAGAGATAGTTGTAAGTTTAAAGTGCTTTTTCAAGATAATTTTTTATAAATGGAAATTGAAGTATGTCATCTAGCTCAATTTATTTATGTTTCATTATTGCTTACCATTATGTTCTTAGGCATTTGCCTATAGACTCTCCCATTAAAGGCAAATCATTCCAACTTAACTAAATCCAATATGTTGACAACACTTTATACTTTTTGTAAGAAGGATTTTTTTTAGCAATTGATGACTAGACTTGACATATTGTTCTACCTTAAGGTCTAAGGTATAGGATTGTTATTTGCAAATTTGTGGTGTTAGGTTGAGTTAACTCTCCTAATGATTGGATTGCAAATATAGGTTTATCCTATAGTGGCTCTAATGAGATTGTTACTTATCTTAGTATCACTTTTTTGTGTAACTGATGTTTTAAAGATGTGGCATTAAGTCTATGACAAAATTAGTAAGATGGGTGTCATTAAGCTTATTACTAAGGAGGACAAGAGGGCATGAATTAAGAATTGAAAACCCATTACTAAATTTAATGTTTCCTTTCATATCTTAGCTAAAGTGTTGATAAATCGAGTTAATAAGGTTCGCCCAAAAAAATATCACATCTACCAATTTGCATTTTTGTAACATCATTACAAATTGGTAAGGCCTGACTTGGGCAACATCCATGTTAGAAGTTGTGTTGCTAGTTTGTTGTTAAACATCCTTCCTTGTTGTAACGACCCTTAGGTGTTAGTGGTGTAAGGGTCAGCCCCCTTGCTAGGCTACTTTAAAATAATCAAAAACATCCAAGTTAGAAAATTTGTGTGCATGACTATTATTAATTTTGAAAAGATTTGTGATAGCAATTAGTAGGTTTTTATTCTTTTGATGTTGAAGATCATTGGTTCAAGAGATAGTTGTAAGTTTAAAGTGTTTTTTCAAGATACTTTTGTATAAATGGAAATTGAAGTATGTCATCTAGCTCACTTTATTTATGTTTCATTATTGCTTACCATTATGCTCTTAGGCATTTGCCTATGGACTCTCCCATTAAAGGCAAATCATTCCAACTTAACTAAAATCCAATATGTTGACAACACTTTATACTTTTTTGTAAGAAGGATTTTTTTTTAACAATTGATGACTAGACTTGTTTATTGTTCTACCTTAAGGTCTAAGGTATAGGATTGTTATTCGCAAATTTGTGGTGTTAGGTTGAGTTAACTCTCCTAATGATTGGATTGTAAATATAGGTTTATCCTATAGTAGCTCTAATGAGGTTGTTACTTATCTTAGTATCACTTTTTTATGTAACTGATGTTTTAAAGATGTGGCATTAAGTCTATGACAAAATTAGTAAGAATGGCAAATAAATGGAAGGTATGTTTGTTCACTTTGATTAGAATGTTCATATTTGCTAGAAAGTGTTATCATCTTACAATATTTATTATGTTTCTTGTTTGTTAATTGGTAGATCTCGTATTGGTAAACTATATAAAAATGTAAACATTTTATAATATGATAGAAAGGACAACAAAAAAGGCATGATGTAACTCAATGTATGTTGTAAACATGAAGAAATATTTAAGTTGAAATATGTTAAGATTCAAGGTGATGTCTTTAGAGTCAAATGAGTTTTGAGATTCTTTATAGAATGTTGCTTAAGTAGTAAAATATAAGTAGAGCTTGGATGGAAAGCCCTTATTGGGCATAACATCACTTATCGAGTAACCAGAGAGAAGTTTGATTGAACCATATTTCACCATTAGATTTTGCATTCAGCTTGTTATAGTCAAGTCAACAAGGTCAATTATATTTGATCAATATGGAAGAAGTAGGTGCCAATTGAACATCTTGTATTTAGGAATAATGTTTTGATTTGGATGCCATTGCCATGCATTCAAATCTATTTGGTGGAACCTAGCTTATATAAAAAGACATTAGCTAATTTTACATTCAACTTTTTATAGTCAAGTCAACAAGGTCAATTATATTTGAGTCAATATGGAAGGAGGTGCCAATTGAACACCTTGTATTTAGGAATACTACTTTGATTTGGATCTTATTGCCATGCATTCAAATCTATTTGATGGAGCCTAGCTTATATGAAGAAGACATTAGCTAATTTTAGATTTCAAAGTAGAAAAGTTATTCCTTGAGTTGATCTGATGTTGGCTTTCGAAGTATCAATGGGCATATTAAATACTTGTCAAGGCTTTGAGTGCATTTATTGCTAAGAGCAAGATAATTTTGATACTTATGTTTGGGACAACTTAAGGTGTGTCAAAAGCTCTTCTCTTAGATGGTGTTGATGTTTGGTAGCTTCAATCAAATAAACCGATGAGACAATACTATCTGCACAAAAGAAAGTATCTGCACTTCCGAGCACAAGCAAATAAGACCTGAAAGAAGAGCTCGGTGAGTATGCTGAGGAATGGGAGAAAATAATAGAAGAAGAAAAGAAGATGGAAGAACTTGTTGCACTGATAGCTAGAAGAGAGAAAAGAGGTAAGGGCAAATTTGAAGGCAAATTACCTTTGAAATGTTTTTCATGCAATAAGATAGGTCATTTTGCATCTAGATGTCCTACAAGAATTCCTAAGTACAAACCTGATTATGCAAAGATTAGAAGAGACAAAGAATGTTATTATGCTAGTGAATGAATCTCTGATGATGATAATTGAAGAGATTGGATTTGTTGCTATTAAAGATGAACCAGTTCATGAAGAAAAAGCCTTAGTATCTCATGTTGACAAGAAAACTGAATGGATAATTGATAGTGGATGTTCTCATCACATGACTGGTGATAAGAACAAGTTCTTTAAATTAGTAAATTATGATGGAGATGTTGTAAGGTTTGGGGACAATCTCCCAAAATCCATCATAGGAGTAGGATCCATCACTCTGGATGGAAAGACTAGTACAGACAATGTACTACTTGTTGAAGGACTGAAACATAACTTGTTGAGTGTTGGACAATTAATGGATAAAAAATTTCAATTAAGTTTTTTTTAATGGTAAATGTTTTATCAGAAGCAAGGAAGGAAAATTGATTGCAACCGGTTCAAGATCTAGAGGTAATGTATTTGAACTAAACACATTTGGAGCCTCTTGTTTTTTTTGCGAAGGTAGATGATAGTTGGTTATGGCATAGAAGATTTTGTCATGTTAACTTTGATAACATTGTGAAGGCAAGTATGGCTAATGCAGTAAGAGATCTACCGAAGATTGTGAAACCTTCTAACACTGTATGTAAAGAATGTGTTATGGGAAAGCAAACTAAAAGCAGTCATAAAAGAAAAACATTTACATCAAAAGGAAAGTTGGATCTGGTACATACAGATCTATGTGGGCCTACAAGAACAAAGTCATACTACGGTGAAGGGTATTTTATATCCTTTGTTGATGACTTTTCTAGAATGATATGGGTTACTTATTTGAGAGAGAAATCAGAAACATTTGACAAATTCAAATTGTTTAAAGAAAAGGTAGAGAATGAATCAGGACTGAAAATAAAGTGTTTAAGATCAAACAGAGGTGGAGAGTTTACATCAAATTTATTCAATTCATACTGTGAAGAGCATGGGATAAAAAGACAAACATCTTCTCCTAGGACTCCACAACAAAATGAGATAACAGAGTGAAGAAACAGAACTATACTTGATGCTGCCAGGACAATGTTGATTGAAGGAAATGTATCTCATGTACATTGGAGAGAGGCTATTGGAACAACAGTGGACACATTAAACAGAATTCAAATCACAGATGGCACAAGTAAGACTCCTTATGAACTATGGTTTGATCATAATCCTACTGTAAAATATTTCAAAATTTTTGGTAGCAAATGTTACATCAACAGTATGAGTGCCCATTCAGTAACGTAGTGATTAAACATATTAAATGTCTCAATCACCACCCATGCATTAGCAATATCCAACAATCTTCCCCTTTGTCATTGATCCTTATGTCACATATATTTCATCCTTACCTTTTCCAAAGAAAAGACCTTTCATTTATACCTTATTACAATTTACCAAGATCAAATCGGCCCATAAGGCTTTCCTAATTACAAACAATTACATAAACCCTTGCTAAGATGCACACGGTATCTATAACAATTTTACAATGATTACATTACAACAATTAGGGACCGACGTCTATAAACTTTCTTCCACGATCACTCCCCCTGAGGAGTAGATCCCTACATCTAGTCCAGAAAATGATGAGGCTCTGAGCACTTCTGGATTGATGCATCTCTGCATCATTTAGTTCTTACTAGGAGGGGCCTGAACCCCTAGCATACCTCTAAAGTTATTCAAAGGTATCTTTCGGTAGTGGCTTTGTAAAAATGTCTGCAATATGCTCTTTTGTACTGATAAATTCAAGCTTGATTTCTTTTTCTGCCACCTTGTCTCTCAAGAAGTGATACTTGATAGAAATGTGTTTAGTTTTAGAGTGCATCACCGGATTATTTGACATGTTTACTATGCTGGTGTTATCACAATGGATAACCATAGGCTTATTAAAAGTTATTCCAATGTTTGTCAGCATTTGTTTCATCCAAACAATATGAGTGCAATTTATAGCAGCAACAACATATTCTGATTCAACAGTAGATTGTGCTATACAATCTTGTTTCTTACTTAGCCAAGAAACTGACTTTTTCCCAAGGAAAAATGTACCACCACTTGTTCTTTTTCTATCATCAATATTTCCTACCCAATCAACATCATTATAAGCATGAAGTTCAAAGCTATCATTCCTGTCATACCATAAACCATAGTCTATAGTTCCTCTGAGATACCTTAGTATTCTTTTCACAGTAGCTAGATGAGTCTCTTTGGGTTCTGCCTGATATCTAGCCACAATTCCAACAGCATTAGCAATATCTGGTCTGGTGTGAGTCAAATATTGTAGCCCTCCAACCATTGACCTATACAAAGTCTGAAAAACACATTTTGATTCATCATCAATTGTTAGCTTGTTTCCAATCACTATAGGTGTTCCTATTGGTTTACAATCTTCCATACCGAATTTCTTAAGCAATTCTTTGAGATACTTGGTTTGAGAAATGAAAATATCATTCTCATTCTGAGTTATTTGCAGTCCAAGGAAGAATTTCATTTCACCTATCATGGACATCTCAAATTCACTTTCCATTTCTTTAGAAAACTTCTTACATAAATCATCATTACCTCCAAAGATTATGTCATCCACAAATACTTCTACTATCAAGATTCCATCTTCAGTAGTTCTTAAATACAAATTATTGTCTGCATTACCTTTTCTGAATCCAAGTCCAAGTAGATACTTGTCCAACCTTGCATACCAAGCCCTAGGAGCTTGCTTCAACCCATACAGGGCTTTCTTCAATTTGCACATCATGTCTTTGTCTTCGCATAGAGGAAATCTAGATGGTTGATCTATATATACTTCTTTTTCAAGATCTCCATTCAGAAATGCAAATTTAACATCCATCTGATATACTTTAAAGTTTTTGTGTGTAGCATAAGATAAAAATAGAGGCAGTAAGTTTATACAATTCATAAGGAAACATTTGCTCCTGTTGCTAGAATAGAGGCAGTAAGATTATTTCTATCTTATGCTGCACACAAAAACTTCAAAATATATCAGATGGACATCTCAAACTGCATTTCTGAATGGAGATCTTGAAGAAGAAGTATATATAGAACAACCAGCTGGATTTCCTCTATGCGAAGACAAAGACATGGTGTGCAAATTGAAGAAATCTCTGTATGGGTTGAAGCAAGCTCCTAGGGCTTGGTATGCAAGGTTGGACAAGTATCTACTTGGACTTGGATTCAGAAAAGGTAATGTAACAATAATTTGTATTTAAGAACTACTGAAGATGGAATCCTGATAGTATAAGTATTTGTGGATGACATTATGTTTGGAGGTATTGATGATCTATGTAAGAAGTTTGCTAAAAAAATGGAAAGTGAATTTGAGATGTCCATGATAGGTGAAATGAAATTCTTCCTTGGACTACAAATAACTCAGAATGAGAATGGTATTTTCATCTCTCAAACCAAGTATCTCAAAGAATTGCTTAAGAAATTCGGTATGGAAGATTGTAAACCAGTAGGAACACCTATGGTGACTGAAAACAAGCTAACAATTGATGATGAATCAAAATGTGTTTTTCAAACTTTGTATAGGTCAATGGTTGGAGGGCTACAATATCTGACTCACACCAGACCAAATATTGCTAATGTTGGAATTGTGGCTAGATATCAAGTAGAACCCAAAGAGACTCATCTAGCTGTTGTGAAAAGAATACTGAGGTATCTCAGAGGAACCATAGACTATGGTTTATGGTATGACAAGAATGATAGTTGAGTCACATATTTCTTCTAATGAATTCTTTTGTGCAAGTAAATTTGTGTATTAAGGGAGGGGAAAGAAGAACAAACAAGAATGTAGCTAAAGTGTGTACTCTAAAATGCATAGAAGAGATGGAAAAAGTTGCAGTAGAGGATGATAAGATGTATGGAAATAAGGAGAATTCTAATGTAGTAGCCATTATGTGTCCCTCAAAGGGCTTGAGACCATATGAAGACAAAAATGATGCAGTTGAGAGTGAAGAAAGGAAGTTTGCAATGGAAGAGCTAAGGAAAATAGAGGTATTGATTAATATTTTTCATTTTTATGATGAAGATAAAGAAATGGACGTTGATTTGCATTTAGATGAAATGGTGGAAGTGCAAGAAGCATAGTTACATCGCCCTGGGGGATAGGGGATGGGGGGACAAGTTTTCGGGACGGGGGGACAGAGGGACCTCAATTTGGGGACATCGGCGAGGGAGGTGGGGGGTGTATATATTATACACGTGGTACTTAAAATGCTAGTTATGAAAAGATGTATAACAATATAAGACATAAAGATGTAAAATCATTGAACATTGAACATTGCATTGTGATTGATCATTGAACATTAAACAATAAATTTTAAATTTTAAATACTCCAATCAGCAAATGGAAGAGTTATATTATATAAATAATAATAGCAAAGCCAAATACTCTTACAATCACCCTTTTCTTAGATATTCACTCTTCTTGTTGTTGTTGCAAACACATAGAAATGAAAAAATGAATACAAATGAAGTTTCAAAGTGTTTTGATGCAATATAAGTTATAACATACTAGATGGCCCACATACCCCTAGGGTTACAATGTAAGCAATAAAAAAATTTAAAACTTGTATTTTTTTTGGCGTCATGTTTTTGGCTTGCTATGACGGGCGTCCCCTCAAGGGTCGAGGGACGCTTGGGCAAATCCCTGTCCCCACCTGGGATGTTGGGACATCCCCTCAGAAACGATGGTCGGATGGTGGCACCGCCGAGGATGCCCAAACGTCGTCCCCCGTCTCCGTTCTAGGAACACCGGGGATTTTGGAGGGGTACACGTCCCTAGGTTACTATGGCAAGAAGAGAGAGACGCAAAAGCAGTGGTAAAGGTAGAAGTGAATGTAGAGAAGATACAAATATTTCATCACCATGCACTTGTCAATGCAAAATTGTATGCGCGTGTGGGGAATAGTGTGTATGTTATGATCTTGTTGGAGATACTTTAGGTGTGGTGAATTAAATCCCAAGGAAGGAAAGAGAAGTGCATAGTACATATGGTGGAAAAGAATAATAAGTTTTCTTGGTAGGTGTTCAAAGAAGTGAACTAAAAAAATTTACGAGCCTAATACAATGGAGTTTCTTACAAGTAATTCACAACTTTAAAGGACAGTTCTAGTATCCAACTCCATTTTGTGAGCTCATGTTTACAAACTTCTTACCTAGTGTGTCTGACATAGGAACATAAGGGCTCACAAGAAATCATGTATCAACCAAAAAAAATCTTCTTTTTTTATGTTCTAAATTTTCATTTTTAGTTTAGGTTGGACTTTCAAGAGCATATTTTGGTTATTGAAAGATAATATACTTGATTTATCAAGACTTGGCATCCACTTCAAAAATTAGAGACAAACGAGGCGATTAAAGTGGCTTTTAAAGTATTATATTGTACAAATTCAAGTTTAAGGGGTTGAAGGGGTCCATCGGGATATTATAGAGTTTAAATTAATTAATTTCTCAATTTTGATGCCAAGATAAGTTTGTATAAGACAATTGACTTTTGACATTCCATTCTCGTGTGATTCATTCAATTTGAATGCCTAAAATAGAAGAAAAAACTAGTGAATTTTGGAAAAATGATAAATGATTTCATAATTCAAAGGGCAACTTGGTTTATGTTTCTATACATTATTTAATCGTATCTACAAGCAATTGTGAGATATGGTGCAGCAACATTAACAACACATTTCAAAAGCACGGCTATGTTTTTTATTTCATTACTTTTGAAGGAATTTCGAAGGTAAGTTATGGGAAATGTAAGAGCAAAATTTTCCTTTTGGCACAAAGATTTTAACCTCTATAATATACACTTTAATAGTGTTAAGACGCCGGAATCAACAAGAACAAGGTTGGAGAAAGAACTTGCATGTTGCTCTACAAAATTGCATAAAGAATAGTGTAGGCAACTAGCTTGCCAACAAGATAAAGATAAAAGAAGAGAAAGTAGAATTTGTAGGTGTGTTGTAGGTACTCTAGACAGCCATGAGAGCTGTAAGGTAAATGGGGAAAATCAGATTTCAAAAAAGGGATGAAGCCAAGCTGTGAAGGCATGAAGATCTAAGGACTTGTAAGCATCAAGTGCCTAGAAACATTGTAAATTTATGAATTTAGTCTCTTGTTGTAATCCTCTACATATGCAATTTTTGTTGAGGCATTTTTGTTATATAAAAATACAAATGAGATTTTTAATGAAGAATTGTTTCGGATTTGTTTCCATATTATGGATTGGATGACATGTTAAGGCTGCAAGATTGGATGGTTTGATAAGACCCCAAAATCTCTGCATCATAAGATTTCAAAAGTTGAAAGTAGAAAATTACTTGAATAAAGATTCTTTGACAATTCAACACGGCTACTTATTCCAGACTAATTAGTTCACAAATGTAGCCCATATACTTGAATAATATAAGTTTTTGACATTGAGCAAGAGGAGATAGACGCAAAGGGCTATGTATGATGAGTGACCAGCATCATGAAAACAAATAAGTGAGTGATCAACATCATGAGAACAATTTAGTGTTTTTTAGCAATGTCATGAATGTGGAAGAAACTGGCTTTGATGAACTTCATGTATTGGAAACGAGTTGAATATGAATAATCTTGCTTCAGCTAGAACTGTTTGACATCTTTCTTAAAGATCTTTAGGGGTATGCAGAAAGATTTGCCAGTGGGCAAGATGACGTACAATATGTAGTTGATTATATGTCTATAGTTGGGACTGGTGGTGAAAAGTAGGACCCTTCGGTGGCTTTTGAGTGTCCCCTAGCTAAGAAACATCTCTTATTGATGTTATAGTGGTGTCTACACTAGTTGAGAAGAATTGCTCAAGTAGAAGCGTGTAGAAAGTATGGTGACACAAGTGCACACTACTGTAGACCATCTTGCTGAAGCATCTTGAACCAAAGGCCTGACCAATGTAGAGTGACTTATTCCTTCTATAGATGGAACTTGCAAAATCTTTTTGTACGATTGTCTTTCATATTAAGGTGGAAGTTGTAGACTGTCATGCATAGTTGTCTTTCAGTTTCAGTTGTCATTGGTTCAATCAAGTGTGCATTTATGGCAAGAAAATGATATATCAATTTGCAATGGAATCTAGTTACGACTTCAGCAGTGCATGTTAAAGCTTTTAAACTATTATTATCAAAGTTACCAGTTCGAGTTCAGGTACGAAGAACCGGTTCGCAAGTTCGACAAAATTTTGAAAAGGGGTTTGGGTTCGGGTTTGAAAAAACATGTAAATTTAATATATATATATATATATATATATATATATATATATATATATATATATATATATATATATATATATATATATATATATATATATATATATATATTTGAAGCCTAGAAGCATGAGTTAAAATTAGATTGAACTAGGAATACTCCCTCTTAGGCTTGATTTCTTTGTCAATTCACATTTTGCACCATTAAATGAAGTAAACCATTGACTAAACGAAGTAAATGCAGTAAAAAATGTCTAGGAATACTCCTCTAGAGGCTGCCCGAACCATAAGGTGAATTGTACCAAGACTAGGTACCAGTTCAAATTGGTACTGGTCCGAGAGGCATTTCCAGCGAACTGGGTAACTAAGATTATTATTAAACAGGGTGTAGAAATGAAATTTGATAGACTTTTGCCAAGCATTTGATCATATCATTTCCTTTGGAGATGGTTCGTTTAAAACTTGTCAAGCACACACTATTTA
Organism: Chamaecyparis obtusa; assembly: GCA_027943335.1. Taxonomy (NCBI): domain Eukaryota; kingdom Viridiplantae; phylum Streptophyta; class Pinopsida; order Cupressales; family Cupressaceae; genus Chamaecyparis; species Chamaecyparis obtusa. Next base: position 202,134 of record BSBK01007605.1, on the reverse strand, counting down.
AAATTATCCATGTCTATATGCAAGAATATTATTTAGGAAAAGACCGTCTAAAAAATTAATAAGTTCAAGGAACCCTAGCAAATTAATCTAAGATGTCATAAGTGTAAAATCGAAATGGAGTCTCCTTATCAAAAAGTCTTTCAAAGTGAGAAACGGTTGATATAAAAGGTGAGATCTCTATAGTTGCATAACTGAAGAATATGGTGCACAACATTTAGCTAAGCATATGGTTAGCACACTTCTATTTTACTTGTACAAACTTCAAGAAGTTTCTGAAAAGCTAACATGTGAGCATGGATTTTTCACAGGTTACTCTTTTAGAATGTGTGGGTTCTACTTGGACATTTCCTCAAAATTGTTTTGTAGATCACAAGCATCATACAACCTAGATGTTTTGAATATCTCTATTCTATTGAAATGCCTTTCAATTCCAAAAACAAAGAAATTTCTCTCCCTCTTTTTACAGTTTTTAAAGATTTTCTTCCAATTTTTTCAAAAAACCTTATACCTTTGATGTTCCGATTGTTTCCCCCAAAAGTTTTTTGCTGCTATGGTATAACCAATAACCATGCGATTTTCATTTAAAAGCAACTATGGTATAACCAATAACAAAAATTGTCATTTAAAAGAAAATCTATGTCAAAGAAGGGAGGCTGATTTGAGCCTACATATACCAAACAATTGTAGCAAAGCTACCTCTATAATAACATCTGCTTATGTAGTATTTAGTGTGTTCATTGTTATTACTGTTATTATTTATATTGCTGCAATCTGGTAGCATGAATTGGTAGCAAACAAATGTATTTGATTAATTTAAAGCTTAAATCATATTTTAATGCTCAAATTTTTTGTTAACAACTGTATTTATTGTCAAAATTAATTAAACTTGACTTGAAACAATTGCTGTTCTCAAATCCTTCTTAGGTGAACATATAATTGCCAACTTTTAAATTTTAGCTGGGCACCAATAAAATGTTAACCATTAAAAAAATGGTGATAACATTTGAACAGATTCTAAATATCTAAGAAACAACATTAGGAAAAAGCAAACTTTTCTTTTGAGTAACAGAAGATGATGCACATTGCAAATATTGTAAATAAATTGAAGTCTTTGGATAAAAAAGATCAAAAACCAATTTCGTGCAAACAGTTGACCCTAGCTTTAAACCCAACAGCATAATTATCAGATGTTTTCTAGTCTAAGTCAAACTTCAACTTTGTCCAAACAAGATCTTGGGGAGGGGGGGGGGGGGGCAAGCTGCTCTACGAAGAACCAAAAAGGTGATGACAAAATATCTAGAAAGGGAAACCACATCATTGAAATAATTTTATTTTTCATTTGGCAAGGTATCAGTAAGGCCAAACAAAAGAAAACATAACATAGGCAGGTAAGCTTATGATAAATAATATAATTTGGATCAACTTGTAGAAAGTTCAACTGCGCAATTAAAATTGTTGCCAGTACACAAATAATTGTGTTAGCATTGCAAATTTGCACCCAATAAATTCTTCTAGGCCAATAGAAAAATCATTTGAATAACATTCACCTTCTCAAAATATCTACTTTTAAGCAAATAACAAATAGTAACAAGCCATGGAAAGCCCTAGCATTAACAACAGATGTTAGTTCCTACTGGCTTTTGGACATTGCAGAAAGATACGTTATTGTGCATCTTCTTGCACAGGCATTTGAGATGATATGCCATGGCGCTTGAAAAACTCTCTAAATCCATAGGGACTCACATCATAATTGAACTGCAAGCCACATAAATAAACAAATCATGAGAAACAAAAATATCTTTCATATGTATGTGTGTATTATATATGTATAGATACATATATAAATATATGTGTGTGTGTATAAATCTATGTATATGTGTATGTATATACATATACAGATATATATGTAATGTATATGAACACAGACATGCATATATCACCAATTTCATTCACTGCAAGTTGCTGCTTCATGATAACTGATTGACTTTTAAGTTTTTAAACAATATGTATGCAAACCAAATTTGTACAAACTTTCGTTATCATTTAAGGATTACAATTAGACAAAAATAAAGAACTCTAAACAAATAGCTTTCTATTGAAGCGAATGGTATAGACTATTGATCTAATAATGTTATATTATAACCAACCTATTCTTTTTTGTTGGCATCATGTAACAATGTAAACCTTTATACTAGTTGACATAGAAGTGAAAATTGGGAATAATCAAGGAAATTGGGAAACGATTATAGTGAGTGTTTTGTTGTAATATCCCCTATTGGGACTTTACTTGATTTACCCTAAATTTTGCAACTAGGATTTGGATCGTGCTTGGAAATGGAAATTTAACTTAGTCTTTGTAATGTCCCTTACTACGAGGCTACCAATTTCCAATGATTAACATACATCACTATGCAATAAATCAAATTAAATTAAGAAACAATTCATAATTCATAATGCATTTGACAATTGACATACTTAAGCCCCAATTCCTTACTTCTCTCCTAATCATCAACACTAAGGAGGATGGGGAATTACTTGTCATAGGGCACTTGGAAACCAATCTACAAGTACGCTCCCCTCAAGGCTTCAGTACCCTGTCCATATCCCATCTTGGGAAACACCTACCTTCTGAAGAATTACTGCACCTTTCCCTATCACAACTAACCTATCCTCTTAAGGGGCAATAGTGATTGATTAAGGATTAGGCTATGAGTATACTAATATCGCATGCATTATAAAAATATATATATATAACTGATATAATTCTGATTTCACTATTATTAACAGATATAAATGCTACAACATATATATTAGACCATTCCCCTAACTCTAATGGAGGACGGTGGAATTAGTGTGCTAGGGCATTTGGAAACCATCTACAAGCAGGCTCCCTCAATGTTTCAGGAACACAAGTTTATACCCATCTCGGGACTTCTCACTCAAGGCTTCAAAAATACTCTTCCTTACCCCATCTTGGGATTTACCTGTCTTGTGAGGAATTACTCAGCCTCTCCCTACACAAAAATCTTATCCTTGCGGAGGCATTAGCGGAAGACTAAGGACTAGGCCATTAATTATATCGATCTTTCATCTATTACAAAAGTAAATGCATACAAGTGAAATTAAGCATTACTGTCGTAAAAATCCGAATTCCGGTATTATGCATAAATTCTAAGACCACAATTCTATTTCTCATTTAATCCCATATGCCCCCTTTCCTCATGTTGTTAATATTTTCCAGATTTACCTAGGAATGTTCAAGCTATAGAGATCTTTCAAGACTAAGCACAGGATATAAAGAAATGATTAAGAGCAAGGAGAGATAGTACCCGGATTGTAGTTCTGAAATGATCTTCAGATCAGTCCCTTCTAAGTCTCCAAGATATGTGGATGTGAATGTGCTAGGTCAGCCCATCTAGGGCTTCCAAAATGTCATCAAACTGAACTTTACATTGACCTAGGATCAGACTGAAGTCTCCGTATATCTGCCTTGGGATCTGCAGTTGCATTGCTCCTCCTATGCCAGATTTCGCACCTATGGACCTGATATAATATGCTGCTATTAGGGAAGAGTGAAATCTCAGTCCAAGAAGTAATGCGCCTTTAATTAATGAAATTCGCTGCTCCTATTTTCTGCCTTAATCGATTCTTGGAAGTAGTTGATATGTTATGTTTTTTATATCTCTTCTTCCAAGAATCGACCCTCCTTTATATGAGCAGGGAGAGCCTCCTCAAGAGGCTGACATGGATAAGATATTATATCCCAAGGGGGCCGACTTTGGGCCCAGCCAAATTAAGCCATAAATCATATATATAATCAATTTATTAATAAACAACGAATATTAAATATCTCATATATTTAATATTATTATTTATATATCGAAATATATACACTATATCTTATCCAATGCAAGAGATATTTGCTGACAAGGCCATAATATCAACACAAATGAGCCTTCTTCTCTTTATATCTCTCAATGTGAGGGAGAAGTCACACCTTTTTATCATAAATGGCCTTTGGCAAGAGACACAACCTTTCACCATTAGCATCCTTGAAAGAGCGCAACTCTTTATTATTCATACCCTTCTAAAGGGAACCAACCTTTCACAATTAGATCTGCACTTCTTATTTGATATCAAATCTGTACGTCCAATACCTCCTTTCTTAATTACAAAACAAACACTTATTTTCTTTTTGTTTCCTTGATACTCTTTAGATACCTTTTCAAATGAATCATTGTTCCTTTAATATCTTCCGATATGAGGGGGAATCATGCCTTTTCATTATTTTTGCCCTTATGAAGAGTCACAACTCTTGAGCCTTAACTACATTCTAATTAACTTTTATTTTATGAAATTGCTCTCTTATCCATTTTTCTTTATTTTAATTTAATGACTATTATTTCCCTTAAATTAAATGATTTCTTATTTTTGTGTGGACATGACAATCCACCCTTCTCAAGATTGCTTGTCCTCAAGCAACAGGAGGAGATAGTGATTAAGACAATTCCCAAAAATGGCTTTGGCCTCTCCAACTTTTTGAAGTCCTATCTCACAATTCCACTTCCGCTGCGCTACTTTAATATTATTAAAAGTTGACAACTCAATCGAAATACTGAAAATTTGAGAGGTTCGTAGTTGAGACAAGTTTTCTCTCATCTTCAGAGAGAAGAAATAAAATTAATCCAAAAATTAGTTCTCTTTTGCATCAACTGTGTCTGCAGGGAACAACTTTGGTGTGCCCAACCCTTGCACAGTTTTATATACAAATTCTCTCTCAAAAATTTAATGCAATCTCCTTTATAAACTTTTCTTCTTTAAACCTGCATATACTCTTCTTACAAATCTGCTAGATAACTCCTTTTCAATAATCTTCTTTTCTATATCTTCATGTGCAGATCTATATGCATAAGTCTGATACACTCTCTTTGATTCCAAGAATATCTCCTTCACCAAATCTTATAAAAGATATTTTATTATCCACTTTATACTCTTCCTTCAAATATTCTTTTCTTTATACATGAGAGTCCTAGTGCATAAGCTTTTTATCTTCTTTTACTCACACCGCACACTTGCACCCTTCTCGCATCTAATCAATCTTCTCCTTATATCTCTTTATCTTTCTGGAGACATCTCTCTTCACCAAGTAGTCACATCTTTTAAAAACATGCACATCTCTTCACAATACTTCTTTCTTTTGATTATCATAAACTTCCTTGGATAATCGCACCTTCTTGCAAACATATTTCATTGCAACTAATTAATCACCTTTTCCTTAGTGAATCACACCTCGTCTTAATGCCCATCATAAGTAAATACGAGTCACTCTAAGAGATTGCACCTTTTAGCAAGCAACCCTTCAATTCTGATTTGACTTTTTAGCCAACAAAAAGTAAACTTATTCTTTGGAAATTTTATTCTTTATCAGATCACACTTTTTCATTAATGCTACTAGTTTTTTTATTGAATCTCATCACTGCTATTTAAGTTTGATCGCTGCTTATTGTTAAACAATCGATTGCCTCTAATCATATAACAAACCTTTTAGCGCCGCCTTTATCATTGCATTTGTTGCCTTAAATGCTATCATTGCTGCTCTTATGCTTATCACTGCTATTTGTTTATTGATCACTATTTTCTGTCTTTTTCATCATGATTATTGCCGTCTTAAAAATCACTGTTCTTGTCGCGATCTTTATGCATCAATTCCCTTAGAAAGTTCTAACATTCCTTCCATGTGTATTCGCTGGACAATAATCACTGCTACTTAATATTTTATTCTCTTCATAATCATTGCTGCTCAGTAGTTATATGAAATATTTTGGCTTGGGCACAGAGTGTAGTCGACTTAATGGTTCACTTGTCCTAAGCAATTGTTGCTTCTTCATATTAATATAGAATCTCTGCATTTTTGACAATACAGATCACACATCTTTATGTAAATCACTGTCTAATAAAGTCATTAAGTGCCACTTTTATTATTATTGCCATCGTTATTAAATATGAATCTAATCACTGTCTTTGTTATCGCTACATCAGTTGAGTTGCCCTCTTTGCGAATAAACTGATCTGTCTTTATCCTTCTTTGAAGTCAGCCAACATGATCTATGTTAGAGCAGATCTTTAGACTTTGAATATGTATAAAGATGTGTAGATTTTGGATCTTTAAGATGGACTTTCACACCTTCATATACTCACACACACCTTCATATATTACTAACAAGTGAATTTCCTTTCCATTCTTTACTTCAATTGGAAAGGCATGTTAATGGTTATCACTGTGCATTAAATAGTAAGTTTAAATCTTTAATTTAAACTTTAATATCTTCCACTAAGCTTAATTGCTTATTAGATTACACTATTATAGTCATTGCCACTCAATGTGTATATCTATTTGTGGTCCGCTCTAGTTACTTTCTTATTTTAGATCAACTAAAAATAGAACCACAATAGAGCATACACTTGAAATTACTAAATATACACATGAATGTATAAAGACATGAAGCATTCACAAAGTATACGCACAATACACGCATTGTTAGATTCCTTCATATTGACTAGGATGATTCATTGATTCATCTTTGTCATGCAGGATGGCAGGATCAAAGCTCTGATACCATTTGTAATATCCCCTATTGGGACTTTACTTGATTTACCCTAAAGTTCACAACCAGGGTTTGGATTGTGCTTGGAAATGGAAATTTAACTTAGTCTTTGTAATCTCCCTTACTATGAGGCTACCGATTTCCAATGATTATCATACATCACTACGCATTTAAATCAGATTAAATTAAGAAACAATTAACGATTCATAATACATTTGACAATTAACATACTTTTTATATTCTTAGAGATCATGAAAGGGAGTTTCTCAAGAGGATTCAAAACTTAAAACAAAAAGACACAATTGTAAAGGACTATACAAAGGAGTTATATAAAATTAAGAAACAATTGACGATTCATAATACATTTGACAATTAACATACTTAAGCCCCAATTCCTTACTCTCTCCTAAATCATCAACCCTAAGGAGGATGGGGAATTACTTTTCATAGAGCGCTTGGAAACCAATATACAAGTATACTCCCTCAAGGCTTCAGGACCTGTCCATATCCCATCTTGGGATTCACCTACCTTGTGAGGAATTACTCCATCTTTCTCTAACAAAACCAACATATCCTCTTAAGGGGCAATAGCAAGTAATTAAGGATTAGGCTCTCTCTCTCTCTCTCTCTCTCTCTCTCTCTCTCTCTATCTATATATATATAACTGATATAATTATGATTTCACTATTATTTATAGATATAAATGCTACAGCATATATATTAGACCACCTCCTTAAACCTAATGGAGGACGGTGGAATTACTGTACTAGGAAGCTTGGAAACCATCTACAAGCAGGCTCCCTCAAGGTTTTAGGAACACGTGTTTATACCTATCTAGGGACTTCTCCCTCAAGGCTTTAGAAATACTTGTCCTTACCCCATCTTGGAGCTCACCTGCCTTGTGAAGAATTACTCAACCTCTCTCCCTACACAAACCTTCTATCCTTACAAAGGCATTAGCAGAAGACTAAGGACTAAGCCATTAATGATATTGATCTTTCATGTATTAGGAATGTACATGCATACAAGTGAAATTAAGCATTCCATCATAAAAATCCGAATTCCAGCAGTATTATGCATATATTCCAAGACCACAATTCCATTTCTTATTTAATCCCATTTGCCCCCTTTCCTCAAATGAACCTTCTTCCCTTTATATCTCTCAATGTGAGGGAGAAGTCACACCTTTTTATCATAAATGGCCTTTGGCAAGAGACACAACCTTTCACCATTAGCACCCTTGAAAGAGTGCAACTCTTTATTATTCATACCCTTCGAAAGGGACACAACCTTTCTCAATTAGATCTGCACTTATTAATTTAAATCGGATCTGTACTTCTGATTCCTCCTTTTCTAATTACAGAACAAACACTTATTTCCTTGATCCTCTTTGGATACAGTTTCAAATGAATCCTTGTTCCTTTTATATCTTCCAATATGAGGGGGGAGTCATGCCTTTTCATTATTTTGCCCTTTTGCAAAGTCACAACTCTTGAGCCTTAACTACATTCAAATTAACTTTTAGTTTAGGAAATTGCTCTCTTGAACCATTTTCTTTATTTTAAATTTAATGATTATTATTTCCCTTAAATTAAATGATTTCCTATTTTTGTGGGGGCATGACATGTGTTCATTGTTAGTTTTACTGTTGTTTATAGGCTGCGATCTGTGTAATGTCCCCATCATTAAATGAATAATAAAAAAAATTGTTTTTGGGTTCCGATTGATTTAGTTTATCTCAGGCCCATTTTTTTATATGTTGGCGTAGGTTTAGTTGTTGTCGTCGGCTCTATTTGTGCACCCTTGGGAGTTTTCCTAAGGGTATTTATGCCCGACATGTAGGATGAAATTATTTAATATTTTATTTATATTTGCGAATTCCGGTTGGGATTCTGTTGGCTGCCATTTTGGAGGTGAAAGATCCTCCCTATTTGGTATTTACAGTTTCAGTGGGATTCAACCCTCACCCTATTCTGTTATTCTACTGTATCGGGTTTGGCAAATCCGAAGTATCTTCAATAGGATAAATAAGGTTTTCTTCTAGCAACTCTATTTGACTGGCGTATTGTTCTGTGTCTGCAATAATCATTTAATTATTCCGAAGGTTACATCATACAACGTTTGGCAAGTAATTCCCAGCCATTGAACGAATCTCTGCTACACCATACGGCCTCCACACAACCGTATGGCCTTCCTGTCAACTCCGTACGTACGGCCTCCTTCATTTGTCGTCGTACGACATCTAGCACATCCGACATTGTACAACATCCAACACCTCCGTATGACCTACAGCCACTTCGTACGGTCTTCTACCGTACGGTCTCCCTGCTCCCATTTCCTCCTCCATACGATCTGGTTTGAGTCGTGTTCAAGTTGTGTATAGGGTTTCTTGTGAGCATGGTCGGGAACATTACAGTGGTATCAAAGCTGGTGATTCAGCTAGCTTGTGGGTAGTGAAGGCAAGTTTATACTAGGAAGAAGAGAAGAGATCACTCAGTTGGTAGAATGGAAAACCCCCAAGATCCTGTCGCAGAAGTCATGACTCTTTTGAGAAAACTCACTAGGAACAAAGCACAGATAAATGACACTCAGCGCCTCATGGAAGAGACACTGCGAAAATTGGCTGAGGCCAAGATATCTGCTGAACAAAGTGACAATTCTGTCTCGGGAAAGGCGAATCCCCAAACCGTACACTGTCGACCATCGATGCCAACTTTCCCTCCACGAGAGAAAGAGCAACCAACTTTCCAAGAAGTACAGGATCAACTTCGGGAAGATTGGAGGAACGCAAATATGGAAGGCGATATATCCTACAAAGATTATGCTGAGCTGAGAATGAGATACTCTAGCAGAAACAAGCGTGGCTATCATAATGACAATCTCAGATGGAAGATTGGCAAGGTTAACCTGTCATCCTTTGATGGGTTTGGATCCATCACAGCTCGAGCATGGGTGCAAAAGGCAGACATGTATTTCCAGCTCAACCCTATGCCAGAGGATGAGGCCATCAAATTTGTTGCACTGCACCTGGAAGGAGTAGCCCACGAATGGTGGCATCGTGGCATGGTTACTCTTGGCCACGATCAAATAAATTCCTACGCTGAATTCATTGAGAGACTAATAGATCGTTTTGACGAAAGAGATCCAGAACTGAAATTTAAAAGAATTGGCTCAGTTGAAGAAATCCGGCATAGTCGATTGTTACATAACGAAATTTCAGAGAATGTTTGTCCTGGTAACAGATATTTGAAAAAGACAATTGGTGGTACTATTTATGGATGGGTTAGTGGAACCTTTGAAGGGTTGGGTGAAGCGATTCAACCCCATCACACTCACAGAGGCAACTAAGAAGGCATGCAACATGGCGACGTCCTCTTCTTCCGCCAAATATTACTCAGTCCAAACCACCTCTCACTCAAAGGGAGAAAGACAATAGACCCCCACCAAAGAAGCCCCCGTTGGATGAGGCAACTAGGCAGGAACTCAGAAGGAAGAAACTTTGTTTCAATTGTAAGGAGCCATGGGTACCGGAACATCGATGCCTTGGCAAGGGAAAAATCCATTACATTGAGGTATTGTTCGACGACGAGGAGGAACAGGCACCAAAAGCCGAAGGGGATGAACCGCAAGCTTCTGGAGAGGTAAACATCAATCACGCGGAAAGAATAGCCACACTCTTGAAGAGAGGAGGCACCATTGCTACTCTGGTGGGAACTCCAAGGTGTATTGTATTCCGGATACGGGGTACCCTCCAAGGGCAATAGGTTGTGGTCGTGCTTGACAGCGGAGCCACACTCAACTTCATTAACTCATAGCTGGTGAGTCGGCGAAGTTTGTGTACAAAGGCACACCAAGGATTTGACGTCAAGGTGGAGGGAGGAAACCTGTTAAAATGCACCCATCTGGTTCCGCAACTGAGCATCACCATGCGAAACCATACAATGACGGGCGATTTCTTCGTGGTCGATCTTGACGACATGGAAGTCATTCTGGGCATTTAGTGGATGGAAACATTGGACGAATACACACAGAGTTTCAAATGAATGGAGTTCTCCTTTGAGGTGAACGACAAAAAGATTGTGCTGAGAAGGATGCCGAATGGAGGACCGAAGGAAGTTTCAACCCGGCAGATGGAAGCAATCTTCAAACACGACAACGTGATCTGGGCCGCACACTGCTTTGCCTCGACAGAACCTATACAAGGACAAAGAACTGACTACCAGGATGAAGAGCTTCAAACAGTTTTGGATAGACATCACCAAGTCTTCGCCGACATACCACCAGGCATACCACCACACCATGGGTTTGGAAACACCATTGAGATGGAGACTAGCGCCAAACCAGTTATCATTGTGCCATACCGCCACCCTAAGAGGCTAAAAGATGAGATTGATAAAACGATACAAGAACTTCTTGACAAAGGTTGGATCAGACCCAACTCCAGTCCTTTTGCATCTCGGTTGTGCTGGTTAAAAAGGATAGAACATTGCGTATGTGTATAGACTACCGCGCGTTGAACAAAAAGACGATCAACAACACGTATTCGATTCCCAGGATCGATGAATTGTTGGATGAGTTACATGGCGCAGTCTATTTCTCCAAAATAGACCTCCGCTCAAGGTATCACCAAATCCGCATGAGGGAACAGGATGTGGAGAAAACAACATTTCATTGCCATTATGGACATTATGAATTTTTGGTCATGCCATTCGGATTGACCAACGCACCAATTACATTCCAATCTTGCATGAACCACATTTTTAACAAACAGCTGTGCAAGGTCTTGTTGGTATTCTTCGATGATATACTAATCTACAGCAAGACATGGGAGGAGCACTTAAGACATTTGGAAGAAGTGCTCAGGATTATGAAGTCACAACTGTTGTTCGCCAAAAGATCCAAATGTGAATTCGGGATGACAGAGATATTATATTTGGGGCACATTGTCAGTAGCCAAGGAGTTCAGGTACATCAAGAGAAGATTCAAGCTATCTTGGATTGGCCACCGCCGAAAACTCTTTCGGAACTACGTGGGTTCTTTGGGTTGTGCAGTTCCTATTGAAGAGCACACGATTATACTGAGAGGGGGGGGGTGAATCAGTATAATAACCTTTTTAAATTTAAATGCTTTTATTCAAAGATAACTTTAAATACTTAAAATAGACAATTATGCACATGAACACAATATTTACGTGGAAACCCAATATGGGAGAAAACCACAAAATAATTTGCTTTTATATAATATTGTTCTTTTACAATGTTTTGTAGGCACCAACCTACTAGAGGCTCCAACCCCTAAATTTATGAGCACCGACTCACCGGAAGCACCAACTCCCACACTTCGCAAGCACCGACCTACTGGAAGCACCAACTCCCCCTGTCCGGATTCTGAGCACCAACTCCTATCCAGATTCTGAGCACCAACTCACTGCTTTCGAAATTTTCTTCCACCTGGATGCTGTTGCTTGATTCAACTGATGATGGACACAATCTGCTCTCTCTAAGTCAGCCAATATTTTTCTTCTTTTTCTCAAATATATATATATATATCTTTATTATAATATATTCATAATAAAAAATTTGAATGTATAGACATTAATTCTGCTCTCTTTTCATATTCTCACTGCTCTTCATTTTATTCCTTCACATGCTGACTTATTATTTTTATTTTCAAAAAGGATTGAGTATATATATACTCTTATTTGAGTAAAACATTATGTCTCTTTATAAAAGACATGACTCTTTATGAATAGGTGTCTCTTTAATAGAATACTATTAACTTAAAGTCAATCTTCTTTAGTCTTAATTAAGTGCTGTTAATAAACCTTTATCACAAAATATATTTGTTTCTTTACGTAGCAGATATTCCATGGCAAACTTTTAATCTTCTTTTAATACTCCAATGGCATGAAACTTTAATTTAATAAAAATCTTTGACGTTGCTGCATTAAGGTTTATATTGTCTTCATATATATATACGTCTGTGCTGCGTATATATAATGTGTAACCGCTGTTTATGCATCTTCGATTCAAACAATCCTTCGATGATGTATAATATCTGCCAACTGCTTCATATTTCGATTGCAAACTATTATTAATATAATATCGGCCTTCGATAATCAATATATATCAGCCTTTGATGAAATATATTAATCTTTATGATTATCGCCTCTCTGTTTTTTATTATATACCGTCAATATTGAAACCGCTGTATATATTGTTTTCATCCTCCGTTCAACCTTCGATAATGATATCAATCGCTGTTTCCTGTATAATATCCGCCGTCCTCTAATATTTGAACCTTCGATAATATTGAACCTTCAATAATGTTTGCCGTTGATTAATGTTGAATACGTATTTGAACTTTCGATAAGGTTTGAACCTTCAAAATATAATGTTTGCCGTTGATTAATGTTGAATACGTATTTGAACCTTCGATAATATATTATATTGCCTTCGATAACATATTCTGGCTTGAAAACTTTTTGTCTGAAGTCAACCGCTGCATACGTATGACGTTCTCAGATTGGTCTTCGATCTTTAATGTCTTCGATAACAAACTTCGAAAAATATCAACCGCTGTATATTGCCGCTGCTATATATAATATCGTATGTATTGCTGTTCATATATTCTGCTGAATGTATTTCTGTATATGTTGTTCTAGTATGCTGTCTATCATATATTCTTTGTGATTATTGATATAATGATATCTCTGGGTCATGCTCAACGGTATGCTGTATCTTCCCTGTCAACGGTATGACAAATGCTCAATGTTGTTCTTCTAAAACATGTATATACTGTCTGTATCATGACTGTATCCTGTACGCTTTTCATAAACTTGTATATCTCTGTTTATTTATTTGCCATACGTCTATGCTTTCATGTTCTGTTCTGTATCACATGTATCATATATATCTCTTCGTAATATACTGTTCATAATTACTGTTCACACATTATATCTCAGTTTAAGATACGTATCTCTGTCTTCATTCTTCATTGCTGAATATATACTGAATATATGTATATACATACGATATATGCTGAATATATATTGCCATTAATATATGCTGTTGTATCACCTTCGTATACCTTCATATACCTTCGGATATGCCTGTTCGTATTCATTCATGTTCATTACATATGCTTCTGATTTCGACATCAATGACAATATGTCCATCACCTATAGACAGTTCGTGAAGGGATTCTCACAGCTCAGCGCGCCACTCACCAATCTAACAAAGAAAGGGTCTTTCCAGTGGAGTGAACGAGCACATCAGACTTTTGAAAAACTCAAGAGGGCTATGAGTCCTTGTCCGGTTCTTGCACTACCAAATTTCACTCAGCCTTTCATCCTGGAGTGTGACGCCTTCGGAGAGGGTATCGGGACCATGCTGATGCAGGACCGCCACCCAATTGCTTTCGAAAGACAGGAGCTCTCAGGGGCCGAAAGGTTGTATTCCATATACGACAAAGAAATGCTCGCCATCATGCATGCCTTGACAAAATTTCAACAATACCTTGTCGGAGCCAAGTTCGTCGTCTGTACAAATCACAACAGCCTCAGAAATTTTCTGGAATAGGGGGAATTGAACGAACGACAGCAGAAATGGATAAGTAAAGTATAGGCTTTCGACTTTGACATTGAGTATGTTAAGGGAAAAAATAATGTAGTGGCCGACGCATTGTCAAGAAAGCCAACCATATGTTCCTTATCTTAGATATCAGCGGATTGGAAGGCACATTTGTTGGTCGAATACTCCAAGAGCACTTTCGCATGCCAACTTCTAGACAAAGAAGTACAGGATGACAGGTATAAGGTGGTTGATGATATTATTTTCTACAAAGGCAGAATTTATCTGGTACCTGAATCCAAATGAAGGAGAAAATCTTGAAAGAAATGCACAACTCGCCTCTAGTCGGATATTAAGGATACTTGAAGACCTACAGATAGATCAGGGAAAGGTTTTCATGGAAGGGCCTAAAGAATGATATATTACAGTACGTCCGAGAATGCTCTACCTGTCAACAAAATAAATCTGAACACGCTTTGCCGACAGGTTTACCTTCAACCATTACTGATTCTGGAGAAAAAGTGGGATAGCATCTCAATGGATTTCATCTCCGGGCTCCCTAATGCGCTAGGGAAGGATTGCATCTTTGTGGTGGTTGACAGATTAACTAAGTATGCGCATTTCTTTGCTATTTCAGCAGAGTTTTCGGCCTCACAGGTGGCAGACTTATTCTTCCGGGAGGTGTTCCGCCTGCACGGACTCCCTCGAAACATAGTCAGCAACAGAGATAGCCGCTTCCTCAATAATTTCTGGAAAGAATTGTTTCAACTATCAGGGACGAAGTTGTCGCCAAGCACCAGTTATCACCCCCAGACCAACGGACAAACAGAGATTGTGAACAAATGGCTGGAAGGTTACCTCAGAAACTATGTTTCTACACAACAAAGAGCATGGGACAAATGGTTACATCTGGGAGAGTACTGTTACAATACCACCTACCACATGTCCATTGGGATGGAACCTTTCAAAGCTCTGTATGGGTATGAACCTCCTTCGTTTGTGGACTTGGCTCTAGGTGATAGTCACGTGCCGAAGACCAAAGACTGGTTGCAGGGAGGGATAGATATTTTAAGACCCCTAAAGGAAAATCTCCAATGGGCTCAGAATCAGAAAAAAATGTATGCTGACAAGCACCGAATCAAGAGGAGTTTTGAAGTCAGGGATTTGGTATACCTCCGACTTCAACCGTACAAACAGTCCTCTCTGAAGGCTTCCGGGAAGGAGAAGCTAAGGCCGCGCTTCTATGGACCCTACCGTGTGACCAAGAGAGTGGGCAAGGTTGCTTACAAATTGGATCTACCTGAGGGAAGCCGAATCCACGTCTTCCACGTTTCTTGCCTGAAGAAAGCGTGGGTCAAAAAGTCATGGTCCCCACAAACCTGCCACCCCTCAACAACGGAGGGAAGTTAGTATTGGAAACAACAAAAATCGTCGACAGCCGTGAGAAAAGATTGAGGACACGCACGGTCAAGGAATTTCTTGTGCGCTGGAAGGATCTACCACTTGAAGATGCCACCTGGGAAGGCGAAGAGATTTTGGAACACCCTAGCCTGAAATTGCTTGAGGACAAGCAATTATTGGGACGGGAGGACTGTAATGTCTCCGTCATTAAATGAATAATAAAAAAATTATTTTTGGGTTCCGATCGATTTAGTTTATCTTGGGCCAATTTTTTTATTTGTTGGCATAGGTGTTGTTGCCGTCAGCTCTATTTGTGCACCCTCGAGAGTTTTCTGACAAGTATTTTTGCCCGGCATGTAGGATGAATTTAGTATGTGGAGATTTGATATTTTATTTATATTTGCGAATTCCGATTGGGATTCTGTTGGCTACCATTTCGGAGGTGAAAGATCCTCCCTAATTGGTATTTACAGTTTCGGCGGGATTCAACCCTCACCCTATTATGTTATTCTACTATATCGGGTCTGGCGAATCCGGAGTATCTTCAATAAGATCAATAAGGTTTTCTTTTGGCAACTCTATTTGACTAGCGTATTGTTCTGTGTTTGCAATAATCATTTAATTATTCCAAAGGTTACATCATACAACATCTGGCAAGTAATTCCCAACCATCGAACGGCTCTTTGCTACACCGTACGACCTTCATCTTGACCGTACGGCCACCTCTACCTTATTGCACGGCCCTCCCACTTAGCACACCGTACGGCCTTCCTAGCAACTCCGTACGGCCTCCTTCATTTGTCACCGTACCGCATCCAACACATCTGTGCGGTCTCCAGCAACTCCGTACAGCCTTCTGCATTGACACCGTATGACATCCAACACCTCCGTACGACATGCAGCCACTTCGTACGGTCTACCTGCTCCAATTTCCTCTTCCGTACGATCTGGTTTGAGTCGTGTCCAGGTTGCATATAGTGTTTCCTGTGAGCCTGGTCGGGAATATTACAATCTGGCAGTGCAGAATAAGTAACAAACATTCTGGCAACATAGCCAAGTAAAATTGAACCACCTATATGTGCAAAAATTGAACCATACAGGCTAGAAAAGGAGATTATACGATCTACTACCACCTGGTCTGATTTTCATACTGTATGCTCCACAAACTACCAATTGACTATTGGCTGAAATATATTGTAATATGCCCTGCTGCAAAGAAACCTAACAGTGATAGCATATAGTCTACAAATTTTGAAGGTTGACTAACAATGCCTGCAATTGTAAATTCAATTTACACCCTAAACATCGTTGTTCACACTGTTGTAGTACCAATCGGAAATTGGATTGTGGCTATAAGAACTCTAATAAATTGTAAGAACCACATTGTACATCCTTTGAATACAGCCTGCAACTAATGTTGGCCGTTGTGCTAATTTAAAGTCCAAAGAAAATTTAAAATTTGTTACTAGGTTTGTCTAATAGTCTGCAAGAAGGTCAACGCGTATGCATTCGTGTCTATTGATTACCCTAGCACCAGCAAAGTACAGTTGCTGTATCAGTGACTTTGAAGAGTGTAAAATCCCTGACTTGTTTCACACTAATTTCCCTTTACTTTCCAATTCAATGCATTGACATTATAACAAACACTTGTAAGGTTTTCGACCCAGATGCACTTTTCACAATACCGACATTTTGTTAAATTGTTTGCTTGTAAGATTTCAGATTGCAAGAGTAGCCTGCAAAATTACAATTAGTTAAGAATAATGTTTGTACTCTGTAATGTCCCCATTTTAGTAGGTCTCTGCAGCTGAGCATAGTCAGTTCATCAATGCGGCCCTCGTGAGCTGACAGTGGGTTTTGAGGGTCTCTGGGACGGATTTACTATTTTTGGTAAGTCTATTTATAGCAATGGCTATTTCTGGCAGGGCAATGCCTATTCCTCGTTGAGCAGTTTGGACCTGGGCTATGTCAGAAGTTCGTTGATCTCAGTCAGACAGTTCAGTGGCTTTAATTTTAAATGTTGTTATTAAATTAAATTATTTTAATTTAATTTAATAACTTATGACTTTATAACTTTATGTTATAAAGTGAGGTTGTATTAAAAAGCCAATTAAGTGAAAAATAAAGTGTTTTTTTCCAAAAAAGCCTATATATTCTACTCGAAAAAGCACTTTACTCATCATTGTTGAAATCATTATTTTATTGAAGCTCGTGAAGAAGACAAACCTGGCTAGGGTTTCGAGGACTAATTTCTCATCTCGTGATTTGAGCCATTACATGTGAATGGTGAATTTCGCAGCTGATAATCTGAAGTGAATTATTTTGTTACTGAAATCACAATTCGGTGTTGTTGTATATCGGATTTGTGGGAGTCTTAAATCTGTAGTTTGAAATTTGTTGTTGCAATTGAGTTTGCTAATTCAACATATCAAAGATCTAGAATAACAAATCGGAGGCTGGTATATCTCCTTCCTGATAATCAAAAGTATTAAACAAAGGATTATCGAATTTCATAGATGGTTGTGTATTCATTCATGTTGCGACTACATACATAGTGGGAGGCGTCTTTATTGACAGCGAAATCACAATATATCTGGCTGCGTCAATCCAGAAGTTGGCACGTGAGTTGGAGAAGGGCAGTGACGCCAGTAATTGTCACGTGAGTGCTACAACAGGGTCGTTTGGTCAGTTTGGGCCAATCACGTACTGTCAAGAGCAGTCACGTGTTGAAATTAACAAGGTGGCGACTATATGTATGAGATCGTGACAGCCAGGGGAAGAAGTGCGGGGTTACAGGTGCCATTAAAATTCTATGACATATGATTATTACATAAATTTGCTTTGAAATAAGAATTCAAATAGAGGATGTTTATTCGGAATGCTAATGGTCTGAATTAGATAATTAAGTTTGGTGAATATATTATCAAAATTTGCCTTTGCATGAATCTTATTGAAATATAGTTGCAATTGTTTCAAAATTATTTTAAAAACATCCAGGAAGAGCCAACTCGGTTCTTCACAGTGGTATTAGAGCCAATTTCTTGCCAGCCTGTAGGGTAATTTGGGTTCAGTATGGCACAGAGATTTAGACCTGGCATGTCTTACTCCCGCAGAGGTCCTAATTCTCCTCCTAGTGAGGGAGAACCTGAGATACAGTTTGGCAATATGGGTGACGGGGGTGCAGGGGGTTCAGGTAATGCGGATGGTACAGAATATAAGGATGCCGCTACTGCCTCGGAACTTGATAGAGAAGCTCGTGATGCTTTCCGGGGTATTGCAGATGGTCAACATCATGTTGCTACTGTACTACAACAATTATCTGATACATTACAACGTATAACAATTCCTGGTGATCGTGGCCGAGACAAAGGTGCTCGGAGTGTGTCAGCTAGTTCTCATCGATCTAGAACAGATGACAGGTCACGTGTGGGTGACAGGATGAGGGCTGAGGATAGTCCTAGGCAGGAGGACAGATGTGACAGAGCGCGATATGCTGGTATTTATGATAGGCCACAGCGCCCTGTATTTTTGAGACCTAAGGTGGATGCAGTTAGCACCAAGTCTAAGGCCGCTCCGTTTGTAGACGACATTGTGGCGCACTATGCTGAGTGGGATGCCCTACCACATGCAATAAAGCAAAATTTGAATTTTGACAGATTTCTTTCATAGGAACATGAGCACTCTAGGGGTAGGCCTGTACCTGACAGACAGAGGCCTAGGGATACAGATTTGCACCAGACAACCAACAAGATGATTCTGGATCATTATGATGGCAGTGGTAAGGTGACAGCACGAGCTTGGGTTCACAAGCTTGACACTTATTTGTCTTTGCATCCTATGTCTGAGGAGGATGCCATTCGCTTTGTTGTTCTACATCTGGATGCTATAGCCCATGACTGGTGGTATCATGGGTTGGTGTCACTTCAACACGATCAAATTATTTATTATCAGGAGTTCGTGGATAGATTGATAGAAAGGTTTGATAAGGACCCTGAAACCTATTTTAGAGAGTTGGCTCAATTGCGACAAACAGGTAGCCTGGAGACTTTTATCAACGAGTTTCAGCGGTTGTCTGTTATGGTTTATGACATTTCAAAGAGGAGAGTTATGCTCTTTATTGAGGGGCTGATGGAGCCTACCAGAGGATGGGTTAAGTCCTTGGACTCACCTACCTTGCAAGAAGCTATGAAAAAATAAGGGAATTTGGAAGCATCTACTCCACGGAATAAATTTGCTGCGAGACCTCCCAATACTTCCTATGATAGGTCAGCACCTAAAAGGGACAATAGAGCTGATTCTAATTGTCCTACAACAGGTCCCTTGGATCAAAAAACTTTAAATGATCTAAGGAGAAGGAAATTATGTTTTCATTGTAGAGGACCCTATGATTTGAATCATGATTGTCCCTTGAAGCCAAAGGGAAAGAATAAGATGGAGTGGTTTTATGATGATGAAGATGATTCTGATTTTTCAGGACAGCGAGTTGATGATGAGCATGATTCACATGAGGTTCCAGGTAATGATGATGAACAGGTGGTTAATTCTGATTTTAAGGTTGTGTACCTCACTAGCACGAAAAAGGAAGATTCCTTTAGAATGCATGGTCTCTTGGCAGGGCAGCAAGTCATTGCTCTCTTTGACACAGGAGCTACTCATAATTTTATTGACTCTCGTTTGGTGGCCAAGAGAGGATTTGAAACTAAAGATTTTGAAGGACTTAGAGTGCAAGTAGCTGATGGTTACTCTCTCAAGTGCAATAAAAAGATTCCTGAGCTTCCTGTGAAACTGAATAACTATTCCTTCAAGGCAGATTTTTATATGGTTGACATGGGCAGTGCGGATATAGTTCTTGGCATGAGCTGGTTGCATTCACTTAAAGATATCTACATGAACACGGAAAGGATGGAATTGAGGTTCATCAAGGATGGCAAGACTCACATTCTTAAGGCCATTCAGAGCGGTGATTTGAAGACCATTTCCTACAACCGTATGCAGCGTTTGGTACAGCATGATGATGTTATAGATTGGGCAGCAGAGTGTAGGGTGTTGTCCACACTAGATAACACAAATGGGCCAGCTTCTCATCCGGATATTCAATAGCTCAGAATTAAACACTCCAAGGTATTTAATGATTTACCATATGATAGGCCACCAGATAAAGGAATTGAACACATTATTGAGTTAGAGGAGGGCACTAAGCCCATCATGATTACTCCTTACCGGCACCCTAAGCGTTTGAAAGATGAGATTGAAAAGACCATTCAGGAGCTGCTCGCTATGGGACATATTAGGCCGAGTAAGTCTCCTTTTGCTACATCTGTTGTTTTGGTGAAGAAAAAGGATGGGACACTCAGGATGTGTATTGATTACCGAATGCTAAACAAGAAAACTATTAAAAACCGGTACCTGATTCCTCGTATTGATGAGCTTATTGATTAGTTACATGGGGCCAAATACTTCTCCAAGATTGACTTGAGGTCCGGATACCATCAGATCAGAGTTAGAGAGCACGATGTGGAGAAGACGGCATTCAGGTGTCACTGTGGCCATTTTGAGTTTCTAGTCATGCCCTTCGGTTTGACTAATGCCCTGCTACATTTCAATCTACTATGAACAGAGTCTTCCATGGTCAGTTGCGGAGATTTGTTCTTGTGTTTTTTGATGACATATTAGTTTATAGTAAGACTTGGGACAAGCATGTAGCACATCTAGATACAGTACTGGGTATTCTTGATGAGGCCTCCTTGTATGCCAAGGAGTCCAAGTGTGCTTTAGGCATGACAGAGTTACTGTATTTGGGACATATCATCAGCATAGAGGGAGTTCGCATGGATCCGGATAAGGTTCGTGCTATTTTGGAGTGGCCTACACCAGGGAACTTGACACAGCTGAGGGGATTCATTGGTTTATGTGCTTTCTATAGGAGATTTGTGTCAGTTTTTTCTAGACATCCAACACTGCTTACTGATTTAACCCGTAAGGGGGCTTTTGTATGGACTACTCAGGCACAGGAGTGTTTTGAGAAGTTCAAGGTGATTATGACTACATGCCTGGTTTTAGCATTGCCGGATTTCACAAGACCCTTCGAGTTGCATTGTGATGCCTTAGGGGAAGGTATTGGAGCGGTGCTTTCTGAGGATCGCCATCCTATTGTTTTCGAGAGTCGGAAACTCAGGGGTCCTGAGAGACTGTTTAGCATCTATGACAAGGAAATGTTGGCCATTATGCATGCCTTGGCCAAATTCAAGCAATACCTAGTGGGTAGCAAATTTTGTATTAAAACTGATCATAACAACTTGAAGCATTTCCTTGGACAGCGAGATCTTAATGAAAGACAACAGAAGTGGGTTAGTAAGTTGCAGTCCTATGACTTTGATATTTCTTATATCAAAGGTACTCAAAGTGTGGTAGCCGATGCCCTTTCTCGAAGACCCCACTTGTGTATGATTACAGAGATAGCAAAGGATTGGAGACACCTGATTATTGCAAAGTATGCTCGTGATCAGTGGGTTTCTGGTATTGTTGATGGCAGTGTACAAGGCAGCAATTATACACTTGTCAATGACTTGATCATTTACAAGAGGAAGATATACTTAGTCCCTGGGTCTAGTGTTAGACAGATTATTTTTCGAGCTTTCCACGATTCTCCTTTGGCTGGACATCCTGGTTTCTTTAAGACCTATAGGCAGATTCGTGAGAGGTTCACTTGGAGGGGTCTAAAGACAGATGTTCAGCAGTATGTTCGAGAGTGCTCTGTTTGTCAGCAGAACAAACAGGAGCATACCTATCCGGCAGGGTTGTTACAGCCACTTCCCATTCTTGAACAGAAGTGGGCCTGTTTATCTATGGATTTTATTGTGGGCTTGCCGAAAGCTCAAGGTAGAGATTGTATTTTTGTGGTGGTGGATCGTCTTACCAAGTATGCTCATTTCTTTCCGATTACCACCATTTTTTCAGCTATTCAGTTAGCTAAGCTATTTTTCGGGGAGGTATTTAGATTACATGGTTTGCCCCGGACTATTGTGAGAGATCGTGATAGCCGTTTTATGAGTCATTTCTGGCAAGAGCTTTTCCGGTTATGCGGGACAGAATTGACTCCCAGCACTAGTTACCACCCTCAGACTGATGGTCAGACTAAGATAGTGAATAAATGGGTGGAGGGCTATCTGCGGAATTATGTTTCCTCTCAGCAGCGGGCTTGGGTGAAGTGGATACATTTGTGTAAGTATTGTTATAACTCCACTCACCACATGACTATTCAGATGTCATCATTTCGGGCTTTGTATGGTTATGATCCTCCTAGTTTCATGGATTTATTATGCAGTGACAATTGAGTGCCCAATGCTGGGGATTTGTTGCAGGATGGCCAGAATATCATGCGGACATTAAAAGATAATATTCAGAGGGATCAAAAACAGCAAAAGCAATATGCTGATCAGAGGAGGACTGCTCGTTCTTTTCAGGTGGATGATATGGTTTATCTAATGTTACAGCCCTATAGGCAGTCTTCTATCAAGAAGAGCGGAGCTGAGAAGCTCAAGCCCCGTTATTATGGACCCTTCCGTGTAGTTCACTAGGTGGGGGCAGTTGCATATGAGCTGGATTTACCCCAGGATAGCAGGGTTCATAATGTCTTCCACGTCTCGCGCCTCAAGAAGGCATTGAGTCAGCATGTTGTACCATCTTCTACATTACCTCCCTTGGATGATGAGGGCAGATTGGAATTGGTCTCTAAGGCTATTTTGGAGACCCGGGAGCCATCTGCGGCGTAGAGTTGTTAGAGAGTTTTTGGTGAAGTGGCACGGACTTCCTGATGAGGATGCCACTTGGGAGTCTGAGGATATTCTGCAGCACCCCGGATTGCGATTGATTGGGGACAAGCAATCTTGGGGAGGGAGGACTGTAATGTCCCCATTTTAGCAAGTCTCTACAGCTGATCATAGTTAGTTCATCAATGCAACCCTTGTGAGCTAACAGTGGGTTTTGAGGGTCTCTGGGACGGATTTACTATTTTTGGTAAGTCTATCTATAGCAGTGGCTATTTCTGGCAGGACAGTGCCTATTCATGGTTGAGCAGTTTGGACCTGGGCTTTGTCAGAAGTTCGTTGATCTTAGTCAGACAGTTCAGTGGCTTTAATTTAAAAATGTTGTTATTAAATTAAATTATTTTAATTTAATTTAATAACTTATGACTTTATAACTTTATGTTATAAAGTGGGGTTGTATTAAAAAGCCAATTAAGTGAAAAATAAAGTAAAGTGCTTTTTCCAAAAAATTCTATATATTCTACTCAAAAAAGCACTTTACTCATCATTGTTGAAATCATTATTTTATTGAAGCTCGTGAAGAAGACAAACCTGGCTAGGGTTTTGAGGACTGATTCCTCATCTCGTGATTTGAGCCATTACATGTGAATGGTGAATTTCGCAGCTGATAATCTGAAGTGAATTATTTTGTTACTAAAATCACAATTCGGTGCTGTTGTATATCGGATTTGTGGTAGTCTTAAATCTGTAGTTTGAAGTGTGCTGTTGGAATTGAGTTTGCTAATTCAACATATCGAAGATCTGGAATAACAAATCGGAGGCTGGTATATTTCCTTCCTGATAATCGAAAGTATTAAACAGAGGAGGATTATCGAATTTCATAGATGGTTGTGTATTCATTCATGCTGCGACTACATACATAGTGGGAGGCGTCTTTATTGACAGCGAAATCACAATATATCTAGCTGTGTCAATCCAGAAGTCGGCATGTGAGTTGGAGAAGGGCTGTGACGCCAGTAATTGTCACGTGAGTGCTACAGCAGGGCCGTTTGGTCATTTTCCTGGATCGGCATTCAGTTTGGGCCAGTCAGGTACTGTCAAGAGCAGTCACGTGTTGAAATTAACAAGGTGGCGGCTATATGTATGAGATCATGACAGCCAGGGGAAGAAGTGCGGGGTTACAGGTGCCATTAAAATTCTGACATATCATTATTACGTAAATTTGCTTTGAAATAAGAATTCAAATAGAGGATGTTTATTCAGAATGCTAATGGTCTGAATTAGATAATTAAGTTTGGTGAATATATTATCAGAATTTGCCTTTGCATGAATGTTATTGAAATATAGTTGCAGTTGTTTCAAAATTATTTAAAAAACATCCAGGAAGAGCCAACTCGGTTCTTCACATACTCAGATGCATAACATAGGATGTAAACTCCAACCAAGAATAAGATTATCTTAAATCATATAATGATTCAACATGTACAGAATTTCAAATGGTAAACATCTGAGCTTTATTACTGCAGTCTGAAAGAGTGAATCTGAAATACATTACAGGAACAATTTCATTAATCTGGAATATGCAACAATAGCAAACCAATCTTCAATACCATTCAATGTGCAGCCTATACCCAGAGAGGAGTTATTAGTTTTTCCTACAATCCTTCATCACTTCATGTGCCTTACATCTGTAGCTCCTCACCATCTCAATGCAACTTAGAAATCCCAGACCACACTCACTTAAAAGGAGAGCCGCGGTTATCAGTTCCAGAATGTAATCTCATGGCAATAATAAGTCTGAAACAAAATACCACCATCTCCCAACACTTTACTCTATGGCAGAAATAGAAAGGGTTCCTTGTAGCCGGTGTGCATAAACTTCAATACAATGAGCCGCAAATCATATCAATCATTTGGTTATTCACAGCAACACACAGACATGAGGTCAAGGCTACCAAATAGCCACAACTTGGACAAAGGCAACTTCCAATTGCAATCGCACATAAACAACTTCATGGAGAATTGGATCCCATCATGTATCAAATAACAATGCGAAATGTCCCCTTTTTGAAATAGGATTTAATAATAAATAATAATGGAATTAAAATATAAAAGAATAAAAAAATTAAAATGAAAAATATACAATAATAAAATTAAAATACAACATAATTAAATTAAGTTTAATTATTGGTCGAAAGGCATGAAATGAAAAGTTGTGACTCCCTCAAACATGCTATATAGAAGGGAGGAGAACTTCATTCGAAAAGGGGGAGAGAGGAAGGAAGAGAAAAGGGAAGTTGTGAATCAAGCAAGAATTTATGGAAGAGAAAAAAGAAATGAGAAGAAAATAAGGAAGTGACTCCTTCAAAGGGCAAAACTTATATAGGGTTATGACTCTTTTAAAGATTGACAATTATGATAGGCTGTGACTCTTTCGAAGGGCAGAAATGATGATGGGTTGTGAATCTTTCAAAGGATGGTAAATGTGAAAAATCATGACCATCTCAAAGGGTAGCCATGTTGAAGAGGTGCGACTCTCCCCCACATTGGAAGATATAAAGGGGAGAAGGTTTCTTTTGAGGAGGACATCCAAGGGAGATGAGTTTGGGGAATAATATATCATTCTCAAAGGCAACAATGAAAAGTGGTGACTCAACTCTTATGAAAGGTGGTGACCCTTTCACCAGTAAAGTGTAAAGGAGATTTCATTTCAAGCATTGAAGGACTTATCAATCATCATCCTTCATCCATCAATCATTAATCCCTCAAGAAATCAAGAAAACAAACAAACAGAAAGATCAAGCAAACAATCATCAATTCCACATCAATCATCACTTCATCTTGGGATCAAGAAAACATTCAATTCAACAATCAAACATCACTCTATCAAATCAACATTCATTCAATCATCATTCAACAAATATCAGACTAGCATTCATTATATCGTTACTATTCAATCATCTAATCAACAATTACTTAATCATAACTCACCACTACTTTGAATCATCAAATCAAAGGAATTCATTCAATCAATCAATCATTCAACAACAATTAAATGATCCATCAAAAAGCATCAGTGATCTCATATCACTGAACCAATTAGATTTGTCTTACAGAAACCTCATTGAAGCTTAGAGAATCTAAATATTATCTATAAATTGGTATGAAGTATCAATTCTTAACTTCTTATAATAGGCAGCATAGTGGGTCTTATCTATGATTTCTTGCTTATGAATAATGTATGAATATGATATTATTATTATGTGATCTTTATTTGAAGAATACATACAATCATAGTTTGAAAACTCAAACTCAGCAGCCCAAAACAGGACTTGGACTCAGGACTCAGCAAAAAACTCGACTACGACTTGAAAATGAAAAAACAAAAAAAGGGGTTTTATTGGTGTTCCTAAAAACTCGGGAGTTCTTCCTAAAAACTTGAGAGTCCTTCCTAAAACCTCGTGAGTCCTTGACTTTGACTCGCCAAGGACTCGACTTGCGAGTCCATGGTGAGTCAACTCAGCCAGCCACAAGACTCACGAGTCTTGGCAAGCCTGCTGAGTTTTCTAACTATGCAAGTAATAATGCATAACTCTTATATGTTTGTTGTAATCAATCATGGTAGGGATAATAAGGGAATAAAAGGAGGGAGAAATTGTCGAGATCCTCTTCTAACCATGCCACCTCATGATGGTGACACATTGTCCCATGAGACCAAGGGGGTGCAAGGAGTGCCCTAGCCTTGGGCTTACAAGGGAAGGATGCTCCAGACACCCTATTGTAGTTTCCTCAAGCCCATACCTTGGTTGACTGTTATGTTAAGGAGCTCTAGTCATAAGGAGAAGGATAAGGATGGCAATGGAAAAGGGGAATGGCTATGAGATTCATCACTAGGTACACCCCCTCATATGGATGGCGAGCACCACATGCTGGCCAAGAGGGATGACCTCCGCTCTTGGACCTAGGAAAGGATTGTTTAAGGCACCCTAAGCTGCCCCTTATCCTAGCTCTCCTATGGTTGAACTCCAATACATCAAATATATCTTATGATTAGCTTAATGTTCCTAACCCTAGTTGAAATAGTTGAAATGATCTATGCTTTTAATGTCTCTAATAAGGAAGATCTATTTTGTGGATTATGTTTCAATTATTTCCTAAAATGTTGCAGGATCTCAACTAGGTACATGATGTTACTAATTCTATTCTACTTATAGTTTTAGTTGGCATTTGTGATACAGGCCAAAAAGTAGGGCATTTATAAAAGGGGACATTACACAATGCACCCAATTCACAACAGCAAGAAAATACCTGGTAAATATTACGAATCAAACTTTTAAAACAATGGGCCAATAGTCAGAGACTCCGCAGCTAGGAATGATTTGATTGGAAAATAGCATTTACTCCTTATGCTTCCCCCTTTGGGAAGAGCATAGAATGTTATATTGCACTGAAAATATTCACAGAGGGCTAAAGCAATTTTCGCAATGACTTTTTATCTTTGATTTCTGGTAGAATTTTTCATGATGGAAATATTGTCCTTTATTAAGCTTCGACATGTTTTTATTCTCCAGTTCATTGGTAATTGCACTCATGTAATTTATTTACATGTAATCATTGGAAATTTGCTCTTTTTCCCTTCCATCACTATAAATGACTGATTAAATAAAAGAGCTAAAAAATATCATGTTTAAATATTTTTGTTAAAATTACTTTTATCTAATTGTAAAATTCATATATTGTTACTTAATTAATTTTTTCAGTTTCCAACTCAAAAAATTATTGTGTGTTTAATCACAGAATTATCTAAAGAGGCTCAAATTTCATGCCAATTATTTTGCATATGCACTTCTCAAATGTCTCACATATGAAAATTTAAGCTCCCTTTAGTGATCATTCAACCACAAAATTTCTTGAATTTAAAAAAAATGCATATTAAAATATAATATTAGAATAGACTTTTGCCTTATCTTAGTTATATTTATAAACAATTAAAATTTATATACTTTGTTTGTATTAGTAATACCATTGGTGTGTTCCAATTTATCAAATTTTTGCCACAAAGTATGCATTCCAATCCATCCAATGCATAAGTTATCATAGTTTATATTAAAATTGATAAACAATTATCATAGTTTTGTAGAAAGGTTATTATCTATGATATGATCTAATCCACCTCCAAATATGGACAAGGTGCAAGAAAGTGGTATTGGCTTCGTTTGAGTTGACCAAGGCAAATTTGGGCAACATCCAAGGGAACCTAAGGGAATTTGTCCAGTTTTCTACCCTTCCAGAAATATCCCACCTTTGACATTGTCTCTCAGAAAATTAGGAAAATGGTGTGTGCCATAAATGTTTATTTAGTTTTGGGCTTAGTGGCAGGGGCCTTGCCACTTGACACCACCTTATGTCACAACAGGGAACACGCCAAGGGCACTACCACTGAACCCCACAAGGGTCACTACCCCCCAACCATGCTAGGGGCACTATGGGATTGAAATGTACTTTCTAATAGTTCTTGCCGGAAGATATGGAATTCCATGGATTTATCTCAAACAAAAACCAAGTTTCATCAGAGTACTACATACTCATGAGAAAATCGCACATCATGCAAGCATTTCTTACTGGGTATCTCCTATGTACAAAAATTTCAATTACAACCAATAGCTGGGAAGAGTCTTAGCAGAAATACCAGTTTTTTACTGTTGACTGCAAGAAAGAATTACAGTGAGATAATCATATACGCAGCAACATACCAGGTTGCATCCCTTTATGTTTCCTTCACCGAACTTTTGGAGTCTATTAGTAATACCCAATCGGCTGCAATCAGAGTCAAACTATACGCTATTGGAATACTTCAAACATGCAGCGATTTCTATTCCAACTGACTCCTAATGGACGCCTTGATAATCTGAAACAGCTCAGTCTGTTCTGGCTTGAAACTAATATTGAAACCTTTCCCAATTACTGTCATGACCTCTTTAGCCTGCGGCTGACAGGAAAAACACTGAAAAAGCTTGGGTTTGCGTCCAAGCATGAGCTTCACAAGGGTTTCGTCCTGGAAAACACTTAGCTATTTCTTGCAGAGACGAGGAAAAAATACCAAGATGCATAATAATGCCTTCCAATTGCCATCGGCCCTTTTTATAAAAGACTCCAAAAAACAGTGAACTCCTCCATTAATCCTGGCTTTTAGGCGACTTGTCTTAAGCATTAAGGTTACCATTTATTAGAAATCCCTCCATGAATAAGTCGCCAAGTAGAATCTTGTATAACTTAAAGTGGCTCCATTAATGACTGAAAAATAGGACTTAAGTGATTCAAAAACCTAATCACTCCCTTTTATTAAATTATTGCCTTATCCTTTGGAAACTTAATTAACAAGAAGGCTTTAGCAATTGTTTTACTTATTACTAATTATACTAAACGAGAGGAGACATTACAATGTTTCTTGTTTACAATTTGTGTTTGCTACCAGCTTCAGTTTTTCCGCACCACAACTCTTCAATGTGTAATGTCCCCATTTTTAATAAAATATTTTTTATTAATTATTGGTCCCAGAATTTAAATAATATTATAAACGGACCTTTAATTAATAAAAGGGGGCCCATTTTTATTATTATTGTCCATAGGTGTTTGTCGTGCCGTCATTCTTTTGTAAACCCTCGGGAGTTTCTCCGAAGGGGTATTTATGACCGGCGTGTAGGAAGTATTTTTTCATGTTGAGATTTGATACTTATTTGTATTTTTGCGAATTCCTATTTGGATTCTGCTGTCCGCCATTTTGGAGGTGAAATATCCTCCCTATTTGGTATTTTGCAATTTCGGTGGGATTCAACCCTCACCCTATTATGCTTGTTTCTCTAGTTCCAGATTTGGCAGTCAATATCTATTATTCATATTTCATCTTGCAAGTGTTTAAGTTCGATTTGTGTGGTGGCATTAAAGACTAGAACGGCTCTCATCGCTTGGCGTACTACCAACATCATTTTGTACCGCCTCCATCCCTCGGCATACTTCCACATCATTCTGTACCGCCTCCATCCCTCATCATTTCGTACCGCCTCCATCCATCGGCATACTTCTGACATCATTCTGTACTGCCTGCATCCCTCAGCATACTACCAACATCATTCTGTACTGCCTCCATCCCTCGACGTACTCCCAACATCATTCTGTACCACCTCCATCCCTCAGCGTACTACCAACATCATTCCATACCACCTCCATCCCTCGGTGTACTCCCAACATCATTCTGTACCACCTCCATCCCTCGGCATACTCCCAACATCATCACGTACCGCCTCCATCCCTCATCATTCCGTACAACCTCCATCCCTCGGCGTACTACCAACATCATTTCGTACCACCTCCATCCCTCGGCGCACTCCCAACATCATTCCGTACCGCCTCCATCCCTCGTCATTCAGTACCGCCTACATCCCTCGGCGTACTACCAACATCATTTCATACCACCTCCATCCCTCGGCGTACTCCCAACATCATTCCGTACCGCCTCCACCCCTCATCATTCTGTATCACCTCCATCCCTCATCATTCTGTACCGCCTCCATCCCTCGGCATACAACCAACATCATTTCGTACCAACTCCATCCCTCGGCGTACTCCCAACATCATTTCGTACAGCCTCCATCCCTCATCATTCCGTACCGCCTCCATCCATCAGCGTACTTCTGACATCATTTTGTACCACCTCCATCCCTCAGCGTACTACCAACATCATTCCGTACCGCCTCCATCCCTAGGCGTACTCCCAACATCATTCAATACCGTCTCCATCCCTCGGTGTACTACCAACATCATTCTGTACCACCTCCATCCCTCAGCGTACTCCCAACATCATCCCATACCGCCTCCATCCCTCATCATTTTGTACCACCTCCATCCCTCGGCGTACCTCCAACATCATTTCGTACTGCCTCCATCCCTCGGCGTCCTCCCAACATCATTCTGTACCACCTCCATACCTCAGCGTACTCTAAACATCATTCCATACCGCCTCCATTCTTCACTGCACAACCCTCAACACCCACCATACGTCCTTCAAGTATGGCCCCCAGCTTCACACTACACTTCACCACCCTATGGTTGCAAACTCCCCACTATACGGCCTACATCACCCGTACGACACTTACCTTCGTACGGCCAGGCTACCATACCGTACAGCATCCCAGCTTCCATCCGTATGGGTCTTGACTTCCGTACGGCTCTGCCTCACCGTACGGCCCTTTCTACTGCCTGCAGCCACTTCGTACGACCTTCTACAGTACGTTTTCCTGACTCCATTTCCTCCTTTGTACGGACTGATTAAACCGTGTCCAGGTTGCGTGGTCAGGAACGTTACAGCGATATCAGAGTTGGTGATCTTGTCAGCCTATTGGGATGATTGAAAGATTTTGGGATTTGGATCACACTATGGCGCCCAACAGTGATGGATAGTGGTGGTTGAAGGCACTACAAAGGATTGGCAAAGAGCTCAACGAGGGTATTGATCTTCCATTAGATATATTGGAAGTATGTTTGTGTAAGGTTGACCAATTACCTTCAAGATTTATACAGAGGATCCTTTCTCCAATTAAGGATGCCTTAAGTCAACCCAGGCTTTTGAGACACCATGACAAGGAAATAAAGTTGGCAACCGCAGCATGTTTCAATGAGATTTTGAAAATCTGGGCTCCTAGAGAACCGTATGATGACAACACCATGATAGAGAAATTGCATTTGATCATTGACAACTTTTAGACTCTTGATGACTTCAGTGGTGACCCTTTTGGCAGGAGATCTACAATATTGGAGAATTGTGCAAATGTCAAAGTAAGTAACCTCCTCTTAGATCTAGAGTTGCAAGACTTGATCCATGACATGTTTCATCACTTCTTGGTCACAATCAAGGAGTGTCATGATAGTAAGGTTTCAGTTGCTATGGAGAGCCTTATGATTTCGTGCATTGAAGAGATGGATGAAATATCCCAACCTATCATATCTATGTTGTGGGTTGTTCGTAATCTACAATGTGTCCCGTCTATGGCAGCGTGTAGATTGGTCAGTAATGTATTCAAGCATTGTGAAGAAAAACTAATATCTCATTTGCACAACTGGGAGAAAGTAGATGACGGCGATAAAGGTGATGTTTTACACGAGGTTGTGTTTGCCACTAAGGTTGTGTCTGTCACTGAGGCTCTATCTACAATCGAGACTCTGTTTGTCGCGGAGGCAATGTTTGCCGCCGAGACTGTGTCCGTTGCCAAGGCTTTGTCAGTTGTCGAGGCTCTGTCCGTTGTCGAAGCCTTGTCTGTCACCGAGGCTGTGTCCGTCGCCGAGGCTCTGTCTGCTGCCCAAGCTCTGTCCATCACCGAATCTCTATCCACCACCGAGACTGTGTCTGTCGCCGAAGCTGTGTCCATCTTCGAGGCTGTGTCTGTCGCCGAGGTTGTGTCTGTCGTCGAGGCTATGTCCGTCGCTGAGACCCTGTCTGCCGCCGAGGTTGTGTCCATCAAGGCTCTGTCGGTCGTCGTGGCTATGTCCCTATCTACCATCGAGGTTCTCTCCGTCACCACAGAGACTCTATTCACCGTCGAGGCTGTGTATGTTCGCGAAGCTCCGTTCGCCACCGAGACTCTCTTCACCGTCGAGATTGCCTTCGGGTCGAGATCCCCTTCGGGCCGAGATTGCCTTCGGATCGAGATTTTCTCCGGGCCGAGATTGCCTTCCAGACGTCTCGCAAAATTACCTCCGGGCAGAGATCGCCTTCAAAACATTATTGTAATGTCCCCCACTTAGCCAGTCTGGATATATGTTGTCGTTAGCTCGTTCTTTCATGGTCCCGAGGGCTAACCAGGACTTCAAAAGGGATCCTGAGGTTATTTGGCCTAGTCAAATTTAATTACAAGCCAAATGGAGTTCGTTTGTTGGGTTTTGGGGAGGATTTACTATTTTTAGTAAGCCAACAGGGGATGCAGTGCCTTGGATTTTCAGTGACAGGATGTGATGCGTTTTGTTGAGCTCTTTCCGATGAGCTATCATATGTGGGATTCCGAGTTCATTTGGTATATTATTTTAATGTTTGAAGTTATAACGATAAAGTGGCTATTTAATTTAAATATTATAATGTTTCATAAAGTCACTTTATAAAAATCAAGTTCCCCCCTTTAAAGGACATACATGGGCATTCGTAAGGGAAAAAGGTAACATTAAAGCTCATGTTTTATCCCACATTGGCGAGACGGAAGCGTAGAACTAGTAAGGAAGGATTAAAAGAGAGAGGATAGCTCTCATTTGGATGCTTGAAGATTGAATGAAATTGGGGAAACTGTGGAGATTATTTCTCTTTGGGCTTGGAGGACGCAAACCCTCTACGCTTTCAATCTTGACACCATTGAAAGATATGGTCTTGAGATTTTATATTGTAGTTGCAAGATCCTGTAGCAGTGAGAGTTCCTGTAGCAGCGAGGCAGCGCGATACTGTAGCAAGTTCCTGTAGCAGCGACACTGTAGCAACGCGGTACTGTAGCAAGTTCCTGTAGCAGCGTGAGTACTGTAGCAGCGCGGTACTGTAGCAGTCCAAATCACTGTAGCAGCGGGTTACTGTAGCAACAAGTTCCTGTAGCAGTCTGAATCACTGTAGCGCGGTACCGTAGCAGCGGGTTACTGTAGCAACAAGTTCCTGTAGCAGTCTGAATTACTGTAGCGCGATACTGTAGCAGTCCGGAAACATTGTAGCTGTGAGTTACTGTGGCAATTTTCAGAACTATTAACACTGTTGTAGCTGCAATGGGTATGGACCATCATTGAACTCTATAGTTGATATAATGTGTTGAGTTTAATAAGATATGTTAGATATGGTAGTTGTAATTTCCTAATAATCTGAAACAAGAAATAAATGAACGGTCATTGTTATTAGCTGCATATGGTTTCATGTTGCCTTCTACTGATATCTCATACGAAATACAACAATCTTGAGGACTATTAAACAACATCAATCTGGAAAAAACATAAGAAGGACAGTTGCAGGCCAACTGTTTGACAAAATGACAGGAAGAAACAGACTCTAGAATTACAGAACTAGGCAGCATATTACAGTGGTATCAAAGCTTATCTTTCCTGCCATCCTGTTGGGTTCAGTATAAATTAAATATGACATGACAGATTGGAGTGTTCAACCATTGCCACATCACTACGACACAAGAAGAAACAGAGCATTATTGAATACTAACCGAAAGAATATCTTACCGGGAGGAAGCAGTGACTCAGACGAACCGAGTGTTACAGGTGAACAGGCTGTAGAGACTATGGGGGATAGGAATGTTAGGGATCCTGGTGAGGAGCGATTCCTGCAATTATTGGATACATTGACTCAGGGACAGCGATTAGCAAAGCAGAGAGCACAGGAACAGAGTCAGAGGTTGGAGCTTATGATGCAGATGATGGCTCGTCAAATGGGGTTGAATGCTAACATGGGTGGAGGAAATAATCAGAATGGTAATAATCAGAATGGTAACAATCAAAATGGGAATAATCAGGATGGGACCTATAATGGAGGTGAACAAGTTGGGAACAATTTCGATCATGCACCCCAGCAAGCTAGGACGATGAGTTCGAGGCCCATGATTCCCACATTTCCTAGAGCCCCAAAGCAGCCCATACCAGAGCCCCAGATCACTAATAT
The DNA here is from genome assembly GCA_027943335.1 of Chamaecyparis obtusa. Taxonomy (NCBI): domain Eukaryota; kingdom Viridiplantae; phylum Streptophyta; class Pinopsida; order Cupressales; family Cupressaceae; genus Chamaecyparis; species Chamaecyparis obtusa. The sequence continues at coordinate 167,107 of BSBK01007605.1, read as the reverse complement.
ACAGGACCAGTTGAGGAGAGATTGGGAAGCCGGAGGTCCAGATTTTACTGCTGCAATTACCTTTAGGGAGTATATGGATGTGCGGATGAAACATATGCCACGTGGACATGACAAGAACCAGAGCTATGAGCTACGGAAGAAAGTAGGGAAACTTCAATTACCATATTATGATGGCTCGGGGAAGTCTACAGCAAGAGCTTGGGTTCAAAAGCTTGACACATACTTTCAATTGAACCCTATGCCTGAAGAAGAAGCTATTAAGTACGCAGCAATTCATCAGGATGGGTTAGCACACGAGTGGTGGCATCATGGTATGGTCACTATGGGTCATGCACACATTACCTCATATGTGGAGTTTACAGAGAGACTGATTGAACGTTTTGATAGGAAGGATCCAGAACTCCATTTCAAGGAGTTAGCTCAACTTAAACAGTGGGGATCATTGGAAACATACATTTCAGAGTTTCAGAAACTCGCAGTGTTAGTAACAGATGTATCTGAACGGAGGATACTAGTTCTATTTATGGATGGGTTAGCTGATCCGTTGAGAGGATGGATTAAAGCTCTCAACCCTCCCACTTTGCAGGAAGCCATTAAGAAGGCTCGTGACATGGATTCCTCTTCAGCTTCTAAGAATAAATTCCAGGCGAAGAGTTTCCCTTCGAGGAAAGATAAGGACAGGAAACCTTTTCATAGAGAGGCTCAGCCACCTAAGGAGGAAAGTAAGAGGTTGGACAATGAGACACTTAATGATCTCAGGAAGAAGAAGCTTTGTTTTCATTGCAGGGAGCCTTGGGATTTGTCACATAAGTGTCCACTGAAGGCAAAAGCTAAGCAGATGGAATACTTTTCAGCGGAAAAGTCAGTGGATGGAGATTCAGAGCAGTCATCAGAATCAGATGGGGATGATGATAATTCTTCACATGAGGAAGCACGCAGTGATAGCACGATAGCTCAGTTGTCCAGTATACAGGAGGCCGTCACTTTCAGAGTTAGGGGGACTTTGGATGGACAGAGATTTGTGGCACTCATTGATACAGGGGCAACACATAACTTCATTGATGAGAAGTTTGTGTCACGCAGAGGGCTACATACAGAGGAGCATAGGGGATTTAAGGTGATGGTTGCCGATGGCTTCAAGATTGACTGTACCGAGAAAATCTCCAACTTGCAGCTTCGTTTGGGAGATTATGACATGACAGGAGATTTCTTTGTGGTCAACATTGGTGATCAGGATATGGTGCTTGGGATGAACTGGATGAAGTCTCTGGAGGAGTTTACATTTAACCTTCAAAAAATGGAGATGAGGTTTGAGGCAAATGGTAAGAAGATAGTGCTCAGAGGATTGTCAGATGGGAAGCTTAAAGTGGTGTCACTCAAGCGGATGCAGAGTTTATTTAGACATAATCAGGTACAGTGGGCAGCAGAGTTTAGAGAAATGCCTGAGACGACAGAGCAGCATAAACAGGAGTACCCGCCTGATGTACAAAAAATAATAACCAAACATACTAAGGTGTTTGGTGAGATACCTCCAGGGAGACCCCCGGATAGAGGAATCGAGCATGTTATTGAGTTAGAAGAAGGGGCTAAGCCAGTTATCATCACACCTTACCACCATCCAAAAAGATATAAGGATGAGATAGAAAAGGCAATCAAGGAGTTGATTGACATGGGGCACATACGGCCAAGCAAGAGTCCTTTCGCTTCTTCAGTAGTATTGGTGAAGAAGAAGGATGGTACAATGAGGATGTGCATAGATTATAGGGAGCTGAACAAGAAAACAATCAAGAACCGATACCCTATCCCGCGCATTGATGAGCTTATTGATGAATTGCACGGTGCATGCTACTTCTCGAAGATTGATTTGAGATCCGGCTACCATCAGATACGGGTTAGAGAGGAGGATGTGGAGAAGACAGCTTTCAGATGCCACTACGGTCATTTTGAGTTCTTAGTCATGCCCTTTGGGTTGACTAATGCCCCCGCCACTTTCCAGTCTTGTATGAACAGAGTGTTCAGAGATCAGTTGAGGAAGTTTGTGTTGATATTTTTTGATGATATACTGATATACAGCAGTACTTGGGAGGAACATTTGGAGCATATTGATACAATGCTCACTATTTTAGAGAGGGAGTCATTATATGCCAAGATGAGTAAATGCGAGTTCGGGATGATAGAGTTGCTCTATCTAGGGCATATTATTAGTGCAGGAGGTGTTCGGGTCGACCCAGACAAGATTAGGGCCATTATGGATTGGCCACCGCCAAGGAACACTTCACAGCTCAAGGGATTTCTCGGGCTTTGTGGGTTCTACCGCAGATTTGTGAAAGGATTTTCACAGACAGCAGCACCACTTACAGACTTGACACGGAGAGACAATTTTCAGTGGTCAGAGAGGGCTCAAGATTGTTTTGACAGGTTCAAGGAGCTGATGAGTACATGTCCCGTTTTGGCCATTCCAGATTTCACCAGACCTTTTGAGCTGCAGTGTGATGCCTCGGGAGAAGGCATAGGAGCTGTCCTCATGCAGGAAAAACATCCCATTGCATATGAGAGCAAGAAATTACGAGGTGTTGAGAGAACCTACAACATCTATGACAAAGAAATGTTAGCAATCATGCACGCGCTAGCTAAGTTCAGGCAATACTTAGCGGGAAGTCGATTCACAGTTAAAACAGATCATAACAGCTTGAAACATTTCCTTGGACAAAAGGATCTTAATGACAGGCAACAAAAATGGGTGAGTAAGTTACAGGCCTATGATTTTGACATAGTCTATGTCAAAGGGAAGAAAAATATTGTCGCAGATGCTTTATCCAGGAGGCCTCATTTGCTTGCTGTTGGGATAGTCATGGATGATTGGAGAGAGATGATCTTGGCAGAATATGCTAAGGATAGATGGGCATCTAGTGTTATTGAGGGGGTTACTCAGGATAGCCGATATACTGTTGTAAATGATCTGATCATTTACAAGGAAAGGATTTATTTGGTACCTGGGTCTACTATGAAGCAGAAGATTTTAAGAGCATTTCATGATTCACCATTGGCAGGACATCCAGGATTCTTTAAGACATATCGGCAGGTGAGAGAGCGCTTCACTTGGAAAGGGCTCAAATCAGAGGTGCTACAGTTTGTTAGGGAGTGCCCAGTGTGTCAGCGGAACAAACAGGAACATTCCTTTCCGGGTGGTTTACTACAGCCCCTACCCGTACCAGAGAAGAAGTGGGATAGCATTTCCATGGATTTTATCACAGGGCTCCCAAAGGCACAGGGTCGGGATTGTATCTTTGTTGTGGTAGACAGATTGACGAAATTTGCACATTTCTTTGCAATTTCATCTACTTATTCCGCAGCACAGACAGCAGAGCTATTCTTTCAAGAGGTATTTAGACTACATGGGATACCACGAAGCATAGTCAGTGACAGAGATAGCAGATTTATGAGCCACTTTTGGCAGGAGTTGTTCAGGTTGTGTGGAACAGAGCTCACTCCGAGTACCAGTTACCACCCCCAAACCGATGGGCAGACAGAGATAGTGAACAAATGGGTTGAGGGGTACCTTCGAAACTACATTGCAGGACAACAGAGGGCTTGGGTGAAGTGGCTACATCTAGGGGAGTATTGCTACAATACTTCTTTCCATATGTCTATTCAAATGTCCCCTTTCATGGCACTGTACGGGTATGATGCTCCTAATTTCTTGGATTTGTTATTTGGGGATAGTAGGGTACCTAAGGCCAAGGATCTTTTGCAGGAGTGTCAGGACATTACGCGATCCTTGAAGGAAAATTTGCAAAAGGCACAAAATCAGCCGAAGCAATATGCTGATCAACACAGGGTTGAGAGGTCTTTTGAGGTGGGAGACATGGTGTACCTCATGTTACAACCGTATAGACAGTCCTCTCTCAAGAGGAGTGGAGCAGAGAAATTGAAACCACGCTACTATGGACCATTCAGAGTAATCAGGAGAGTGGGCGAGGTAGCTTATGAGTTGGAGCTGCCTGCAGACAGTAAAGTACATAACGTGTTCCATGTGTCACGCCTTAAGAAGGCATTCGGGCACAATGTGGTGCCTTCAGTAGTATTGCCACCTCTCGATGATGAGGGGAAGCTTATCTTGGTTCCTGAAGCTATACTTGACACCAAGGAGAGGGTGCTTCGCAGGAGGACTATCAGGGAGTACCTAGTGAAGTGGAGGAACCTACCAGTTGAGGATGCAACATGGGAGGCAGAGCAGATTCTTCAGCATCCTGAGTTGAGATTGCTTGAGGACAAGCAATTTCAAGAGGGGCGGACTGTAATGTCCCCCACTTAGCCAGTCTGGATATATGTTGTCGTTAGCTCGTTCTTTCATGGTCCCGAGGGCTAACCAGGACTTCAAAAGGGATCCTGAGGTTATTTGGCCTAGTCAAATTTAATTACAAGCCAAATGGAGTTCGTTTGTTGGGTTTTGGGGAGGATTTACTATTTTTAGTAAGCCAACAGGGGATGCAGTGCCTTGGATTTTCAATGACAGGATGTGATGCGTTTTGTTGAGCTCTTTCCGATGAGCTATCATATGTGGGATTCCGAGTTCATTTGGTATATTATTTTAATGTTTGAAGTTATAACGATAAAGTGGCTATTTAATTTAAATATTATAATGTTTCATAAAGTCACTTTATAAAAATCAAGTTCCCCCCTTTAAAGGACATACATGGGCATTCGTAAGGGAAAAAGGTAACATTAAAGCTCATGTTTTATCCCACATTGGCGAGACGGAAGTGTAGAACTAGTAAGGAAGGATTAAAAGAGAGAGGATAGCTCTCATTTGGATGCTTGAAGATTGAATGAAATTGGGGAAACTGTGGAGATTATTTCTCTTTGGGCTTGGAGGACGCAAACCCTCTACGCTTTCAATCTTGACGCCATTGAAAGATATGGTCTTGAGATTTTATATTGTAGTTGCAAGATCCTGTAGCAGCGAGAGTTCCTGTAGCAGCGAGGTAGCGCAATACTGTAGCAAGTTCCTGTAGCAGCGACACTGTAGCAGCGCGGTACTGTAGCAAGTTCCTGTAGCAGCATGAGTACTGTAGCAGCGCGGTACTGTAGCAGTCCGAATCACTGTAGCAGCGGGTTACTGTAGCAACAAGTTCCTGTAGCAGTCCGAATCACTGTAGCGCGGTACTGTAGCAGCGGGTTACTGTAGCAACAAGTTCCTGTAGCAGTCTGAATTACTGTAGCGCGATACTGTAGCAGTCCGGAAACATTGTAGCTGTGAGTTACTGTGGCAATTTTCAGAACTATTAACACTGTTGTAGCTGCAATGGGTATGGACCATCATTGAACTCTATAGTTGATATAATGTGTTGAGTTTAATAAGATATGTTAGATATGGTAGTTGTAATTTCCTAATAATCTGAAACAAGAAATAAATGAACGGTCATTGTTATTAGCTGCATATGGTTTCATGTTGCCTTCTACTGATATCTCATACGAAATACAACAATCTTGAGAACTATTAAACAACATCAATCTGGAAAAAACATAAGAAGGACAGTTGCAGGCCAACTGTTTGACAAAATGACAGGAAGAAACAGACTCTAGAATTACAGAACTAGGCAGCATATTACAATTATTGTGTCCATGCCCATACTAGAAGAGATTGTTGAACATGAGGGTGTGAAAGATTTCATGGGTTGGCGTTGTTGGGCTCCTGGTGAAGGGCATGGCAATAGTTATATCAAAGTGACGCAGTTAAAGCTTGATGACGGTTTACTCATCCCAACTAAATCCAACTATGTGCATATGGTCCAAAAGCAGCACAGAGTTTTCAACGGATACTACTACCAACATCCGCACTTGGCTTGGGATTTCACAATCGATGAGTTTGATGTTTGGTTTCATTGGGATCCTGGTGACTCTGGGCATGGCAACAATTATATCAAAGTGGAGCATTGGAAGCTAGATGGAGGTTATTTTTCTCGCTTTCTTCCAAGCACATGGTCATGTTGCGGCTTGAGGGTTCCAATGGATACAGTTATCAGTGTCCGCGATTAGTTTGGAATCCTGGAGTATTGATGATGGATTGCTTGAGGGCAAGCAATCTTTGGGCGGCGAGGATTTGTAATGTCCCTATTTTTAATAAAATATTTTTTATTAATTATTGGTCCCAGAATTTAAATAATATTATAAACAGACCTTTTATTAATAAAAGGGGGCCCATTTTTATTATTATTGTTCGTAGGTGTTTGTCGTGTCGACATTCTTTTGTAAACCCTCGGGAGTTTCTCCAAAGGGGTATTTATGACCGGCATGTAGGAAGTATTTTTCATGTTGAGATTTGATACTTATTTGTATTTTTGCGAATTCCTGTTTGGATTCTGTTGTCCACCATTTCGGAGGTGAAACATCCGCCCTATTTGGTATTTCGCAATTTCGATGGGATTCAACCCTCACCCTATTCTGCTTGTTTCTCTAGTTCCGGATTTGGCAATCAATATCTATTATTCATATTTCATCTTGCAAGTGTTTAAGTTCGATTTGTGTGGTGGCATTAAAGACTGGAACGGCTCTCATCGCTCGGCGTACTACCAACATCATTTTGTACTGCCTCCATCCCTCATCATTCCGTACCGCCTCCATCCATCGACATACTTTCGACATCATTCTGTACTGCCTCCATACCTCCACATACTACCAACATCATTCTGTACTGCCTCCATCTCTCAGCATACTCCCAACATCATTCCGTACCGCCCCCATCCCTCGGCGTACTACCAACATTCCGTACCACCTCCATCACTCGGCATACTCCCAACATCATCACATACCACCTCCATCCCTCATCATTCTGTATCGCCTCCATTCCTCGGCGTACTCCCAACATCATCCCGTACCGCCTCCATCCCTCGGCGTACTTCTAACATCACTCCATACTGCCTCCATCCCTCGGCGTTCTCCCAACATCATTTTGTACCGCCTCCATCCCTCGGCGTACTTCCAACATTCTGTACCGCCTCCATCCCTCCGTGTACTACCAACATCATTCTGTACCACCTCCATCCCTCGGCATACTCCCAACATCATTCCATACCGTCTCCATCCCTCATCATTTTGTACCGCCTCCATCCCTCGACGTTCTTCCTACATCATTTTGTACCGCCTCCATCCCTCGGCGTACTACCAACATCATTCTGTACCAGCTCCATCCCTCGGCATACTCCCAACATCATTCCGTACCGCCTTCATCCCTCATCATTCTGTACCGCCTCCATCCATCGGCGTACTGCCAACATCATTCTCTACCACCTCCATCCCTCGGCATACTACCAACATCATTCTGTACCGCCTCCATCCCTCGGCGTTCTCCCAACATCATTTCGTACCACCACCATCCCTCGGCATACTACCAACATCATTCCATACCACCTCCATCCCTCGGCATACTCCCAACATCATCCCGTACCGCCTCCATCCCTCATCATTTTGTACCACCTCCGTCCCTCGGCATACCTCCGACATCATTTTGTACCGCCTCCATCCCTCGGCGCACTCCCAACATCATTCCATACCGCCTCTATCCCTCGGCGTACTCCCAACATCATTCTATACCGCCTCCATTCGTCACTGCACGGCCTCAACACCCACCATACATCCTTCAAGTACAGCCCCCAGCTTCACACTACACTTCACCACCGTACGGTTGCAAACTCCCAACTGTACGGCCTACATCACCCCTACGACACTTACCTTCGTACGGCCAGGCTACCATACCGTACTGCATCCCAACTTCCATCTGTACGGGTCTTGACTTCCATATGGCTCTGCCTCACCGTACGGCCCTCACACTCAACACACCCATACGGCCTTTTCTACTGCCTGCAACCACTTCGTACGGCCTTCTACAGTGCGTTTTCCTGACTCCATTTCCTCCTCTGTACGGACTGATTGAACCGTGTCTAGGTTGCGTGGTCAGGAAAGTTACACAATGAAGACTGCTTGTATGGTTGTAGGCACAAGAAAACCAAGTCCCCAACCTGAAATGTTCTCTCAACTCTATTCCTGTCTGCATACATTTTCTGTTGATTTTGTGCTTGTTGGATGTTATCTTTCAGTGCCTTGAGAATATCCTAATAAATTTGAATTGTCTCCTTTGCACGAGGAACCTTACTGTCATCAAATGCCAAGTCTATGAATGATAAGGTGTCATAGCCATACAAGGCCCTGAATGGAGATGTATCAGTCGACATATGGGAGGTGGTATTGTAACAATACTCACCGAAGTGAAGCCATCTAACCTAAGCACGCTGCTGCCTTGAAACATAGTTTCTAAGGTAGCCCTCAACCCTTTCGTTTACAATTTGTGTTTGCCCATCTATTTGAGAATGGTAGCTGGTGCTTGGAGTTAATTTTGTACCTGTTAGTTGGAACAACTCCTGCCAAAACATACTGATGAATATGTGTTCCCAGTCACTAACAATGGTCTTAGGTAGACCGTGCAGCCTGAACACCTCTCTGAAAAATAATTCCGCAGCCTGAGGTGCTGAAAAATTTGCAGCAGTGGGAAAGAAATAGGAATATTTTGTCAACCTGTCTACAACTACAAAGATACAATCTTTCCCCTGAACTCATGGAAGACCTGTGATAAAACCGTTGATATCACTTCCTATTTCTACTCAGGTATCGGAAGTGGTTGTAGAAGGCCTGCAGGGAATGTGTGTTCTGACCTGTTAAATTGGCAAGTCAAACACTCTCTAACATGTAATATGTCATCTTTCAATCCCTTCCAAGTAAACCTCTCACAAATCTGGCGATAGGTTTTGAAGAAACCTAGATGTCCTCCCATAGGTGCATCATGTAGTGTTCTCAAAATATTGGCCTTCAACTTGGAATTGGGTACAAGATAAATTGTCCTTGTAATAAACAATACCACCCATTACTAAATACCTATCATCTTGTACTTTTCCATCAATCAAATCAAAAGCAAATGTATTCTTCACATACTTTGACAATAGTTGAGATTTCCAATCAGCTGAAATCTCAATTGTTTCCTAGACAAAACATCAGCAACAACATTTTTCTTGCCCTTTATATACTCAACATCAAAGTCGTAAGCCTGAATCTTGCTTACCCACTTCTATTGTCACACATTTAGGTCTTGCTCCAAAAAGTTGTTGAGACTGTTGTGATCTGTTTGGACCACAAATTTGGATCCCACTAGATATTGTTTGAACTTGGCTAGTGCATGCATAATCGCTAGCATTTTCTTATAATATGGGGAATACAATCTCTCAAGATCTCTAAGTTTCCTGATCTCGAATGCAATAGGGTGCCTATTCTGCATCAAAACTACACCAATCCCTTGTCCCAATGTGTCACACTCAACAACAAATGGTTGTGTGAAGTCAGGTAGTGTTGATACTGGACATGTGCTCATAAGTTTCTTGAGTTTGTCAATGTACCTTGTGCCTCATTAGACCACTGAAAAGCCCCCTTCTTAGTAAGATCAGTCAACGGTGATGCCAACTGTGAGAACCCTTACACAAACCTCCTGTAGTAACAACACAAACCCAAGGATCCTCTCAATTCAGATATGTTCTTCGGAGGTGACCAATCTAGAATTGCCTGAATTTTCTCTTGATGTACTTTAGCACCACAAACTCCAATCACATTACCTAGGTAGAGAATCTTTGTCATCCCGAATTCACATTTGGAGGCCTTCGAAAATAGTGACTGTGTCTCCATGATACCCAAGACAACATCCAAATGCTGTAAATGTCCATCCCATGTCTTGTTGTACACCAAGATGTCATAAAAAAAACCAGAACAAACTTACGCAACTTCTCACAGAAAGTGTAATTCATGCAAGACTGAAACGTTGTTGGTGTATTTGTGAGTCCAAAGGGCATGACAAGGAACTCGAAGTACCTATACTGACAACAGAAAGCAGTATTATGTATATCTCCTTCCCGAACATTAATTTCATGATAACCTGAACGAAGATCAATTTTGGAAAAATACACAACTCCGTGTAGCTCATCCGGAAGCTCATCGATCCTGGGAATGAGGTACCTATTCTTTATGGTCTTTTTGTTCAAGGCTCTAATATCTATGCACATGCGTAATGTCCCATCCTTCTTCACCAAAACAATTGAAGAAGAAAAATGGCTTGAGCTAGGATGTGTCCCATTTTCAATAATTCTTTGATTGTCTTTTCAATTTCCTCCTTAAAATGACGTGGGTGTCGATAGAGTGTGTTAATAACTGGCTTTGTGTCCTCAAGCTCGATGGCATGCTCAAACACGCGATCTAGTGGAGGACCAAGAAGAATATCTTCAAACATTGCACTGTGATTATTTAGTACTGTCTGGATATCTATGTGATGTTGCAGCTCATTGTTGGGAGAAGATTTGCTGGATACAAAACATTGAGCTGCCCATTGTATATCTCTATGTTTGAATAAGGCTTCCATCCTCCTAGTTGAAACCACTCGCAGACCGCCATCTGCCATAGCCTTAAGCACGGTTTTCTTACCATTAACAATGAATTCCAACTGAATTTGTTTGAAGTCTTGAACATACCGTTCAAGTGACTCTAACCATTGTATTCCAAATATAGCATCCACATTGCTCAATCCAAGCACACAAAAATCACCGGTCAATGTGTACTCTCCAATCTGTATATTCCGTTGTGGCACAACTAGGTTGCAACTTAGTAGGAAACCATCTGCAACAATAACACTAAATCCAAGCAACTCCTCAGCCTGAAGTTCTATTGTGACCTATTTACACATCATCCATCAAAGATGGGACCCCCTATCTTCTCACCCGTTTGGCCCTTTTGATTTGCGTTGTCTCAGTAGCTCTGGTGGTAGTCTCCTAGGTTCTCTCTGGGTCAGGTTGAGAAATGGTGAAAATAGACCAAGTCTCGAGTCAAGTTTTGTTCCCTTATTCAAAATCTAAGTTTTCGAGTGTCTCCTATTTTAGGGTTAAGCGAAGTATGGAGTTCTGAATCCTTTTGAGCATATCAAGAAAGCACTTCTAGAAAACAATTTGAATGGCATCCAATCCGATTGGACAATAAAAATGGTTAAGGTGGGGAGTAGATGAGTGTAAGAAGCAAGAGAATTTCACCAAGTCTAAGGCTTTCAAAAATTGCTAACATTCTGGTTAGAGAGAAAATCAAGGTAATTTTGGAAAGTTGATCAAGCATTGATCTAACTGAAAAATTATGGATTTGGGCTAAGTTTTAAAGGCCTCCATCAATATGTTAAATATCAACCGAAGTAAGAAAAGGTGAAAATCAAATAGGGGTATGTGAAGATTGGACCAAGTGATGAGTAGCAAAGACAAGGAGCATTGGCATCATGCAAAGCAGCTAAAGTGACAAGAATTGCAAAGTGAAAATCCTTATTAAAGTTTGATTTATCCCCACATTGAAAGTCCCTCCAGGATGATCTAATCTCTGTTCAATGATGCTAAAGCAAGGTTTGGAGACATGAAAATCTGCCTTCACAAGTAATGTCAATGTACACTACATATCCAGCGTGAACACTAAAAGAAATTTTAAGGCATGAAAGCGGGTCTTAAATTCAAAGGAATTTACCTCCAAAACATCAAATGCAAGATATGAAAGGGTGTTTACAAAGTAAAAAAATTATGAGCAGTCTTCTACTTAAAGAAAATGATCCAATACCCTATCACGAACGGTGGTCACAAAGCATGAAAGATCTAGTTCATGCTCACAAAGGCTGATCTAGAAAGTGAATTCAAAAAGTTACAAAATCCACATATCTCTGAGTGTGTAAAGAAATTATTCGAAGCAGCATAAAATTTGTTAGGTTGGGATACAAATTCAATCTCGAGCTCGTATCTATGCTTCCCAACGCATTCTCCACAGGGCCAAGGAAAATGTATGTCTGGTGTCTTCAACAGTGCCCAAAACGTGCTCGCATTAAAACTCAGGAATGCACAAAAGGCTCTACCAATAACATTCATACAAACCCAGCACAACTCAAGCTTAGTGAAGGCATTTTGAGAGAAGAAAGTTCCATGGAAACTCCTCATACACGCCCCATGTGTTTTGTGCCCAAATCATGGAATCACATTTGGGAAAATCCACTACACACTTCAATGTCTGCTCAAAGCATTTTGACAAGATAAAAGAGAGTTCTAAAACAAATGAAAGATTCATAGGTCATCACCTATCTGCAATCTCGGCATAATCAAATGCAAATGTTATAAACATTTTGAAAGAAAGTCTTCAGTATATCTTCATATGCGCTCAAGAGTGCATGTCCAAGTTTCTAATAGAATAAGAAAAGACGTTACTAGTATATCGGTTTGCATACATAATTGACGGACAAGCCAATGATCCTTCACATGCCCTCTTATGTCCTAGAGCGCACTTTCAACCTAGATCGAGAATATAATGAGGACCATTTTGTTGGTTGGATTCAACCAAGCGGATAGAGAAGTTGAGGTTGTGGTCATGGTAGAGGAGGATAGAGCATGATCAGACACAGGCACAGACATAGTTGATGTTGGTCAGAGTGGCGTCTCACAGGTACAAACTATGGTTGTTCAATCATCCAGGACCTACCTTAGATGCCTTTGTACAAGAGATGCAGGCTCCTCTGACGCTGAGGATGAGCCAGACCCATAGACTTGTTTTTGTTTTCACATATGTTTAGAACATTTGATGTCATGGATGTCATATTCCATGAGTTTTATATACATTTGACAATATTTATAATTTCATATATCTAAGCTTTCTATTTCCTTTAGCTATAATTTGTTAGCAATTTAAGTTGTCATTAGTGTATTTCACAAACCCCATTCACACCGATAACGGTTATTACTTAGAAACCACCGGTAGATGAAAAACAGAGTGCAAGCAACGGTTGACTATTTCGATAGATGCACCAGTAGACCGAACCAAGTATTAAGTACTGATCTTATGAAACAAACTTATCATAAGGGTAAAACGATTCTCTTACAAGATAGATTCGATCCGGATTTTGTGGATTAGTCTGAACTATAGTTTGAGTTAAAAAGCCTGATTATGCGAGACGTCCACCACTCAAAAGTGGAGTTATCTTTTTAACAGAAGTTAGCTTTAACTCTACGGATGATCTCAAGGTAAACACTAGATCACAACGCATAGTTCTCAGGCGTTGCATAAGTTATGGCTAAGTTTACTCCCTGGCAGTTCTATGAGTCAAGAGGTTCACTCTTGTATAAATATAAGCAAAAAGACGCAAGAGAAAAGTTGTTGTTGTTGATAGCTGAAGATTGAATAGAGCAGAGAAGTGATATCTTCTGAGAAGTGCTACAGGCACAGAGGTGACGGAAGAAAGTGAGATCAACAACCAGGCAGACCGGGGAAGAGATCTACAAGTATGATCTAATCGGGCAGTCAGTGTCATAATAGATCACTGCTTTATAAAGTGTTAAAAGCATATCGAAATCCCTATTTAAGGGTCAACCTAATCGGTTCATTGTAAAAATCCCCTAAAAGGGTAACATCTCTGATGATGTTCAAAGTCCTGTATCCAGGCAGCTCTTAACAGAGTTAGATCTTAATCAATCTGTATAAAATCCCTTAATCGGGTAGCACTTTAACTAGTGCTTTGTAAGCTCCTAACAGGGCACCTTCATTTGGTACTAGTGAAGTTGTGAGCTCTGTCTCACCGTGGTTTTTTCCTTCTAACCGAGGGTTTCCACGTATAAATACTTGTGTTGATCTGTGTGATTCTGCTTTTGTTTGTAAATGATTGTTCACGTTCTGTTTCACAACTGAAGAATCTGTTTACAAGTTTGAAACTTTGGATTAATAGTTTTTACTCATTCACCCCCCCCCCCCCCCCCCTCTCAGTAACCGGTAAGCTATATCAATTGGTATCAGAGCCTTAGGTTCTCTATACAACAAAGTCTAACAGCTTGAGAAAAAGATCATGGAGGGTTACCGGTATTAGAAACAGCTAGAGGAAGCCAACGACATCATTGTCTCGCTGGAGAGTAGATTGAGGAAAACACTTGCAAAAAGGAAGGAGTTGGCTCTGCAACTAAATGAGAGCAATGAAACCATTGATGAACTCTCTGGACAAAGTGGATCTAATGAGGCTAAGGAGGCAGTCTCTGAGCTTATGGAAAAGAATCAGATACTAACCAGTCGGATTGCTAATCTCAAAAGGGAGCAAAAGGTAAATGCCCTGAGAATGACAAAATTGGCTGAGCAGAAAGGAAAAACTGAAAGTGAAAGAAACACAGCAGTCAAGACATCCACAGCCTTAGAAAAAGAAATGAACTGGGCAGAAGAAGTTGTAAGGGCAAATGAACTCCTCATTATGCAACTTCAAGAAGATATGTTGATTGTCACCCAAGAAAATGCCAATATGCACAAAGCATGGCAGACCAGGGATGAAGCATGCAAGAAGCTGGCAATCGAGATATATCAACTCAAGGAACAAAAGAAAGTCCTTGAAAAAAGGAATGAAATGCTGAGAAAATACAATGAAAGCTCAGTTAAGCTTGATGAGCAACTCAAAGCTCAAAGAAAGCACAACGATAACACCGGTCTTGGATTCACTAGTACAGTCACCAAAAGGAACGGTGAGTCAACTGGTGCAAAGTCAAGCAAGAAAAACAAGAAGAAGACACTAGCACAAAAGGGTAAGAATACCTTTAACACTTCTTGTAAGCATTGTAGAAAACTGGGTCATAACACTAATGACTGCAGAAATGCACCGGTAAGAACCAACAGCAATTGCTATAAGAACTGGTACAAAAATGGTCACAAGACTAATGAGTGCTTGTCCAGCCCCTTATCTGTGTCCAGTGGAAACAGGGGAAGCTTCAAGGTATATTGTTATGCCTGCAACAAGTTTGGACACAAGGTCAAAGAATGCAGATCAAAGACAATGGCATTCAGATCACCAAGACCTGTATTCTCAAAGAAAAGCAAAAACCGGAACACAACTATTCATACAAACAAAAGGATGCATTGCAACAATGAATCATGGAGCAAATCCCCTAATCCAAGAGGGACGAACCCATGGAGAGAAACCGGTATAGTCTGCTACTGCTGCAACAAAGTCGGTCACCTAGCTAAGGACTGCTGGAACTGGATCAGGAACAAAAGCAAAGAATCGGACAAACCAGTGATGAAGTCCTTGACTTCTGATAAGAAGAACAACAGAAATAAGGAGACCAAGAAAGAGGTGAAGAAGATATGGTTCGTTAAAGAATCAAAAAACTCCGCCACGGAGAAAACAGAGGCAAGATCATCATCACAAGATGGTGATTTTTCTTCTGCAAACTAAGCCTCCAAGGCTTAGGGGGAACCGGTAGTATAACTACCCTTCCCGGTGGAGCCGGTGAGTTTCACACTCATTCAGTTCACAAGTCAGACTGAAGAAGCATAAAATGATTAACCGGGGCATGTCTAAACTAAAGGTCGGACTACCGATTAGCAAAGGTAGCAAGAAAGGTTAGGTAAGGCATTAAATGCTGTAGCCGTTTAACAATAGTTACCGTTTGGTAATTACCGTTATGCCCTAATCCTATAAAAGCAAAGAATGATTACTCATTCACTTTTACCTTGCGATCTTGTGTTTATCTTTATTTTGCTTGAGCAATATTCTTGTGAATCGATCATAGTGCAAGATTGTCTATGAAAACTGATCAATCATCTCTTTGTGCAACTAATCAAGAGAAATGGCATCTTCATCATATCAAGTTAAGCTGGTTCCAGCAAACAAGCCGATCGTCCTCTATATGATATCTTTGCTAATCAAAGGATGTAACTGCATTCATCCATGCAAAGCAAGAAGAGTTGGGTGAGGCATACATAAGAGGCGAGTATCGCTTGCTATGCAAAGATGGCAAATATCCCAATGGTTACGAAAAACTGATATCATCTGGGATCATCAATGGAGTCACCTAACCCACCATATTCAGACCAGAATGGATTCGAATGGTGGTGAGTCGAGTGCATGAACCAGGTTTTTGGGTCACGAAAGGAGTCTGCACTCTGATCACGAAAGAAGATCTCCATAGGGTAACCGGGTTCTGCAATCAAGGGGAAGCCCTAACCCTGAGAACCATATCCAATACAGTGGCGGCCAATCTGACTAAATCAAAATCCAATAAGCGATTGATGACCATAACTGACATTGAAGATCCAGTTGTTCGGTTCGCATCTGCTGTGATCGGTTACAAAGTGTATCAATCCAGTAACCTAAACAGCGTACCGGGTGGAGGCATACATGCAGCCTTCAGAATTATACATGATAATGCACAATATGATGTGTGAAATGCTAAGAGGACAGATCTTTGAGAACATGAAGAAGTTAGGGATCGCCAAAAAGAAATCACTAAAATTTGGCACACTTCTGATTTGTCTCTACTTTTACTATTCTAATTCCTTCCTTGGAATAGGAAAAGTGACATGGACAACGGATCGACCGGTCATGATGCAAATCAGCGATTATGCAAACCAACTGGGAGACCAGTTTGACAAAGCTATGACCAATCATTTCAAGGCACTTCAGCTGAAAATGCATGCCAGACAAAGAAATCCGTCAACTATCGTTAACCTATATAAAAAGGAGGTATGTTTTCTGGTATCAACTGACTTCTGCATTATTCAAGCAATAGAACCGAGAGATGAGTATGCACCGGAGCTTGGTTACGAAATCACTGCAAAGATCGTCAAGGCGTATGTAGAAGCCTTGGATGAAGCACACCTCGATCTCGACACTCAACGGTTTGGAACCTGTGAGGAAATAGAGCAAAATCTGAAAAGGGGACCGATCAAGAATGTGTATGTGAAAAGAACGCCTACACCAAAGAAGAAACTAGAATATGCACAACCTAAAGCACAAAACAAGAAAGCTCAACCGGTGGGAAGCAAACAAGAGGAAGAAGCTAAAGAAACCGATTCCGAAGACACAACACTCAGCGAAAGAAAGAAGAAAACTAGTATACCAGCAAAGAAGGATCCACCAAGAAGAGGAAAGCCAACAATTGAAAGAACATGGAGGAATGGCTAATGTCGAAAGAAGATTCATCCTGGCAAATGATGAGGATCGAAGAAAAATTGAAGATGTTGTACTTATATGCCTTCACAAGTTTCATTTACATCCTGCAGAGCTTCAGACAGTATTACCTAAGGACCTCTTGGACATCCTTCAAGATAGGTGGAATGCCTCAATGAACAGAGAAAAGGAATTCAGGATTCGTGCTCTGTTAGAAGTCCAGAATCATCTCACTCTGGAAGAAGCAACTCAATAAGCTGAACTACATCAGCAAAATTTTCTGACGAAGAAAAGGATAAGTCTTTTGCTAATTGGAGAAACCGACAAAGTACATGATGAAGGAGTGGCCATCTGGACCAATCTTCTTCAGACTCAGCAACAAACAGAAGAAGCACGCCAAAAGGCAACAGCTTCATCGGTCCTTGACACCGGGAAAGGAAAAGGAGTACTCGGAGTACATAAACCGGCTATTGTTGACATAACTAATGAACCTACAAATCCAACACTCCTAGTGTCTCTAGAAAAAGGTAAGGCTCGCACTATGACTGTAAATGATATTGTAGCTGAAATTACAAATTTTGGAGAGATAGATAATGCAGCCAAATGGTATAGTGTGCTAGCTGAGGAGGACAAATAGGAAATTGAAAAAGCTCTTGTTGAAAGTCTACTAGATTTCATCAAGACTCCTAGGGATTATAGGGCCAAATTTCCTCCTGAGTTAAATAGTAAGCTTCAAACAAAATGGAGAACCGGTCTAGAAACAAATTCTAAGATCAATAGGGAAGCACTGGAAAAAGCTAGACCTGGTCTAAGCAACAAGAGAGTAAAACTCCTATTAGAAGAAGCATTTATGAACTTGGATACAAATTACAGAGTTGCCAAGATTCTCAATGGTTACGAGAATGACGTCTTCAAGGAGACTTCATATTTCTAGCAGCAGTATGACTTCAATACTCTTGAAGCAACAGGTACTCAAGATCACACCGCAACAATTAATGATCCACCTGTTCAGTTTACTGCAACTCAGATTCCAATTACTAAAGAACATGAAGTCCTTACAGAAATGCTCACCTCTGGTGAACAGGTCACATTGGGACAAACTTCTATCAATATTACTACTGAAAATCCAGCTAAAGGAGATGAAGGAATCGCTACAAAGGATCTTCATACAACTGAAGAGCAGCAACACGGCCTAGCCCCACCAGAAGAACCCTCACATCAAAAAGATGATACTATGCCTGAGATACAAGTTCAGCAACCAAAATCCATACTGGAAGAGGGTAACAAGCCAGACGAACAAGATAAAGGCGAACATGAGCAAGCCCCAAAGGCACAGGAAACTCTTGCTAGCACCTCCAAAAGAAAGCCCTCATCCTCTGAAGAATCTGAAGCAAAACGAAGCAAGATAACCGATACAATAATTGACATTAACAAAATGTCAACAAAACAGCTGAAAGAGCTTACTAAAAGAAAACAAAATATGGTTCTGATCAAAGTAAAAGATATCCTGTACAATTTCATACCGGATGCCGATATAGATGAAGACGAACCAGTCATCAACCAACTGGAAGTGTTAGCTCAAACAATCGGTGAGGATCTAACAGATCCAGAGACAATAGCAATTGACCACTATGCAAAGAAAAGAGTGGAGATTCTTCATAAACAAGTTGCAGATATAAAGGCTATTTTGACAGATAACTTAAAAGTTCTTCAACAACAAACACAAGCTGCAGGAGGTTTGATGAGCAGAACCTTGAACTTTGAGATGTTCTTGCAAGATTTAACTGACAAAGCTACAAAGACCTCAGAAGATATAAGAACTTTGTCAACACAATTTGACATCAAAAATAAAACAGCTACAACCTTTAGCATAGAAATGACAAGTCTTGCTCAAGTCTTGAGAAAGACTACTAAAGAACAGAATAAGAGAATCCAAGATGTCATAGGATTTCAGATGCTTCTGGCCCCAACACTCGATATCTTGCATCAAACAGCTACTTCTACAGATGCTCTGCTTAAAGAACCGGACTACAAAACAGTAGAAGATATGGAAACTATTATTGTTTCTCTAAAAGCGGCCCAAAAGAACATTGAAAACATAACAGGTCAATGGGCACCATTCCTACACTCTGCAAAGAACATCTATAAGCATATCTTCACAACTCTACAAATGTAATCTTATCAATCAAAACCCTTTGTCCTATGGAGGCAAAAAGGGGAAGAAGGAAATAAAAAGGAATGAGAGGAATGAGCAAACTAGGCAGTAAAGAGTGAGAGCATGCAGGACAGTGACATGAGCAAACAGGACAGTAAAGAGTGAGAGCATGAAGGACAATGACGGTACACAGGAATGAGCAGCACCCGGGAGCATTCAGTCAGGGGAAGTATGTTCTACAGATACATGGCACTGTGATTAGTAAGCGAGTAAAGTTTGTGAATAAGTTTTGCCACCAATGACAAAGGGGAAGATTGTTAGCAATTTAAGTTGTCATTAGTGTATTTCACAAACCCCATTCACACCGGTAACGGTTATTACTTAGAAACCACCGGTTGATGAAAAACAGAGTGAAAGCACCGATTGACTATTTCGATAGATACACCGGTAGACCAAACCAAGTATTAAGTACCGGTCTTATGAAACAAAGCGGTCATAAGGGTATACCGATTCGCTTACAAGATATATTCGATTCGGATTTTGTGGATCAGTTTGAACTATAGTTTGAGTTTAAAAGCCTGATTATGCGAGACGTCCACCGCTCAGAAGGAGTTAGCTTTTTAACAGAAGTTAGCTTTAACTCTACGGATGATCTCAAGGTAAACACTAGATCACAACGCACAGTTCTCAGGTGTCGCATAAGTTATGGCTAAGTTTATTCCCTGGCAGTTCTATGAGTCAAGAAGTTCACTCTTGTATAAATATAAGCATAGGACGCAAGAGAAAAGTTGTTGTTGTTGATAGTTGAAGATTGAATAGAGCAGAGAAGTGATATCTTTTGAGAAGTGCTACAGACACAGAGGTGACGGAAGAAAGTGAGATCAACAGCCAAACAAACCGGGGAAGAGATCTACAGGTATGATCTAATCTGGCAATCAGTGTCATAATAGATCACTGCTTTATAAAGTGTTAAAAGCATATCGAAATCCCTATATAAGGGTCAACCTAATCGGTTCATTGTAAAAATCCCCTAACAGGGTAACATCTCTGATGATGTTCAAAGTCCTGTATCCAGGCAGCTCTTAACAGAGTTAGATCTTAATTGATTTGTATAAAATCCCTTAATCGGGTAGCACTTTAACCAGTGCTTTGTAAGCTCCTAACAGGGCACCTTCATTTGGTACTAGTGAAGTTGTGAGCTCTGTCTCACCGTGGTTTTTTCCTTCTAACCGAGGGTTTCCACGTATAAATACTTGTATTGATCTGTGTGATTCTGCTTTTGTTTGTAAATGATTGTTCACATTCTGTTTCACAACTGAAGAATCTGTTTACAAGTTTGAAAATTCGCATTAATAGTTTTTACTGATTCACCCCCGCCCCCCCCCCCACTCAATAACCAGTAAGCTATATCACAATTTGTGTTTGTACTTATGCGATCAATGTATATTTATGTATGTGATCAAATTAGCTTATATTTGATGATGTTATTGTGTCTTTAAGCTTCATTCAATAATGGGATCATGAAACAACTTTTAAATCCTTAAAAATCTCTAAATTTCTTGGGCTTTTTCACTTTGCCGAGTTTTTTGTCAGGTCACGAGTCAAGTCAACCATGCCAAGTCCAAGCTGGGAACTTTGCTTCCACTTTCCAAAATGTTACACTTGAATCTAAAAGTGAGTAAAAGGGTGAAATCTAATTACGTAGAGCTTTTCTTGAATTTTGAGGGACACAAATGAATGAAATCACTACAAAGTGTTCTTTTTCCCGGGGGGGGGGGGGGGTGTGGGGGATTTTATTTTAATAAATAAAATTGTGGTTTTATTTCCCTGGAAAACTCACATTTTTCCTCTACAAGTTCACAAAGTTTTGTTCCTTTGCTCGCATTGAATTTATTTCTAGGGCAGTTTTAGGCACTGCTTTTTTCTTTGTCTAAAAATCGTGGTTAACACACGTGAAGGTTCTGATTGCCATGTTTATCTACAAATCGTATCCTACCCAATTTGTTTTTGGTTGTTTTTACTACTCACCTTGTAGTTTCTTCTATCACACGAAGGGTTTTTTGTTGTTCATGGCTTCTTTGGTGTGTTTTCTGCTAGAAATATTGCAACCAGGGCCACACCTAGGATTTTTTTGACGTTTTTTATACAAAATGTGGGTCTTTAGCTTGACCTAGAGGTTTTGATCATGGGTATTGAAAAAAAATTGAACGATTTTTTATGAAAAATTGTGGGTTTCAAATTTTTTACAATTTTTTATCAATGCAAATCACAAGTTTTGGGGCTTTCATTTTTTTGCTAAAAGGAATTCTAGTCCAAGCTGCAGTTTCCTCAATTTCTATAACCTTGGATAATGGGAGGGATGGCTTCGTTACCCAACATCATGTTGGAAGGCAGCCAGAGATTCCACAGGAAGAATTATAAAACCTCAAAACTAAGTTGCTGGTTTGGATTCGGGTTTGAGAACCCAATTTCCTGGTAGAGCAAAATTTTGAAATGGGGTTTTGGGTGTTAAGGAATATTAGATCAGAAGATTAATATATATTACTTAAATTTATATATGTTGTTGTAGAATACAATTGCCTTGGTAATTGATTGATTCCACATTTTTCATGTATTATATATATTAGTATGTAAAGTCATGACCGTACATGGCAGTTGCCATGTAGGGTCATGACCCTACGATAATATTGATTCAATCACTAACTACAGATTAACAATAACCCAACCGACTTTTATTATTTAATAACAATGAGTTTGATTAGGATTATCGCATGCTGCAATGTAATTGCAGCCATACGATAATTATCGTGTGACTGCAATTACATTGCAGGCACGATAAGTATCGTGCGCGCAATGTATTGCAGCGCACGATATACACCATGACTGCAATGCATTGCAGTACACGAAATGTATCGTGTCTGCAATACAATGCAGCGCACGATACTTATCGTGCCTGCAATGTATACATTGCAGTGCACGATACTTGTTGTGCAGTGCAATGTACACATTGCAGTATGCGATGTGTTATTGTGACTGCAGTAAGCTCTTCATTCGATCGATTTGTATGCCAATCATTTAATAATAATAATATATATTTATATATATATATATATATATATATATATATATATATATATATATATATATATATTGAATATACTTATATTCAATTGCATACTTAAACACGAATGAAACTATATTTCAACACTCCTTAGTAAGAGAGGGTTTAAGATGTGTTGAGGAAGATCATAGTATGACATGATTACCGACACAATTCGGGACAACATAAAGAAGTCTTAATCATGATATACTTAGACATTCCAATATCATGATATCCAGCACAATCCAGGACTACCAGTTAAGGTGTCAATCATGATATATAGGTTATTACACCATACAGTAATAAAATCTCAGAATCAAGATATCTGGCACAATCCAGGACAACCCATTAAGGTGTCAATCTTGAAATTTGGTCAATTATTGTCAAGATTTTCACCTTGTAATAGTAACCCCAATAGAAGATCGTCATCTTCTTGAACACAATGAAATATTTCAAAAATAACTTTATTTATTTATTTATTCATGAATACAAAGTACAAGAGTAAGGATTTCATCCCAACAAGTTTATAGTATAGTCATACCAATTTTACTCCTGAAATAATCTATCTTCAGTTTTGCAAGAGGTTTGGTAAATATGTCAACATTTTGTTCCTCGGTACTAATATATACTAGTTTGATGATATTCCTGTCGACCATATCTCTTATGTAATGGTAAGGAATCTCTATATGTTTTGATCTATTATGGAAAACTGGATTTATAGAGAGCTTTATGCAGCTTTGATTATCACAATGGATAACGGTAGGTACCAGAGGTTTTCTAAATAGATCCAACAATAGTTTTCTTAACCAGACTGCTTCTCTAGCTCCCATAGAGGCAGCCATGTATTCAACTGCAGTGGAACTCTGAGCAACAGTTGATTGTTTTCTACTGTACCAAGATATCATTGCAAATTCTAAACTGAAACAACATCCTGTGGTGCTTTTGCGATCTGTGGAACTGCCTGCCCAATCTGAATCGAAATAACCTTGAAGTTTGATCTCAACTTTTTCATATTTCAAGCCAAGTCCCATGGTCCCTCGTAAATATCTTAGAATATGCTTAGCGGCCATCATGTGTATTTGCTTAGGTTCGCACATGAAGTGACTTAGTACATTTGTTGCATAGCAGATGTCAGGACGCGTGTTTACTAGATACATGAGGGATCCAATAATTTGTCTGTACGGTGATGGATCTGTAGGTTCAGAATCTTCAGCTTCACTTTTTAGCTTGTGTAGATTTGTTTCCATTGGGGTAGCTAATGGTTTACAATCCATCATACCAAATCTAGTAAGGATGTCAGTAGTGTACTTTTCCTGATTTAAGAAAATGTGATCTTCCTTTTGCCAAATTTCTAGACCTAGAAAGTAGTGTAGTAGGCCCATATCCTTCATATCAAACTCAGCTACTAGGTCTTGTTTGCATTTTGCAATAAGGTGATCTTCTCCTGTTATAAGCAAGTCATCAACATATAGAACTAGAATTATCATATCACTATTTACTACCTTGTTAGGGTCTGCCATGTTCTTGGAGTACCCTAGTTTGATGAGATAGCTGTCTATTCTTTCATACCATGCTCTGGGGGCTTGTTTAAGGCCATAAAGAGCTTTCTTTAACTTACATACATAGTGATTTTTATCATGTGTGATAAATCTTTCTGGTTGCTCTATGTATACTTCTTCCTCAATTTTCTCATTCAAAAAAGTTGTCTTGACATTCATTTGGTGTACTTTCCATCCTTTTGATGCTGCAATTGCAAGAATGGTTCTTACAGAGGTGTAACGAGCTACAGGGGCAAAGGTTTCTTCATAGTCAATCCCAGCCTTTTGTGAGAATCCTCTGGCAACAAACCGGGCTTTATGTTTTTCAATACTGCAATCTGAAGCATATTTTATCTTGAATAACTATTTCGAAGAGACTACTGATTTGTTTTTGGGTCTGGGTACAATGTCCCAAACATCATTTTTCATAATGGATTGATACTCTTCAATCATGGCTTCTCTCCAAGCTTGTTTTGATAAGGCCTTTTCCACATTGTCAGGTTCAGATTCTACGAGTTCAGTTAAAAGGGCAGCATAACATTTTTGTGTTCTTGTTCTCTTGTTCTCCCTGGATATTTGATCTGGCTCTATATTATTTTCTTCAAACATCTTCCTTGCCCATAAAGGTCTTTTGGTGTTATTTGCTGTTACATTATTTTCCTCATTTGGGTTTGTAGGTTCCATATTTTGGAATGTAGGCTCAACATTTGAAGACGTAGGTTCAATCTCTATTGTTTGATTCTCCCTCTCATTCTCAGTTGTAGGGTCTTTATCTAGCTCTGTTATAGAATTATCCTCAATAGTTGTGGATGTGAAATTTTCTTCAAACTTTACATCTCTACTGATCTCTAGCCAAGAATGTAAATTCGATATCCCGTAGTATCTTCACTATATCCTATGAATATACCTTTCTTCCCAGAAGGTTCTAATTTAGTTCTCTTCTCTTTTGGAACATGTATGTAAACAGGACAACCAAACACTCTTACATGACTTAGGTCTCGTTTGTTACCTGTAAACACTTCTTCTGGTGTAGTATTTTCTAGAATAGCATGAGGACACCTATTTTGTATGTATACTATTGTGTTTGCTGCTTCAGCCCAGAAAGAGATGTGAATATTTTGATCATGCATCATGGCTTTTGCTGCTTCGATAATGGTTCTGTTCTTTCTTTCTATTACCCCGTTCTATTGAGGATGATAAGGTACAGTATACTCCCTCTTAATCCCAACAGATTTGCAGAATTCTTTGAAACTGTCAGAGGTATATTCACCTCCATTGTCAGACCTTGGAGTTTTAATTTTCTTGCCGATTTGATTTCCAACTAGTACTTTGTATTCTTTGAACTTAGATAAGACTTCATTTGATTCTTTTAGTTTTAGAAAGTATATCCATGTTCTTCTAGAGTAGTCATCAACAAAGATTACATGGTATAAAGCACCTGACAAGGAGTGTGTGGACATAGGACCACATAGATTTGTGTGTATAAGTTCTAATACATTTTTTGATTTGTGTTCACTCATCGGAAAAGATCCTTTTGTATTCTTTCCTAAGGCACATCCTTTGCATATACCTGAGTGTTTAGATTTAAGATGAGGTATCCCTAGGGTGATTCTTCTTAGGGTTGGAAGAGCACTATATCTAATATGGCTTAGCCTTTTATGCCATATCTCATTATTGTTTTGAACTTCATGGCTTAAGGCAATTTTTTGTTCACCACATAATTTATAGACTTCCTTCCCTAGACCCTATTGTGATAGCATTTTTGATACTTGAGTTTTTAGTCCAGAGAAAAACTTTATCTTCATTAAATGTGACTCTCTATCCTTGATCTGCTAGTCCAGAAATGGAGATTAAGTTTCTTTTTATTCCAAGTACGTATAGTACTTCTTTTAACTGTAGGATCATTCCTTCTCTTATCTTGATTGAACAGGTCCCAATTCCTTTCACGGGATAAGTAGAGTTGTCACCAATAGTATAACTTCTTTTGAGGAGTCTCCTTTGAATGTTTCAAATTAATCCCTGAATCCAGTGATATGTCTTGAAGCTCCACTATCAATTATCCATGTACTCTTATTTGAGTTTAGTTCACTAGACAAAGCTAAGAAGAATAGAGGATTTTCTACTTCTTTGACTTCAGCTAGTGCTGCTTGTATTTTCTTTCTTTCTGGACAATATTTGTGAATATGTCTGTATTTCTCACATTTGTAGCACTGTACCTTTGAAAGATCCTTTTTATTGAAGGTTTTAGTACTTCTTTTCCTTTTTGAAAATTTTTTATTTTTGTTTGATGTGTGGAGTGCCAGAACTTCTTTTTCTTTGCTAGGTACTATCCCTCCTGAGATTAATCTCGATTCTTCTTGAGTGCAATCATTTTTTAGTTGTTCAAATTTTGGTAATGGAGGTCTTGCACTTATGCACTGAATGAATGATTCCCAAGAGATAGGTAATCCTCTTAGAGCAATTAAGGATAGTTCTAGATCATCCATATTATTTCCAATGGTAAAGAGTTGATCTCTTAATTCTGATATTCTCAAAAAATAGGAGGTTATTGTTTCACCCTTGTTCATTTTCATATTCATAAGTTGTTGTTTTAAGGTCAATAATCTACTAGCATTATTGATTGCAAATGTGTCTTGAATGGTTTTGAATATTCAAATGCAGTGGTTTATCTTGAAATACTTGGAAGTATAGAATCTTTGACAGAGTCAATAATCAATTTTCTGGCTTTGTTGTTTTGCCTTTTCCAAGTGGATTTCTCTGCTTCATCTTCAGGTATTGTAGATTCTTTCTCTATGTAATCCTCTAATTCGAGTTCTAGAAGTAGAGAAGTAATCCTAATTTTCCAAGATAGAAAGTTTGATGCACCCTCAAGTCTATCTTCCATTCTCATACTGTGAGCCATTTCCTTTTGATATTATAATAAACACAAATATAAATTTTATTATGTTTATATGAAATATCAAAAAATACAAATAATAAATAATATGATATATCTTCTTTAATAACCTTGCTCTAATACAATGTTCAGGAATATTAGATCAGAAGATTAATATATATTACTTATTATATATGTTGCTGTAGAATACAATTGCCTTGGTGATTGATTGATTCCACATTTTTCATTTATTATATATATTAGTATGTAAAGTCATGACCGTACATGTTAGTTGCCATGCAGGGTCATGACCCTACGATAATATTGATTCAATCACTAACTGCAAATTAACAATAACCCAACCGACTTTTATTATTTAATAACAATGAGTTTGATTAGAATTATCGTATGCTGCAATGTAATTGCAGCCATACGATAATTATCGTGTGACTGCAATTACATTGCAGCCATATGATAATTATCGTATGACTGCAATTACATTGCAGCACACGATACTATCGTGCCTGCAATGTATTGCAATGCACGATATACACCGTGACTGCAATGCATTGCAGTACACGATATGTATCGTGTCTGCAATACAATGCAGCGCACGATACTTATCGTGCCTGCAATGTATACATTGCAATATGCGATGTGTTATTGTGACTGCAGTAAGCTCTTCTTTCGATCGATTTGTATGCCAATCATTTAATAATAATTATATATATATATATATATTGAATATACTTATATTCAATTGCATACTTAAACACAAACGAAGCTATATTTCAACATTGGTACGTCAGTACAATAACAATGTGAATATTATATATATGCATATACTTATGCAGCCTAGAAGCATGAATTAAGATTAGAATGTCACAGTATCATATAAACAACTTTGGTTATCACATAATATCAACTAGCATCACAACTTTGGTTATGCACCCTAGTTGGAGCCATAGGCATACCGGTCCTGGCTTGGTACCAAGCTTGAACTAGACTGGTATTGGGGGTAGCAAGGACCGAACCTTGGAACTTAGCCTAAAAATAGTGCATGCTCACCATTTTTGGGGATCAGTGCATTGATCAGCTTATTCTTGGTAAATATGCTCGTCCCATAGTTGCAGATAAGGGGTAGGACAAATTTCCCGAGTATAATCATGAAGTGGTTATGTTTCTCAAGTTATCTATCACCGATGAGATGCTTCCAAGTATCATATGGCAAGACTACTACAGAAATTTGGACTCACTTGAAGAGTCTACACAAGATGTCAGACAAAGGAGAGCTTTCTTCCTTAAAAATATGTTGTTCTTTGTAATGTCCCCTTTTTGGGGTACATTATTTTGAGCCATGTCGTTAGCCGATTTACCTTGGCCCGGAGGGCTAACCATGGCGTGGTAGTGCTCCAGGGGATATTTGGCCTAGGTGGTTTCAGTTCCAGGCCAATCAGAGTAGTTTCCGCAGGTTTCCAGGATACTTAATATTTATAGTAAGTCAGCAGGGGTTCAGAATTCTCGGCTTTTCAGTAGTGGACTTGGAGCATCTCGTCGAGAACTTTCCAACAAGCTATAACACATCGGCATCTAAGCTCGTTCGGGCTCCCGTTTTAATGCCGGAAGTTTTCCTCACTTATTATTTTACTTTATATCTCAACGGTCATTTTATTTAAAAGTGGCTTAAAGTGAAATTACAAAGAGACGAAATGGGCATATGAAGAGTCACAGTGGGGAAACTGAAGAGTCACAGCTGTAGCCATAAGAGGAGATTTTGGAGTCTCATTCAGTATGCTTCAGTTTATGGATTTTTATCTCTCCTTGAGAATTTGAGAAGCTTCAGCTATCGAATCAAAAATCTAAGGACGGAAACCTTCAGCATTTCTTAGTGGATTGTACGGAAACCCGATTCATCCCGGTGCGGATTCACTCAGAGTTCGCCATTGCTTTACCAGGTTCTTTATCATCCAGTCTTACTGTTATTTGCCTGTAATTCAGATTGGAATGTAAAAATCTATGGTTTTGTATTGCTGTTGTAAAATACATACCATTTTCGGAGTTATTTCATGGGATTGTATTTGCTGGTTTTATGAATAAATCTGCTGGTTATTCGTGAGTATCTGCTGGTTATTTGCATGTTAGTGTTTATTTCAAATCTGCTTAAGATTTATTGGTGAAAATTAGTAAATGGCCGGTTAGGGTCATTTCATTCTTGATTATGATGGATGACAAGATTCCTTTGCAAGATAATTTAAAGAAGATAAAAGACATTCGCAATCAATTGGAGGCCATTGGTTGCACAATGGAAGAAGAGCATATAGTGGTTATCACATTGAAAAACTTACCACAATTCTATGAGCACTTCATTGAATCTCTCAACATCACCTCTACCAATGTTGATCTGAAATTTGTTTATCTCTACAACAAGTTTTTACAGCAATAAAAGTGGAAGAAGTAGTTTGGTAGCACCAGTGAGACAATCAGTATGAAACAGGCATTTACTACTAAAGACAAATGCAAAGGCAAGTCCTCTCAGCAGAAAGGACAAAGGCAAATCTGATGATTCTTGAAAGAATCCAACATCTATCACATGTCATTATTGTGGTAAACTTGGTCATATGAAGAAGTTCTACAAAAAGCAGTTGGTTGAGCAAAAATTCAACAAAGGAGGGTCTCTATAGAAGGCTCATGTTGCAGAGCATTTAGAGGAGTCATCCTTCTATCCATTAATGGCCAAACGTCTAGCAGATCATGTCAAGTCTATGCATGGTATATTGATTCTACTACAGCTCGGCATTTTACAAACAAAAGAGACTGGTTCATGAAGTATAAGGCTTTGCTTTGATTTAGTAATCTTTGGTGGTGGTGAAGAGTATAAAGTTGTCAGCAAAGGCAATGTTCAAGTAATCTTTGGAGGGAGAAATCTTGATTTTCTCAATGTATGCTTTGTTCCAGGCATGGAGCTCAGTTTTCTCTCAGTGAGTCAGATTATGCACAATTGTCCCAAGTTGGAGGTCATCTTCAGTGCACACAAGTGTCACATTGTTGACAAGGAGTCTAAGAAAGTTGTTGCAATTAGCATCTAAGATCATGGGTTGTATCAACTGGTTGATACTGGAGAGTCTTGGGAGCATGAATTGGTTGCAAAGAGTTCATCTATCAATACTCTTGGTATCATTGTTATTAGCATCTCAACCTATCTTATCTCTCTCAGTTGGCTCGAGAGAATATGCTAGAAGACTTACTTGAGATTCAACAGCAAATACAAGGTGTTTGCGGGGCTTGCCAAGCAGGGAAGCAACAAAGAACTTTATTTTTCTCTACCTGAAGGACCTGAAGGTGGGGAACATGATGATTCTGACCTTGTGAATCTCCTAGGCAAGTACACATACCAGCAGATTTTCCCCAAGACAACCTAGATCAGCATCCAGATGATTTCATTCCGGGCAGCCCAAGTCATTGTGATCATCTTGATTCAAAAGAAAATGCACCTACCCTACAGCCTAAGTGGTGGGAAAAGCTCATTTGTGATGTTCGGGATAATGAAATTGTTGAGGGTAGATCATCCAAAGGCACGAGCAAGCAAAGTACAGTGAACTTTTCTCTTATAGCCAACATTGAAAATGTTTTTGAGCTTCACAATTATTCAGAGGCAAAAGGTAAACCTCAATGGGAAAAGGCTATGGAATTTGAGCATCACAGTCTTTTGAAGAACAATACTTCAGTGCTTTCAGATCTCCCACCAGCAAAGAAACCCCCATTGGTTGCAAATGGGTGTACAAAGTCAAGTACAAAGCTTATCGAACACTTGATAAATACAAAGCATGGATGGTGGCTAAAGGATTCTCATAGAGATAAGGCATAGACTATGAGGAGACCTTTGCTTCTACAGCAAAGATGAGCACCATCCGTCTTGTTCTAGCCATTGCAGGTCAGTTTGGCTGGAAAGTCCATCAAATCTTTTGTTACATTTTTTCATCTAATATTTGCATGCTTGTATGAAAGTCCACTTTCCTCTTACAGATGTATTTTCATTTAATGATGATGATCCAAGAAGCCTAAATCAGAAAGTAATTTTGGAGAGACTCATTAAATCTGTGTTAGTTGTGGCAAAAGTTTATATCGAATTCTTGTTCCAGTTAATCCTTGTTCCAAAACAGGACATTAGATCTATGCCTACTTTCTACAATAAGTAATTGTTGAAGAATTCCTGCATTTATCAATCTCAGATATGTTCTCCATGCTTTCATCATTCTGAGGCAGGGAGGATTGTTTGGTAAAGATAGTCATCCCATCCTTTTCTGTATAACACTGAAAGTTATACATCATAAAAATGCATACACTAAAGAGAACTTAGAGAAGCTTTAGGAGAACAACTCTACATGCTAGGTGTTACCATGGGAAATTACACTTCATAAAAGTGTAAGGATGGCACAATTAATCCCTCAAACTGAGGAATCATATTGGCTAGTTAGCCATTACCACCTCCTACAAGTAGTCAAGTAAGATTGCATTACAAGCCGACAATTTGGATTGAAATGTTTTGTCTTCATCTGTTCATGCAAGTAGATATAAGTTAGTTTGTAACCATTTCTACATAGGGTTATCATTTCTTGCAAGCTTGTGGGCATGTGTGCCATCCATGCCATATACAAATGCTCAGGCATTATGAAGTATAGGGTGCATAACAATATGATTGCCACCATGCATGAGTGCTATTCATAGATAAATGCTTAAAGATATGATTAAGTTTTAACAATAGTACCATGGCTAAATGTTGTGCAATGATCCTTCAAGTCCAATCAAACGTGTGTAAGAATAATGATTGACAGTAGAAATATCAGTACCCAAAAAATTTAGAAGTTAAATGTAGTCCCAACAAAATAATTCAATGATGATAACTATATCATGGTATATCTTTCATAAAAAGAAACTACGAAGAGGGTTTTTGCATGGCCATTTTGAACAAGCATACTGGTTGGTCTTCTTGACAGTTCGGTTGCCTTCTCAAGATGGAATTGTCAACCCCTTTTGAAATTCAAATAGATTTCTGTTATATGTCAAAAACACTTTTCATTCACTCCTAGAGGATTTAAAACAAAATAAGAGAAAATCAAAAGGCAACTATTATCAAAGAAAGACAACATATTCTATATCATTTTTGTGCAGACAAGAAGACTGATGATATATTATTATTTTGTTGATTTGAGTCATTTGACAATCAGTGATCAACATAATCATTAAAATAAACTAAAAAATTCAAGTATACAATCTCAAGATATTATTATACTAGCAATTGACTATTTCTTTTTTGCGAAAAGTTCCATGAATATTCAGCAACACAATAAAGTACATGACCTCGAAATATCATTCTAACAGGGAATGACAACAGCCAGCAATCAACGAGTTACATTAATACTCAGTTACATAAACAATTGCTAAATTTTTAGAGACAATGTTTTCTTATCGAATGTGGATCATTTAATGAAGTGAAAATAGATCAGAAGTGTCTAAATTATTAACTTACCGGCAAAACTTTAACAGTGTATTTTGTGACTGGAGCGGTGTCTATGATCTTTCCTTGCTTATCTGCCTGTGAGAAACCATTTTATAGAATTAGTCAAAACATGACATGCACAAAGAAAGGCACGCAATAGCCATAAAAGGCATCGAGGAAGCATAAAAGATAACTAGATCAAACCTAAAACATTGAATCTCTTAAAAAGGAGAAATGTGACTTGACATTGAATGTCACAAAACTTGAGATCTTAAAAACGTATGCATTTTTATTTGTCCATGCATTACCTAAGTTGACCTTCAGCAATGATGTTTGTTTAATTTTTATAGTGCAGCCGACATATACCACATTATTTGTTTGATTGTTGACTTCTTTTGGCTCATTTATTATGATATTATCTGTTGACAAGTGCATGAATATATATACCCATGACTTGGCAATAGCATTGATTCACAAAAAATATAAAAATCCTTTCTCTTTGCAAATTTGTGCCCTCTTTGATTTTGCAGCTGAAGCCTTGTTATTATGCATTTAGCTAGAATTCTGTTATGAAGCGCATTTGGACACTTAATCTCAAATCCTGTGCATCTATGATTGTTTCTGGGCAGTAAGACAATCTCTAAAAATACCATTGAGATCATGGATATCATGGAAAGGTGATTGATATATCGTTTGGTTCCTGAAATGAAACCAGATTGTTGTTACTTGTTATTTTACATTGTACTATTACTATTGTGCATTCTAATTTGCACCTTCTAGTGTGACACAAAATGGAATATATGGTAGAATTGTTCCTCAACTAGAAGGGGAAGCTCCTTGTAAATAAAAACTAACCTAAAACCCTTATCTAAACAATATTTACTAGTTATTTATAATCTGTAGAATGTTTTTTGGGGTGGTTTGCACAAACAAAATTGAAGGTGTGAATTTAAATATACAACACAAACTTAAAATAAAAGCCAATCTTTTTGGTTCTCAAGCTAGGGCACAAGGCAGTTAACTTTTTCTCAAAGTGAGGTTTTCATGCTTTTTCACTGAAAGTAAAACTCATAATAACCACCATGTCTATGTGCTTCAGCTAAAGGCAGAAACTAAGCAGCCTGAATAAACACTAAGGCTAGGATTAATTACACAATGCAAAAGACTAAATAAATCAAAAGAGGGAAATGACATAAAATGCTATGAAACCCACTTCACTGAGATCTGCCTTACAAAATTTGAAATTTACAGTAAATATACTTCATCTACACATGCAAAAGATGTTATGAGCTAAACACAGCAATTGTATTCAAAGCTAAATAGACCAACTTGTTAAGGTTTTAGGATCATTGCAAATGTAATAGCACTATCTCATTGTATGTGTTTTCCAAATGCAACAATCTCTTGCATTTATATTGAGAATGAGCCAAGAAGAGACATGTCCCTTCATGAGACATGTCTATTCATTAATATATAATTAATATAGTGATAATTATGATTATATATATATATATATATATATATATATATATAATATCTCTTCACTATTATATTAATTTCTCTAATATTTACATAATAATAATATATATATATATATATATATATATATATATATATACATCTCATATATACTAAATATATACATACATGTCTTCACTAGTATTGACTCATAGTGTTTTTCGACTGAAGCTACAAAACATCAACACTCCCTCTTAGCTAGGGAGGACAAATCAATCCAATGTCAACACTTAAGACACTTGACAACATCAATCATATGATGTAAGAAATAAAGGCATCATCCTCAAGATGTCGTCAATAGAAACATAGTCTCAATATGTGGATTGCCTCCATCGGCAATTCTATCCACAAGTTCTCAAGTGGATTGCCTCCATAGGCGATTTTATCCACAAGTTCTCAGGTGGATTGCCTCCATCAGCAATTCTATCCACATGTTCTCGAGTGGATTGCCTCCATCGGCGATTCTATCCACAAGTTCTCAGGTGGATTGCCTCCATCAACATTTCTATCCATTTGATATCATAAGTATTTGCCTATCGGAATGTCAACACATGACATTCACCAAATACTCTGAGTATTGCCCTATCAGAACATCAACATATGATATTCACCAAGTACTCAATAAGGTACTAGCCTGCAAAATATCAACACATGATATTCACCAAATACCTATCATATATCTATACAAACAACTCATAGACCTTCAATGACATCTAACACTTAGTTGTTGATTTACAAGATATATCTATGCAAACAACTTATAGACCGTCAATTTAATGACATCTAACACTTAGTTGTTGCTTTACAAGATGTATCTATACGAACAACTTATAGACCGTCAATTTAATGACATCTAACACTTAGTTGTTGCTTTAAAAAATATATTTATGCAAACAACTCATAGACCGTCAACTTAATAACATCTAACACTTAGTTGTTGCATTAATTCATCATGATCTGTTTCAACATTATAAATAATGTATATCATGATTTAAGTCATTGTAAGATCGTCACCTTCCAATAACTTCTACAAATACAAGTGATAATCATTTGGAAGTCGTCACTTCCTCATGATTTACACAAGGGGCATGCCCATTAAAAACAATCATGATTCATTAGTATAACAATCAATTATATCAAGTTTACTTCAGAAGTGTTTCACCTTAAATAGTGAACTCCCTCTCAATCAACATGATCAAGATTGTCACAAGTTGACTGAACCATCTGCTCCCTCTGAAGCTCAAGTTTATACACTTCTTGACCTCTTTTGAAATTTCAAACTCCCTTTGCATCTAGTCTCAATCATCAATTCATTTGCAAGCATCAAGTTCTTTCTCCCTTGAATGCAATTAGCTTGTGCTTCTGTCCTAAAGGTATGTCAGAGAGAGATTACAAATAGCTCACTAAACTATCTCGATAATAAATACCAATGATAGAAGCATACAAGATTTTACTAACCAATAGTATAGCATGAATTACAAACTCAAAAATTATGTGCATTAATAAAACATGAAATACTCATCTTATATAAATTTCAAGTATTTCATTCTGTAAGGTGAGCCCATATAGAAAATATCATGCTAATTCACAGAATGACGTCGTCATTCTCAAACATTACCATAATTCTTCACATGACCTATCTTGAATATCCAAAGTTTCTATACACTATCACAACCTTCAATCTTATTATATCTCTCTTCAAGCAGTTAGGCTTTTAAAGAAGGAACCTTGCTCTTTTACAGATTTTTGCATAGACCTGTACACATTCGGTCATAACTTTTGAACTACACACTGTATTTCCAATCGCTTCGATGAGATTCTTCTAAATTTGGTTTTCACAAACATATCCAAAGTTTAGCAAAATCCAACGGTGCATTTGTGAGATATGGTCCTCGTACCGAGACTGTATTTTCTGAGACAATCACACATTCACCATCAATAAACTACTCTCTTACATTTGCAACTTGGCTCTGATGCCATGTTAAGGTTTTAGGATCATTGCAAATGTAATAGCACTATCTCATTGTATGTGTTTTCCAAATGCAACAATCTCTTGCATTTATATTGAGAATGAGCCAAGAAGAAACATGTCCCTTTATGAGACATGTCTATTCATTAATATAGAATTAATATAATGATAATTATGATTATCTATATATATATAATATCTCGAGTATTATATTAATTTCTCTAATATTTACATATTATATATATATATATATATATATATATATATATATATATATATATATATATATATTTTAAGTATATATATACATCTCATATATACTAAATATATACATACATGTCTTCACTAGTATTGACTCATAGTGTTTATTCGACTAAAGCTACAAAACATCAACACAACTTAAGAGCTACTACAATACAAAGTTTCTGTAAAGAGCCTGGCTGGCTCTCAAAAACAATCTGAATTCTATCTCTAATTTAATTGCAAATTTTGAATTTTTAACACAAATATGAATTCTGATAATTTCTCCAGACTTTAAAAAAAAATAACACCAGCAACAAATTCTTCCTTACTTTCTCATTGAATGATAAAAACATTAAAGTGCCTAAATTTATTATCAACAAATACAATACCAATAAGCACCTGGCAAATTAACGTGACCACTTGGGAGATGATATAACTTCACCAAACTTTGACGCAGCCAAGTGAATGTTGACGCAGCCTTAAGGGTAAAGAAACGTGGCCACCAAGGAATTTAACATAGCTTCCTAGAACAATTCCGCAAGCCTCCAGGACGTATTACGCAGCCTTCCACAACATCAAACGCAGCCTCTAAAGGTTTTATGACAGCCTTCTAACAAAACATGAGGCCTGGGAAAGAAAAGCAGCTCTCCCTGATAAATTCGCAGCCCTAAAACAACTGATACACTGCTCAATTGTTGAGTTACAGTCCCTCAATAATTATCGCAGCATTCCCAGAATAATAACAGCCTTTCCTGGTGATTCAATTCTTAAACTAAAATCGATTTCCTGTGATGAATATCTTCAGCCAGCAACTTAAATAATCTTCTACAAACCAGTATACAACAGCACCAATTTGTATTTCCTCAAGTAAAATCAGAATAGAATTCTCAGAATTCAAAAGCAAAATTCATCATCAATCAGTGATGATTCAAATTGCAGGAAGAGGAATCAGTCCTCGAAAACCCTAGCCATTTCTCACAGCCAAGAAGCTGCATAAATTTTATCAAATCAATAATGAATAGTGAAAGTGCTTTTTCAAGTTGAATATATAGCTTTTTTGAAAAAAGCTTCAATTTCACTTTTTTCACTTAAAAGGCTTTTTAATCACAACTTCATTTTATAACATTAAAGTTATAAAGTAATAAAGTTATTAAATTAAAATAATTTAATTTAATAACGATAACTTTAAGATAAAAAGCCACTGAAGCCCACTAACTGCAACAAACTCATTTCTGACATCAGAACCTCAAACTTCAACCACCCTGCCAGAAATAACCAACTGCCAAAAATAGACTTCCTATATATAGTAAGTCCCTCAAACTAGAGATTCTCTGAAACTCGGTCCTGAAACATCTGACATCCTATGCAGACGCCCTACTAAATTTGGCCATACCCAAAAATACCACTTACTAAAAATAGTAAGTTGACCAAATTGACCTGAACGAAAAGTAGACTTGATAATCTGAACCTCCAAAATGGAATACCAACACTGGCTCCGCCAACTGACCCCCTCTGATCACCAAATTAGCCTGCGAGGGTTGCCAAACCAAGCTAATCCCAAAAGTCTGAAAAATGGGTACATTACAGTCCTCCCTTCCCAAGATTGCTTGTCCTCAAGCAATCAGGAAAAACAAGCAACATCACAAACCACCCGGATCCCATGGATGGTCATAAGTAATGTCCCGATCCTCACCATACTCTTGTGAAGAAAATACCAACATCAATAGAACAGACACCAGCATCTGAGAAACTGCCCTCAACACCCAAATAACTGACATCACTGAAAACAACATTCGAAGACCAACTGCAGATGCCGATGCAAAGAACAACCCAGCGGAACTCAACTCAACTAAAATAACAACTCTGTCAAAACCTGAGTCCCTGTCTATCCGACACTCACACCCAACTGCACTGAGAAAACAACAATGACCAAATGTGCCTAAATCACTGTTATCAACTCTAACCTGGGATAAACAATCCTGGGTGTGTGGATACTGCTAGTATAACTTGCAACTGCCAATTCCATTAGCAAAAGATGGTGCCAATCTATCCCATAATAGATGGTAAGAAACTGTAGCCGACCTACACCTGCGTGAAATCAAATCTTCTACCTGTGGGTCAAAAGAAAAATGATGAGCATACCACACCGTATAATGCCGGTAGAAAGCCCCAATCTCCGTCGATGGCTCATCATTACCCAACTAGGAATCATGAGATGGCTCCAATCTCTGACTCCACATAACTGCAGGCTGAGTAGGAACTTGAGCAACCCTCTCAACAAACCCAACCTCGAAATCCCTGTGGGGAAGCATAGTAGATAGAGTCTCCACAATCTTCCCTACCAACCTCCGAATAGCACAAGAGCCTCGAATGAGAGTACCCTCAGATACTCTGTATGAATCCTCTCGCACATCTGCACTCTCAAGTAAATACTCCATGAATGAATCGGTGCAGTAGAAACTATACGTGGAAGCGTCAACTTGCTCCCCCATAATCCACAGCTGACCCCTCTAAAAATGTGGCACTGTCAACTGTCCCATGCTATCAGCTATGTGAGATGATGAAATAGATTCACTTCTAGTAAAAGGAAGCAAATCAACCTGAGAGCTTGACTCCACTGGTACTCCTACCTCATTCGTACCAAGTGCTCCCATATCCTGAACAGATGTGTCTGCCACATCATCATGTTCCTCATCACCAACC
Organism: Chamaecyparis obtusa; assembly: GCA_027943335.1. Classification (NCBI taxonomy): domain Eukaryota; kingdom Viridiplantae; phylum Streptophyta; class Pinopsida; order Cupressales; family Cupressaceae; genus Chamaecyparis; species Chamaecyparis obtusa. Next base: position 128,489 of record BSBK01007605.1, on the reverse strand, counting down.
GTAGGAGCAAACTCACCACCAACAACCTCAATGTGCAATCGAACTGGGTCTGGGGCTAGTGTAGACCGTACATGCTCCAACTCCACGATCACCTCAAACTGGATCTGCGACTCCTGAACAGCCCGTTGAGTGCCCTCTAAAGCCTCAGTAGTCGTTGTGAGCTCCTAACTAAGCTCACTCACCTCCTCCTCTCTATCCATCAATGCCAAATATGCTGTACTCCCCCACTCAACTAGGTGATCTCGGTCGGCTACCAACCGTAAATAGTTCTGTCTCAAAATCCTGACAGCCTCCCGCAAGGAATGAATCTCTATCAAGGAAAGGTAACCACCACTGTGATCATCTGTCATAGGAGCACCCCAACCATTAACAGTCAACAACTGACGAGTGGCATCAAAATGCTCGAATATCACTCTCATCAACTCGCAACTGGCTAGTCACATGATGACTCTGCACAATGGGCCTCCTATGAACAACCTCAACTGTGTTGTCCACACTATGAGAGGAAGCCGCATCCAACAAGCTCCCCTCAAGATCACCATATCTCTGTGTACTTTCATCCGAGTACACATCTACAAATTGAGTACAGGCATTAGACTCCTCATCTAATCCCGAGGAAGCTACTACTGAATCCAACTCAACACCATCTCCACCTACCTCGTCCTCTGCAACCGCCTGACAATCCAGATCCTGGGATCCATCCTCACTAACAACTCAAAGTCCTCCCCAAAGGTCTGATAAGTCAAACATGTCTCACTGCAGGATGAATCATCCTCATGAGTCACCGACGAAGTAACCCCCTCTCTGAAAGTGGAAGCCCTAGCTATAACAAACTCCTGCCACTCATATGCTTCCCTATCCTCATCTATGAGTCCCTGTAACAAAGAATCCTGGAACCCGCCACCGTCGTATGACAACGCTGAGTCCACACCCAAAGTCAAATATAGAAAACTAGAAACACTACAGCACTCATCATCCTCGCTCTAAACGTCAGCAATGTCTGTGATGCTAGTGTCCATATCATCTATCCGCAACTCCTCCACTAACTCTGGCTGCATACACAACTCAATGTCATCATGTGAATCAACTATACTGTGGCATGAAAGTACGTCCCCCAAATCAACTGCAACACTCCCATCTTGAGTGTCATCACTAGAAAGCTCCATGCTCACATCCTCAACACAGGAAAAAACCACTGTCTCTTGTACTGATCCCACACTGCGACTACTATCATAAACCTCTGAGCTGTCAGAGCTCATATGCTCCCCGCAGTCATCACCCAACATCTCATAGGGGGTATCATCTCCAATCCAGCTCAGCATCCTCAAAAGTGTCATCAGATGTGTCTATACTATCAGCTCCCACATCTCTTGCTAAAATCTCAACTACTGACACCTGACTCTGCACACACGACTCAACGTCAGGCTGTGCACCAATAATGCTGAAGCACGAACTGTCATCAACTAACTCCGTTGTGGTACCCAAATCACCAACATCACCACTGGGAGACTCCATACATGCATCGGTCCCATCTGAGGAAGCAACTGCCTCCTGAACTGGAGCAACACTACTACAGCTGACATAAAAATCTCCAATAACTACTCCCTCCACGGAAGAGTCTGAACACTCAGTGATAACTACAGCATCAGCTGCCTCTGTACAATCCATAGTGACTGCTCTGGGAGCCTCAACTTGTTGATGCTCAGCACTGCTATCGATCAATGGTACTGAAACATCCACTGGTTCCTGTGAAATAAATCTATCATCAGTACTGCAGATAGGAATAGCATGTGTTGTACTAGATATAGGAACATCAGCATCATGGACACCCGTTGGAGAAAACTCCATCCTTCTCCCCTACAAACTCAATGTCGGCCTTCTAAAGGCGAAGACCATATACCTTGCTGCCCTATCTACTGTCACTGGGTCCGACAAACTCTCTGTCAATCTCTACTGATGCAATCTAAGTCTCTCCATACTTTCTACTAAAGCATTTAATTCCTCTCTTTTTCCCATACTGCTTCGGCGACTTCCAGAACTGGGCCTCTTGTATTTATCCATAGCTAGGGAAAGTGGAAGTGTTGATCACTTTTTTAAAAACTTCAGAATATAAATGATTCCAGACCCCACAGGATGGCAAGAAAAATGCTCTGATACCACTATAAAGAGCCTGGCTGGCTCTCAAAAACAATCTGACTTCTATCTCTAATTTAATTGCAAATTTTGAATTTTTAACACAAATATGAATTCTGATAATTTCTCCAGACTTTAAAAAAAAATAACACCAGCAACAAATTCTTCCTTACTTTCTCATTGAATGATAAAAACATTAAAGTGCCTAAATTTATTATCAACAAATACAATACCAATAAGCACCTGGCAAATTAACGTGACCACTTGGGAGATGATGTAACTTCACCAAACTTTGACGCAGCCAAGGAATTGTTGACGCAGCCTCAAGGGGAAAGAAACGTGGCCACCAAGGAAGTTAATGTAGCTTCCTAGAACAATTCCGCAAGCCTCCAGGACATATTACGCAGCCTTCCACATCATCAAACGCAGCTTCTAAAGGTTTTATGACAGCCTTCTAACAAAATGTGAGGCTTGGGAAAGAAACGCAGCTCTCCCTGATAAATTCGCAGCCCTAAAACAACTGATACACTTCTCAATTGTTGAGTTACAGTCCCTAAATAATTATGGCAGCATTCCCAGAATAATAACAGCCTTTCCTGGTAATTCAATTCTTGAATTAAAATCGATTTCCTGTGATGAATATCTTCAACCAGCAACTTAAATAATCTTCTACAAACCAATATACAACAGCACCAATTTGTATTTCCTCAAGTAAAATCAGAATATAATTCTCAGAATTCAGAAGCAAAATTCACCATCAATCAATGATGATTCAAATTGCAGGAAGAGGAATCAGTCCTCGACAACCCCAGCCATTTCTCACAGCCAAGAAGCTTCATAAATTTTATCAAATCAATAATGAATAGTGAAAGTGCTTTTTCGAATTGAATATATAGCTTTTTTGGAAAAAGCTTCAATTTCACTTTTTTCACTTAAAAGGCTTTTTAATCACAACTTCATTTTATAACATTAAAGTTATAAAGTAATAAAAATAATTTAATTTAATAACGATAACTTTAAGATAAAAAGCCACTGAAGCCCACTGACTGCAACAAACTCATTTCTGACATCAGAGCCTCAAACTTCAACTACCCTACCAGAAATAACCAACTGCCAAAAATAGACTTACTATAAATAGTAAGTCCCTCAAACTGGAGATTCCCTGAAACTCGGTCCTGAAACATCTAACAGCCTGTGCAGACGTCCTGCTAAATCTGGCCATACCCAAAAATACAACTTACTAAAAATAATAAGTTGACCAAATTGACCCAAACGAAGAGCAGACCTGATAATCTGAACCTCCAGAATGGAATCCCAACACTGGCTCCGCCAACTGACCACCTCTGATCACCTGGTTAGCCTGTGAAGGTCGCCAAACCAAGCTAATCCCAAAAGTCCGAAAAACGGGGACATTACAGTTTCCAAAAACAATTATGTAACATTCAACTCATAAAAGCATAGCACATAAGAACATCTCAACAACACTCTAGAAGCAAGATAGGCATTACTAAATTCTATAGAATGAGTTGTACTAAGTAATAAACTAAGAGCCAAAAGCACTTATTTATAATGTTTAGAAAAGTATTGCATGAAAAACAAACTATTTCTAACTTGAGAATAGATTGCTTTCATGCAATGCAAGCTTTATTAAAAAATGTATCCACTATCTTAAACCCTAACTCTTGCAATCTTCAATTAGAGTCCTGACAAGGATAACGATAAGCTAACAATAGACCTTCTCGAAGACAGTATAAAAATTATTAGTCTATAAATTGCCACTAAAACTAAACTTGTCAAAATATGTTCATCAGTAGTGACAACTAAACATAGCAAGGGGTAAAAACAGTGAATCTTGAAAGTTAACTTTGGTAGTGAGTCAAACAAAGCTTTCCATTCTAATCATGCCAATCCCTCTAAAGATGTCTAAAACTCTTTACAAGTTTTTTGCCTTGAATCAAATTTCCCTTTATTCTATTGCCAAGCCCTAATTGAAAAGAGTACAACCTTGGATACATTCAAAACCCTCTAGGGTTATCTTCTTCCATCTCTAGGACCAATATACCATAGTTTAGAGATCTCCTATTTGATGGACAAATTGTCATTGATGTCAAAAAGATTACTTTACCCTATCATATGATGAAAATATGTTTTGAAAGAGCATTTAGTATATTTAGTAAGTGATAAAAGTTATATAGCAAAACAAGGAAGTTAATGATATATGTGAATAGTACAGAACATATGCATAATATGGACAACAGGACAATATAATACGTGCAGTATTCTATCATGATGAAAAATCCTATTTGAAGGCTCATAACATACAAACGTATTATCATAATATCAGAGTATATGTGCAGAGATGATGTAATAATGGCAAAATATATGTGATGTATTCAGAACGTATGTATAGAACATATGTATGAACATAGTATATACATACAGCACATACAGAACATATGAACAGAGCAGCAGAGACATAATGAAATACAAACAAACCATCAATGACATCATCGAAGATAGACTACATCAGATGAATACATGGCAGTGATAGTATACAGCACATGTACATACTCAGAACTACCGCGTGCAATAAACAAACTCACGGCATCGAAATAGTTGGCAAAGTCATTATCTCCGAGGAATGGACTTAGCTGTGTCTTGTGCGTATGCAGCTTCACATTGAACGACAATGAAGATGACTGGAGGATTTGGGATCGATCCAAGACTGTTGATGCAGAGAAAGATGGTGGACACACACAGGTCGTGTGTTTGAAGACACCCTCTTTTGCAGACACAAACATTCTGCTAAGCCCGTGTTGAGGTAAGGAGGCCGAACGTCGAAGATGCAGTCGCCCAGTCTACATCGGTCTTCAAAGAACAACAACATCGAAGATATCAAATTTGAAGGTGTCGGCATAGTAACTGCAAAGTTTGGACGGGAGTCGGGTGCCATGGAGTCGCGGCGGAAGACACAGAGTTTTGACATGCCGCAATCTCTATGTAACAGTTGAAGAATATCCGTATCAGATATAGTCACGCAGAAGGTTTTAAAAAAAAGAAACGTTAAATATTGAAAGATACACAGCGATCAACAATATTTGGATGTGGACAGACTTATATTTGCAGCATGAAGACTCTTACGTATCGAAGGTTACTCTTAAAGATATATAAAATAAAAAAGGATGCCAGTCGATATATACTTATCGAAGGTTCATTGATCAAAGGTATATGAAAGATATATATAAAAGAGTTTGTTTAAAAAAGTGAAAGTCTTCTAAAGTTTTAATTAATATGATTAAATAAAAGAATTATTAACTTATTTTAAAATAAAAAGTTAATAATATTTTAATGAAAGAGATACCTTTTCATATAGAAAAGACATAACTCTTAAAAGGACATGACGTTTCACATGAGTATATATACTCAATCTTATTTTGAAAATTAAGAAATAAGTCAGCATGGAATAATTAGAAAAGAAGAGCAGAGAGAGATATAAAAATTCAAAGCCTATATATTCAGAATATACATTGACATAAGATATATTTTTTGAAAATAAAAGGAAGAACAGCAATAGAGGAAAGAAGAGAAAAATTACAGAACTATATATTCAGATATTGGCTGACTGCATCCATCATCAAGTTGAATAAGCAACTATATAAAGGTGGAATTCAGAATTATATTCAGAAGTGAAGTAGGTGCTTTGCTTCAAGGTTGGTGCCTTCAGATAGCGGGTTGGTGCTCACAAAGCAGCGTTTGGAGGTTGGTGCTTCCAGTGGGTTGGTGCTCACAGAACAGCATTCGGAGGTTGGTGCTTCCAGTGGGTTGGTGCTCACAAAACAGCGTTTGGGGGTTGGTGCTTCCAGTGGGTTGGTGCTCACATAAATTGTAAAAGAACATTATTATATAAATAAAATAAACTATTTGGAGAATTATTTTCTATGTGCACAATTGTTAAAGTTACGTTTGAATAAAGTTTTTTTTAAAAAGTTAAAAATTGTTAATATACTGATTCACCCCCCCCTCTCAGTATATTCGTGTGCTCTTCAATTGGTATCAGAGCGGGTTCCTTCTATATAGCCTAACCGCTTGAAGGTAGATCTAAAAGAGCACAAATGGCTGAAAGTTTCCAAAACAAGGCACCAAATTTTGATGGGACAAATTATGCATTTTGGAGTATAAAGATGGAAGCATATTTAAATGCTATTGGATTCGATGTTTGGCAATCAGTACTAGATGGTTATACACCACCAGCAACCCCACCAACAGATGTAGCCGGAAAAAGGAGAAGTGAAAATAATGCCAAAGCAAAACATGCTATTCTATGTAATCTAGCCGACTCGGAATTCACAAAAGTTATGCATTGTAAATCTGCAAAGGAGATATGGGACAAGTTGAAAAATATATATGAAGGGACCGACAATGTAAAGAAGGCCAAACTTCAAACTCACCGAAGCACATTCGAAAGTTTGAAAATGAAGGAAGATGAAAACATAGCCTCATTTCTTTCTCGTGTTGATGAAGTGGTCAATTCAATAAAAGCCCTTGGTGAAGAAGTAGAAGAACAACTTGTGGTTGAAAAGATCTTGAGATCTCTACCCATTAGATTTGATTCTAAAGTATCAGCAATAGAAGAAAGGAAAGATCTAGATAAACTTACTAAAGATGAGTTACATGGAATCCTTACCGCTTATGAAATGAGAATTGGAGACAAGGAACCTAAGAAGGAAATAGCCTTTAAAATTTCTAAAAATAATAAGAGCAAGAAACAAATTTCAAGTGATAGTTCAAGCAGTGAAACTGATGAAGCTGAAGCTCATTTCTTAAGAAAATTGAAAAAGGGAAGTGGAAAATATAAAGGGAAGTTTCCTTTCAAATGTTTCAATTGTGGAAAGATAGGACACTATGCCTCAAAATGCCCTCAAAATAATGATGACTCAAGTGAAGATGAAAAACAAGCATACACAAAGAAGAAATGGAAAAGTAACAACAAGTTTAATAAAAAGAAAAGATATCAAAGCAAAAATAAAAAGAGTTTTTATTCAAAAAAGGACAGCTCTTCAGATGAAAGCAGCGAAGAATGCCCAAGTGATGATGAGGATGAGATTCTATTCATGGCTGAAACAGTCTCCAATGATAGTTATGAAGAAGAGGAAAACGAATCAGGTAATGATGAAGAAGATGTTGATCTCCAAGAAGAACTTCATTATGCATATAAACAAAATGAAAGACTAAAAAGAAAACTTGTAAAACTCAAAGAGGAAGCTACGAAAGCAGTAGAAGAATCAGAACAAACAATTGAAGATTTGAAGAATCAATTAGAAGAAGCTAAACAAGCTGAAACTAATTTAAAACTAAAAATTGAAAAATTAGAAAGAGAGTTGAAGGAATGCACCATTAATAATCTCAAGTTTGAAAAAAGTTCAGAAAAACTAAATGATATCATTGATAGTCAAAGACCTTCTTTCAACAAAACAGGTGTTGGTTTTGAAGGAAATTCAAACACTAATAATACATTCAAAGGCTTCATAAAAGAAGGAAGCAAATCAGTCATAAATGAATCACTAAAAGAAAACAAGCCTAAAGAAAATAAAGAAGTTGATAAAACTAGTCATAATTTTCATGGTTATTGCTATTCTTGCAGTTGTTTTGGTCATAAAGCACGAGAATGTAGAATACCTAGACAAAATATGAATGAATGGAAAAGGCCATATTATAGACAGCTTTTTCCTTATAAATTTAGTGGTTATTGCTACTCTTGTAACAAATTTGGTCATAAAGCTCTAAACTGCAGAAGCAAAGTGAAGAATGTTCAAAATTTCAGCATACATAATCCCTTTGCTCCATTGGTAAAATATGATATTTTATGTTCTAAGTGTAACAACTTTGGACATGCTGCCCACAATTGTAGAACTATCTTTCCTACAAATCAAGAAAAGAAAGAAGATCCTCTCAAAAAGAAAGTATGGAAAAAGAAAGAGAAATCACTATTTGTTCAAGTAGCTCTACATGCTCAAAATAAAAGGGATTGGTGGTACGTTGATAGTGGATGCTCTAGACACATGACAGGAGATAAAAGCAAATTCATTTCTTTTGAACCAGCAGATGGAGGATCAGTGAGATTTGGTGACAACTCAAAACGTTATATAAAAGGAAAGGGAACTCTTAGTCTAGACCATGGCAAAACAAAAACAGCTGATGTTTGGTATGTAAAAGGTTTAAAAGAAAACTTACTAAGTGTAAGTCAGCTTTGTGATCAAGGGCATAATGTGACTTTCTATTCTAAAGGTTGTGAAATTAAAAAGGATGGAAAATTAATAGCTAATGCTTGTAGGACAGCAAACAATTTATATGTTTTGCAAGAAATGAATGATGAAAATTGTTTCTTTGCACAAGAAGATGAAAATTGGCTATGGCACAAAAGATTAGGACACTTGAACTTTGATAATATTGTCAAAATCAGTCATAAAGGAGCTGTAAGAGATATACCTAAGATTTCAAAACCTACAAATATCATTTGCAAACAATGCCAACTAGGGAAGCAAACAAGAAACACCTTTAAAAACAAGGAATATTCTACATCAAAACCACTTGAGCTTATTCATTCAGATCTTTGTGGTCCAACTAGGACAAAAAGCCTACAAGGGGAAAAATATTTCATATTATTTATTGATGACTATTCTAGAATGACTTGGGTAGCTTTCCTAAAAGAAAAATCAGAAGCTCTTGACAAATTTAAAGCTTTCAAAGAACTAGTTGAAAATGAAATGGATGCTAAAATAAAATGTCTTAGAACGGATAGAGGTGGAGAGTTTACTTCTCATGAATTTGATGAATATTGTGAAAAGAATGGCATAAGAAGACAACTTTCAGCACCTAGAACTCCCCAACAGAATGGAGTTGTAGAGAGAAAGAATAGAACCGTGCAAGAAATGGCAAGGGCAATGCTAAATGAATCCAAGATAGCTGATTCCTTTTGGAAGGAGGCAGTACATACAGCAGTTCACATCTTGAACCGGGCACAAGTAAGAATAAATCATGATAAGACACCTTACGAGCTGTGGAAAGGAAGACCAGCATCAGTCAGGTATCTCAGAATTTTTGGAAGTATATGCTATATAAGACGAGATGAAGATGATTTGGGAAAATTTGAAGCTAGAGCAGATGAAGGAATTTTTCTTGGATATTCTTCCAAGAGTAAAGCATATAGATGCTACAACAAGAGACTTCACAAAATTGTTGAAAGTGCAAATGTAAAGATAGATGAAGGAAAATCATTTGAGAAGATAAATAATGAAGTGCCAAACACTTGTGAAGAAATAGAAGACCCTAAAGATGAAGAGGAAGAAGAATTAGAGCAAGAAGTTTCCAAGACCCCTTCAAGAGCAAAAACACCAGCAAAGACTCCATCAAAATTTGTTCAAAGAAACCATCCTGAAGACTTGATCCTTGGAGATCCAGATAGAGAAGTCCAAACAAGAAGGAGATTTGTCAATACTAATGAAAGTGCACATATCTGTCTCTTATCCAAAATAGAACCAAAAGACTTCAAAGAAGCAAGTGAAGACAAGTGTTGGGTGAAAGCAATGGAAGAAGAATTAAATCAGATTGAGAAGAATAATACTTGGGAAATAGTTCCTAGACCAAAAGACAAAAACGTCATAGGAACCAAATGGGTGTTTCGAAATAAAATGAATGAAAATGGAGAAGTCACAAGAAACAAAGCTAGGCTAGTTTGTAAAGGCTATGCTCAAGTAGAAGGAGTAGATTTTGAAGAAACATTTGCCCCAGTTGCAAGATTAGAAGCAATCCGGATGTTCTTAGCATTTGCAAGTCATAAAGCATTCAAGGTCTACCAAATGGATGTCAAATCAGCCTTCTTAAATGGAGACTTAGAAGAAGAAGTGTATGTTGAATTACCTGAAGGGTTTGCATATTCAGAAAAGGAAGATCTTGTATGTAGACTTAGAAAAGCTCTTTATGGGCTAAAACAAGCTCCAAGAGCTTGGTATTCAAGGTTGGACAGGTATCTTCTAGATCAAGGTTTCAAAAGAGGTATGGCTGATAGTAATCTATATATCAAATCTGAAAATAACAAACTTTTGGTAGTAGTAGTATATGTAGATGACATAATATTTGGAGGAGCAAATGACAAAATGTGTAAAGAATTTTCAATGAATATGCAACAAGAATTTGAGATGTCTATGCTTGGTGAATTATCCTTCTTTCTTGGATTACAAATTGAGCAAACAAGTAAAGGAATATTCATTTCTCAAAGCAAGTATATCAAAGAAATATTAAAAGAGTTTGGGATGGAAGATTGTAATCCGGTCAGCACTCCCATGATTACAGGATGCAAGCTTAGCAAAAATGATGAATCCCCCGATGTAAATCAAACTCAATATAGATCTATGATTGGAAAGTTGTTGTACTTAACAGCCACAAGACCTGACATTCTGCAAGCAGTTGTTGTTGTAGCTAGATTTCAAGCAATGCCAAAAGAATCACATGTTCTAACAGTCAAGAGAATATTGAAGTACCTAAAGGGCACTATGGATCTTGGTTTATGGTATCCAAGAGGAAAAGATTTTTTACTTACTGCCTATACAGATGCTGATTTAGGAGGCAATATTGATGATAGAAGAAGTACGAGTGGAGGAGCATTCTTTCTTGGTAACAGTCTAGTCTCATGGTTAAGCAAGAAACAAGGTTCAGTAACACTATCTACTGCAGAAGCTGAGTATGTTGCAGCAGTTGCTAGTTGTACACAAGTACTTTGGATGAAGCAAACACTAGGAGATATAAAGATTGAATTTGAGAATCCCATTCCCATTTTTTGTGATAATACAAGTGCAATCAGCATTTCAAAGAATCCAGTCATGCACTCCAAAACGAAGCATATTTCAATCAAATACCACTTCTTGAGGGAACAGGTACTTGAGAAGCAAGTCAAGTTGGAATATATTAATACGAAGGAGCAGTTAGCAGATATTTTCACAAAACCACTTCCTAAGGAAACCTTTGAGTACCTAAGGGAGAAATTGGGAGTACTATCACTCTCATCCATTCATTGAGGATTTCACTAGAAGCATGAGTTCAGGGGGAGCTAGTCTCTAGCCTGGGAAACCCTTTGCCATTGATGACAAAGGGGGAGAGATAGAAGATGAAGGGAACAGTGAACTAAGGGGGAGCCTTGCTCATATATTTAGTTGCCATCAATGACAAAGGGGGAGATTGATGGACAAATTGTCATTGATGTCAAAAAGATTACTTTACCCTATCATATGATGAAAATATGTTTTGAAAGAGCATTTAGTATATTTAGTAAGTGATAAAAGTTATATAGCAAAACAAGGAAGTTAATGATATATGTGAATAGTACAGAACATATGCATAATATGGACAACAGGACAATATAATACGTGCAGTATTCTATCATGATGAAAAACCCTATTTGAAGGCTCATAACATACAAACGTATTATCATAATATCAGAGTATATGTGCAGAGATGATGTAATAATGGCAAAATATATGTGATGTATTCAGAACGTATGTATAGAACATATGTATGAACATAGTATATACATACAGCACATACAGAACATATGAACAGAGCAGCAGAGACATAATGAAATACAAACAAACCATCAATGACATCATCGAAGATAGACTACATCAGATGAATACATGGCAGTGATAGTATACAGCACATGTACATACTCAGAACTACCGCGTGCAATAAACAAACTCACGGCATCGAAATAGTTGGCAAAGTCATTATCTCCGAGGAATGGACTTAGCTGTGTCTTGTGCGTATGCAGCTTCACATTGAACGACAATGAAGATGACTGGAGGATTTGGGATCGATCCAAGACTGTTGATGCAGAGAAAGATGGTGGACACACACAGGTCGTGTGTTTGAAGACACCCTCTTTTGCAGACACAAACATTCTGCTAAGCCCGTGTTGAGGTAAGGAGGCCGAACGTCGAAGATGCAGTCGCCCAGTCTACATCGGTCTTCAAAGAACAACAACATCGAAGATATCAAATTTGAAGGTGTCGGCATAGTAACTGCAAAGTTTGGACGGGAGTCGGGTGCCATGGAGTCGCGGCGGAAGACACAGAGTTTTGACATGCCGCAATCTCTATGTAACAGTTGAAGAATATCCGTATCAGATATAGTCACGCAGAAGGTTTTAAAAAAAAGAAACGTTAAATATTGAAAGATACACAGCGATCAACAATATTTGGATGTGGACAGACTTATATTTGCAGCATGAAGACTCTTACGTATCGAAGGTTACTCTTAAAGATATATAAAATAAAAAAGGATGCCAGTCGATATATACTTATCGAAGGTTCATTGATCAAAGGTATATGAAAGATATATATAAAAGAGTTTGTTTAAAAAAGTGAAAGTCTTCTAAAGTTTTAATTAATATGATTAAATAAAAGAATTATTAACTTATTTTAAAATAAAAAGTTAATAATATTTTAATGAAAGAGATACCTTTTCATATAGAAAAGACATAACTCTTAAAAGGACATGACGTTTCACATGAGTATATATACTCAATCTTATTTTGAAAATTAAGAAATAAGTCAGCATGGAATAATTAGAAAAGAAGAGCAGAGAGAGATATAAAAATTCAAAGCCTATATATTCAGAATATACATTGACATAAGATATATTTTTTGAAAATAAAAGGAAGAACAGCAATAGAGGAAAGAAGAGAAAAATTACAGAACTATATATTCAGATATTGGCTGACTGCATCCATCATCAAGTTGAATAAGCAACTATATAAAGGTGGAATTCAGAATTATATTCAGAAGTGAAGTAGGTGCTTTGCTTCAAGGTTGGTGCCTTCAGATAGCGGGTTGGTGCTCACAAAGCAGCGTTTGGAGGTTGGTGCTTCCAGTGGGTTGGTGCTCACAGAACAGCATTCGGAGGTTGGTGCTTCCAGTGGGTTGGTGCTCACAGAACAGCGTTTGGGGGTTGGTGCTTCCAGTGGGTTGGTGCTCACATAAATTGTAAAAGAACATTATTATATAAATAAAATAAACTATTTGGAGAATTATTTTCTATGTGCACAATTGTTAAAGTTACGTTTGAATAAAGTTTTTTTTAAAAAGTTAAAAATTGTTAATATACTGATTCACCCCCCCCTCTCAGTATATTCGTGTGCTCTTCACTATTTAAAAATTCAAACCATTGACCTTGAAACACTTCAAAAGAAAAACTGAAGAGATTTTCAACCTCTCCCTATTTGCTTTTGCAATGAATTGAAACTTGCTCCATTGATGATAAAAGCGCAACCATATGAATGATTATGATCATAGTTCATATACTTGGACTCGGAGAGTACTCATCAAGCCCAAAATTTTCAACTCCGCAACTTAGAAAGCACTAATAATTAAAATTTCTTAAAGAAAGGTTTTTATTTTTTGCAAAATTCAATTTCAAAACTACCAAATCAAAAATTGACATCTCTAAAGAGAAAATGCATGGTTTTATGACAAAAAAAGTGAAAAACATGTTTCAACCATCTTTTTACCCACGTCAGTGTTTTTAATTATAATTTCCTGCATCTGTAAAAACTCGCAAGTTACACTTATAAAGACTCACCTAACAAAAAAACAGAGTACTCGGCAACTCAAAAAGTACTCGCAGAGTTTGCAAACTATGATTATGATGACTGAAATTCCTTTCGTTATATATTTGAGCTTTGTTGATACCTATTAGAAATCAGCAAAGTCTCAATTAGAACTTGGGTATGTTATTTGCCTATTGAGAGTTCCTAATAAGACTTCCACTGGAAGAAGCTGATGGACTTTATTCTAAGTTCATGCGATAATCATCTTGTAGACTGCTTAAGAGTTCCAGGGAGCTATAAAAGGTTGCACTAAGTTTCAGGTGTTGCAGCTTAACATGAAGACTTGCTTAAATTGCTGGAAATTAGTGTATTATTTGTTTGTTAAAAATCGTATTAAACAACTCACTAATTCTAGAGTCAGGTAAAACTATTTGGAGAAATTAGTTGAAGACATCTTCCTATTTAAATAATATGTATCGAGTGGTTTGGTAGTAGAAATATAAACAATGTTTTTATTTGAGTATAACGCTCTGAAAATCATCATGTTATCAGAGCATGATAGATTCTGTGCCAATTGTTCGGATTTTTTAGCAGGCTTAGCAATTTCCTTGTATGTTTTGACAACTTCCTCTGCATGACGAACTTCACACATGTCTGGGAGAAGAATCCTCTATTCTTGCACATAATGATGACTTTGCAGTCAGCCAAGAATTTCCTGGCATGAATATCATATAGAGTGTGTCTTCCTTGAGACTGTTTACACATATTTGTGCTGGCTGACGCTTTCATATTTGCAGAAGTGTTTAGGAGAGACAGGTCTACCACTACGATCTCAGGCCCAAAAATCTGTTAGTTGACGAGAAAGGCAATCTCTTCCATAGACCGACGATTCTATACCTTCACAAGGCTGTGTTCGTTTTAGTCAGCTGAATGGTGTCTGTTTTGAAATCAATATACTTTGTCGTGTGATCTAAGCGGCTTCATTTTAGTTTTGGATTGGCTATGCCTGACTGGTGGTTTCGGTCTGCTATTTGCAGATTGGACAAATAAGACTTATGTGTGTTGCTATTATGACTGCTCTGTTGGAATCATTTGCCATTGCACCAAAAGCTTGAACTATCAATGCCCGATACAAATGTCAGATTTAACCCGATCCACGGGAGGCGGTTAAGGCATGTCACAAATCTCCAAGGAGGTTCTGACCACCAAGTAACAATCTCCCCCTTAGCACCCACTGAAGGGAGACTCGAACCTGTGACCCAAGGCTCTGATACCAATTGTTGGAATCATTTGCCGTTGCACCAAAAACTCGAACTATCAATGCCTGATACAAATGCCAAATTTAAGCTGATCCACACGAGGCAGTTAAGCCATGTCACGAATCTCCAAGGAGGTGCTGACCACCAAGTCAACATGCTCTCTAAAAGGCAGATCATGTGTTTTGAGTGATCTATGGATTCATTGTCAGTGAACCTTCATTTGTTCATATTTGTTGTGTGGACATTCATAGTGGTCAGATGCATCTATTTGAAATTGTATTTCCTCACTACTCGTGTCTGGGCATTCTTTTTTATTTCCTCTTTGTGTAATAACTGTTAGAGGACAATCTTGGTGTTTTGCCCGAAATATTGGTGACTGCATTTCGTCGTGTCCCATTCATCAGTTTGTTCATGCAAGGTGATTTGGCTTGTGGTGTTTTCACCTCTGTTGAAGCATGTCTTGCTTTTGATTTGGAAGAGAATTTGTATTGACCAGTTAGGCAATAGCTTTAGATTTAAGATTTAATTGTTTTATAGTGGTTTTCTTTTTAATGTAGATTGAGTGTCCATAGTTTTGAGGTTGTATTAGAATAGGGTATATTATTTGTCATGTCAAAAATTTTGAGTCTAGTAGACAAAGGTGTTGAATTTTATAGTAGTGCTCCTAATTAAGGTGCATTATCGATGGAACCTGACACCTTCATTTCTTCTTTTATTTAAGGGGTATTCATGGACAAATTAAGTTTCATCAAGAAATTCTATGGTAGAGACTTTCATACATGGAAGATACAGATGCAGCTACACTTGATAGAAAAGGATCTTTGGGATGTTGTCAAACCAAATTCAGTAACATGAACTAATGCAGGTGAACTTACTAAGTGGAATATAAAAATCAGAAAGCTTTGCGAACTATTGGTCTTGGCTCGTCAAAGCATATTTACACCATGTGGATTTTGCGAACTTGGCAAAAGAGATTTGGGAGTCATTAAACAAGCTCTTCAGATCTGAAGCAAAAAGTGCCAAGACAACATTGAAGCAAAGATTGTTTTGAGGATGGAAAAAGGTACAAAAATGGCAGATCACATCAATAAGTTTCACTGTCTCCTAAATCAGCTGGCTGGGATTAATGAGAAAGTAAAAGATGATGATGGCAAAGTAATTCTTTTGAATAGTTTGCCTAAAAGTATGTCTAGTATGGTGTTTACATTAAGCAAGGGTGTTTACATTAAGCAAGTTAACCATTAGTCTTGAAGGAGAAATATCTACTCTACTTTATCATAATGAAGACTCAAAATCTGAAGAGGCCTTATTTGTACATAAAAAAGCAAGAAAAGGAAATTACAAATCCAAGAATATTCCTTCAAAAGGAAAAAATCAAATGTTTTTATTGTAATGAAACGGGACATGTAATTTTGAATTGCAAGGAGGGCACATGATCTACTAGACAATAAACTAGATCACCGTGCTTCCTTGGCTGAAGAAACAAATTGGAAAGAATATGCCAGTATTGAAGAGTTGTCATGTGCTAGTGGTGAAGAATATGTGCTTTAAATAATTCAAGAATGGAGGCGAGAGGCAATTGAAGGAAGACAATCAATGTCCTCTCGTCGGTCACCAACGACATGGCCACTTATCAGCTCCGGTGACATTTCATTTTCTATTCTTTTCAGTATGGTGTGTGAATGCTGGAAAAATGATTGTATGGAGAGCAGATGACTGTAGAGGTCCTCTGACTGTGATGATCCTCTGACTATCATACTTCATAAGAAGACGATTGTTCAATGAATACGTTCATTGGCAATGGTGATCATGTGCAGCAAGATCGGAACAATAGTATGCAACATGATATGGTTCACTTTTCAGTGTTCCTAGTTATGTGAATAAGTGGAAATTTCACATTGGGGGGGGGAAGGGGGGGGGGGCGCAATAATAACCAATGTTCCATTCCCATTTCATGCCAAAATGACTAAAGGAAAAGGCAGCTTCTAGTGGCAAAGAGGGTTGTCTATGCTGTTCAAGATCGAGTGACATCAATCGATAACAGTGACTACAATTAAGAACTTTGTGAAAACCTTTTCTGGTATGGCTTTTTCAGATTTGTAATATGTATGTTGATTTCTATCTAACTTCCCTGATGTACAGGCATAATAGCAAACAAAAGCACCAGAGTAAATCAGTTCATGGATCTTGAAAGGGTTTGTGGGCGGATCCAGAAAACCACACGAGGTGGACAGTTGAGTGGGTTCTTGGTCATGTCCAGGTTTGTGGTAACCTGATATGAAAACCACAGTGTAACACGGGCACTGGAGGACATCAGGACATCGGGACGGGTTTCTAAGACACGGAAAAAAGGGCTTCAATTTGGGGACGGCAAAGGAACGGAGGTGGGGGGCGAGGGGAAGGTGTTGCAATATACGATACATGTCGTACTTGAAATGCTAGTTATGAAATGATATATAATAGTATAAAAACTAATAAATTATAATACCAAATACTTGAACATAGAAAAATTGCAACATGAATATCAAAAATATCATAAAGATGATTACAATGAGTAGTGTGATATCAAAACAAGTATAAAATCATGTACATACATTCATAAGTATGCATATGTAGTGTGTGTGTGTAATAGTGACCTTTACGATAGCCATTAAACCTTCTTTCTATCACAAGTGTTGCAGCTGCAACTTTTGCTTGCAAAAACCCTTGGCGGCGAGATGGTGACTCGAAGGCGGTGGTGGAGGGACTTAGGAACGCCAAGTCCCCGATGTAGGGACATCCCCGACCCAGGTGCATGGGAGTTTAGGAGGGATGGGTCCCCGTGTTACATTGGAAAAACATGAAAGGTTGATGGGAGGTGCCTTTCATTTGAATCAAGATCATGAGCCTGAAGCGTTGGGCTTACTGCAGATGGAGAGTGTGAGTTTTTACTTTGCACTAAGGGGGGGAATGTTTGAAATTAGTACTCTAACATATTATGTGTTTGTTATGAGTTGTTTTAAAATAACTCACTAATTCTAGAGTTAGGTAAACCTATTTGGAGAAATAAGTGGAAGACATCTTCCTATATAAATAATATGTATTGAGTGGTTAGGTAGTAGAAATAGAAACAATATTTTTATTTCAGTATAATGCTCTGAAAATCATCATAAATCCGATGTTACTATGTTCTGAACCACAAGTCATTCAAAGGAAAACTCACAACCACATGAGTGTATGTATGCCACTATAAATGTGTATTATAGTGCAGGTGCACTCATGATGATGTTCTGAGAGATGGCTAGAGTTACTCCAAGCAACCATAGCTCATCAAGAGGTTGTATGTATGGGCAATGTTTGGTTGCAGTGCAAGAAAGCATGTGTCTGATTTAAGAGAAGTGAATCAATAGCCTTTGACCAAGTGTGAGTATCATCGACTTATTATGTGTGGTGATCATTCATCTAGATAAGTCATGTTACACGTAATGTGTTGTATGCTAACTTCATATGGTCAGGAGATGGTTCTGTGACTCTTTATATGATGTGTGGCAGTTCAATTAGACAATTTGAATTCTTTGTTTGATGGTTTTGTGTTTATATGTATCTGTTTCTATGGATACGCTGGGGTTAGACACCGTTGTATGCGGTTGAATCCCAAAGGTGTGAAATCCGAATTGCAAGTTATATGCTGTTAGTCTACAGATTGAGACTGTGTTAAAGAGAATTACTGTATCAGACTTTACTCATCCTAAATAATACAATTGTGAATTTCTTTTTGCTGGTGGGGTTTTTTCCCATACGGTTTTTCCATGTAAATGTGTTTGTGACTTGTGTATTGTTTCATGTGCTTCCTTTAATGTTGTTAAATGGGCTCCTGGAAACTTCCCGAAGTGTTACAAATGGGCCAACACCTAATAATTTATAATTAAACTAACTAATTAGAAGGGCCCATAAGATATTTATTTCAAGGCCATAAAAACAATTAAATTAATTAGGTTATTTAATTATTTTGAGGATATTATAATCCTCCCCGCCCAAAGATTGCTTTCCCTCAAGCAATCACAAATTCAATCCCAGGAATCCATCTAAGGGTGGATCATGAATCTTCCCTACGATCATCTTCTTCAGTTGTGAATCAAATAACAAGTAGATTCTATCATTGTAATAGATGACATCATCAACAACCGTGTACTTGTCATCCTATATTTGACCATCCATCAACTGGCATGCAAAGGTGTTCTTGGAGTACTCAACCAACAAATGAGCCTTCCGATCCTTTAAAATCTGAAACAATGGGCATATTGCAGACATCTCAAGTAAAGCATTGGCCACCACATTCTTCCTCACATCTTCAATGTCAAAGTTATATGTTGGAATCTTATCTTGTCTAAAAATTGCCTCTATCTTCTTCACTGAAATTTCCCTTGGGCCTCTATTTGACATCCCTCTTAGCGCCGCCTTCTTGTCGTCTACCTTAAATGAAAACTCCAACTTCTTGAAACTCTGTGTGTACTGGACAAGGGTCTCCATCCATTGAATCTCCAATATGAAATCTGTATCATCCAGATCTATCACAAAGAAGTCATCTGTCACTATATAGTTTCCCATGGTAACGTTCAACTATGGATCACACGAGTGCAGGGCAATAAAGTGCCTCCTGCTACCTTGACCTCAAATCCCTCATGCTCCACTGTGTGCAAAGCCCTCTTAGCAACAAGTGATGAATTGATGAAATTGAGTGTGGCCCCACTATCAAGCAAGACTAAGACTCGCTCCCCTTGAAGTGTGCCACGAACCCAAAATACGCTACCTCCAGAAGTTGCAGAAAGTGTAGCAATGGAACCTCCCCTTTGTACAAGTGTGGCAATCCTCTCCGCATGATTAGTCTCTTCCTCTTCGAGATCTTTACTTCCTCCCTCATCATCAGGTAACACCTCAATATAGTGAATCTTCCCTTTACCAAGACAACGGTGACCCAATTCGCAAGGCACTCTGCAAGTGAAACAAAACTTCCTCCTTCAGAGCTCCTAATGAGTGGCCTCATCCATCAGATGCTTCTTCTGAAACAGCTTCTTGTCCCTATCCTCCTGTAGGAGAGGTGGCTAGGAATGAGTGTGACTCCTGGAGAATGAGGTAGCCATGTCACACGCCTTCTTATATGCCTCTGTGAGTGTGTTGGGATTGAAACCTTTGACCCAACCCTTGAAGGGTTCCATCAATCCATCCATGAACAACACGAGAAGTCTTCTCTCAGACATGTTGGTAACCAACACTAACAACCTCTGAAATTCTAAAATGTTTTGGTCCACTGATCTGGTCTACTTTAGTTGTGCCAACTCCTTGAAGTTGAGCTCTGGATCCTTCCCATCAAAGCGGTCTATCAATTTCTCCATGAAATCTACGTGTGAAGTGACTCAATCATGACCGAGGGTGACCATCCCGTGGTGCCACCATTCGTGAGCGACTCCTTTCAGGTGAAGTGTTGCGAATTTGATGGCCTCATCTTCATGCATTGGGTTAAATTGGAAGTAGGTATCTACTTTTTGTACCCATGCTCATGCTGATATTGTTCTAGTCCCATCAAAGGATGACAAATTTATCTTTCCAACCTTATGTTTGATATCATCGTTGTAGTAGCCACGACTCCTGTCGCCCGAGTATTTCATTCGAAGATCTACATAATCCTTGAAGGATATATCTCCCTCAAGATTCGCATTCTTACAATCTTGCCTCAAATGCTCTTGCAACTCTTGGAAAGTGGGCTCTTGCTCTCCACGAGGTGCTTTTGCTCTCTAGGGAAATGTCGGCATCAACGGTCGAGAATGTGGGCGTTGTGTGTTTGCAGTGACTGAATTTTCGCCATGTCCATTATGGTCTCCATTTGTTCTACCTTCTGCCAATCAATGCAATGTCTCCTACATGAGATGTTGTCGTTGTTCCCCTCTGACCATGGTTTCGTTGAGCTGAGCTTGGCTTTTGGTTAGCTCCCTTAACAATGTCATGATTTCAATGCCAAGATCATGTGGTTCCCCCATTCTATCTACAAGAACCAGAGTATCAGAACTCGCGGCGAGTCACGCGAGTTATCATGACTCGCGGGCCGAGTGACTGCTCTCGGGTTTTCCTAACCCGACCGAGTCAACCGGCGGGTAATGGTCATGACCCGCATGACTCGCCGAGTCAGCGGGTCATGCCATGACTCGCCGAGTCAGAGGTCTATGACCCGGCTGGGCATTAAAAAAACAAAATAAAACATTGACTTTTTTTTGCATAAGTCTTATGATTGTGAGTTTCCAATCTCGTGGGGCGGGGGGCGGGAGCATTTATACAAATATAACATTTAAGTATAAGTTTGATTTATTTAATTTCTTATACTTTAAGTTATATTTGTATAAATTATAAAATATACATACTTCAGGATGTTTGAGATAGGTTCCAACTTCATAGGAGTTAAGATGCAGATTTTAGATTTTGGGTGTTTTCGAAAAATTCCAGACTTAGCCAAATTTCAGGATTCAGCAAGCCTTCAGCAGGGTTACCTCCCACAATCCATCCTGGCTTTCTAAGGTCAAACAAATCACTTGGTTTCGACCCCATCTCTATAACAGACAGATTAGCTCTCGCCCAAATCTCAGACAGACATGAGTATGACTTCCCAATAGGCCAAAATCACTCAAACCTCATTTGTCGAACATTTGATCATTGATGTCATGGATTTCATAGATTTGATATACATTTGACAATATTTATATTTTATAATTCTGCATATCTATGTTTTCTATTTCCTTCAGCTACAATTTACGTTTGTAATTATGTGATGGATGTATGTTCATATATGTGATCAAATTAGATTCTATTTGATGATGTTATAGTGTTTTTAAGCTTTATTCAATAATGGGTGCCTGAAACAAGTTTTAAATTTTAAAAAATCTCTGTTATTTTTTTTTGCCAAGTCATAGCCGAGTCATCGGCAAGTCACGGGTCAAGTCGGCCTTGCCGAGGCCAAGCCGAGTCCGAGTTTTGATTCTTTGACAGGAACGGTACCTCCTTCTGGTGTATACTATGGGCTTCTTCCACATTCACTACCCAACAGGCTGGCAAAATCACCAACTTTGATACCACTGTAATGTATTGTTGTCGTACGGATGCCCTATTCTCTCTCCTGTAGGAATGCATCAGAGGATCGCACCCTAGGACCTAATCGTAGGACCTCTTGTACCCATGTATGGATTGTACTTCCCTCTTCGACGGCTGAAACTCAGACCCTTCGCTTTCTAGCATGGTTTTTCGCAGACGTATTCGATGTAGCGATTAATGTATTATGCTCAAGAGAATTGTAAGATACTTGACACAACATCAACACAAGGATAAATAGTAGATTGATATTTATTTTAAGAATTATTACAATTTTGTCTTCAAATGAAGATTTCTCCAGATGCACAAAGAGGAGACTAGGGTGGTTGCTAACCACTGAAACTGCGAATATCCAAATAGGGAGGATCTTGCACCTCCGAAACAGAAGGCAAGCTGACCTCCAACTGGAAATCGCAAATACAAAGAAAATATCAAATTCACCATGCCTACAACTACGCCAAACACAGCCTTATAAATGGGCTTTGGGAAACTTCTCGAAGGGTTACAAACGAGCTGACACCTAATAATTTATAACTAAACTAACTACTAAAAGGACCCGTAAGATATTATTTATTTTGGGGCCATACACACAATTGAATTAATTGGGTTATTTAATTATTTCAGGAACAGTACATTTGGGTATCAATCTTTTGAGCCATGCAATTTCTATTGATCCTCAGAAGTTTTCAAATGCTTCAAGTGTTCCAGAGTGAGATAGTATTATGGTTGAGGAGTATTCTTCCTTGATGAAGAATCATACTTAGGATCTTATTCCTCTTCCTAAGGTAAGAAAGGTTGTTTTGTGCAAGTGGGTTTATCGTACCAAGTTTGCAATTAATGGTTCTATTGACAAGTATGAGGCTCATCTTGTGGCTAAGGGGTTTCTCAGGTTGAGGGCATTGACTATTCTAAGACCGTAGATCCTATGGCCAAGATAGATTCCATACATCTTGTACTTTCTATTGCTACATCTCAGTGTTGGTCAGTGTATCAGTTGGATGTGAAGAGTCTCTTCCTGCATAGTAATCTTCAAAAGGAGATCTATATGGAGCAACCACTAGGCTTTGTGTAGGACCCTTCAATTGTTTGTAGGCTTCAACGTTCATTGTATGGTCTCAAATAAGACCCTAGGGCTTAGTATGAGAAGATGGATAGTTTCTTGCTTGTATCCATATTCACTATATATCACTCTAATCCTACAATTTATAGTCATAGACATAAGGGAGGATCTTCTCATTCTTGTTCTTTATGTGGATGATTTGATTCTCATGATGAGTTCTCCTACCATAATTGAGGATACTCGGTGAACTTTGATGGAGTGTTTTGATATGACGAACCTTGGTCCATTGCATTACTTCCTTGGTCTTTAGGTTCATCAATCTTTTGCAGGTATTCTATTTTTCAGCAAAAGTATGCTATTTATTTGCTTCAGAGATTTGGGATGGTTGATTGCAAACCTATCCCAACTCCTTTTTAGTCAAGTGTTTTGTTGTCTGCTAGCTGTACTACTTCGTTAGTTGATGCCAATATGTATAGGCAGTTGGTAGGCAATCTTTTGTACTTGACATAGTCATCCTAATATTTCCTTTGCAGTTAGTTTTTTCTCCTATTTCTCTCAAGATCCTCATGGGAGTCATTGGAAGGCATCCAAACACACTCTAAGGTACATTCAAGGCACAACTCAATTTGGCATTTACTACACATCAGGAGTTACTCAGATTGTGGGCTTTACTAAATCTGATTGGGCTGGAGATGTTGATGATCGAAAGTCAACTTCTAGCTTTGTTCTTTGTCTTGGTTCTGGTCCAGTTGCATGATCTTGCAAGAAGTAAACTACTATTGCATTATCCTTGACAGAAAATGAGTATTGAGTTGCGGTCTTCGCTAATTAAGAAATTCATGCTGTCATGTCCCCTTCCTTAAGATGAATCCTTCATTAATAATAATAAAATTAAAGTACATAAAATAAAATAAATAAATAAATGCAAATGGGTGAAATAATAATCAACCAACATCCATTATCAGTCTATGGTTACAAAAGGTGATTAGTACATAATGGCTAATATCTATAGTTTATTAGGAACTTATACGATCTCCTTAATTCTGACAGCAGTTACCCCTATGTGGATCATCGACAAAAGTAGGGAATTCATGTGTCTCCATCCTCTTCAGCGAGATATCAACTCAACTAAAATGCCGTCATCAATAATCAACTGATACGTAATGTGTTACAAATATCGACTATGTGATAGAGCCAACTATAGCCAACAGTAATGACACGTGGGTTTGGCGTTCAACAGCACATCTAATTGTTATTCAAACTATATACCCGACCTAATGACAACTCGTAAGGATGAGCTTGAGTAAATTATGTGCTCCAAACATATTATATCTGAATATAAGTATTGTTGCTGGTTATTACAATGACGATGATTAGTGACTACGGAGAGCAGCGACTGGCAGCGGGTTGGTCAATGTTCAGATGAAGAAATTAATATAGAACTATCGACTTAATTCAACTATTCACAACTGCAATCCAGTATTCGAACAAATAAGTCTAAATTGATATCCTTCAAGAAGAGACAAGATATAATAGCAATTGTAAGAAGATATTAAAAGGGTTATTATTCTGGAAAACCTGATACTCCACAGTTATGACTGAACATCAGTGATTAAGATATAATAGGGGTGAGATGTTCAATTGACATAAGGACAGTGATTAAGGAAATTAATTATCGACATTTCTTAACTATATTATAAACAATAAATAAGAAGATCGATTAGACTAACTGCAAGAGTTGATTGGGCATCAATTATGATAAGCAGATATCGTCATTTCTAATGTGATGAGGCACGAGTTAGAAGGCTTTGAATAATTATTTGCTCTCGACTAAAATTGTCAGCGATCACTAAGAGCATTATTGGTATTTAACCTTGAAGGGTGACGAGTGAGAAAGGTATGACTTATCAAGGAGGCGTGACCTTTAAGAAATAGAAATATAAAATGAAGTCTCAAACACATTCAATAGGTATCGATTTAGAAGATCATAAAAGAACAAGGAAATGGGATCATGGATTTAGATGATCAGATTTCTGAAGGCTTTCAGATAATATAAAATATTTCATTATTCTTTATAAGAGATAAGAAAGGAAATGAATCATGTGTATAACCAGCAAGCAATCAATGAGTTAACACTGGTTACAGAATATTATATCTGAATCCTATTAAGGATAAAGAACTATTATATGGCCTTATGTATATATATATTAATAAAAGTATAATCAGCTATAGATGTATATAATAGTGAAATTAGAGATATATACATTTATGTAAGAAATATATATTAATAACAGTGAAATTAGATAAATCTATGTTACATATAAATTATATATAAGAGATTGTAATTATATATATATTCTATAAGGGATAAACAACCTTTTATAGTCTATTATATTTATTATAAGTTAATAAGGATGAAATCCCCGGGACTGATTCCTGTCCCCCTTTTCCCAGGCAGCACGTGGACGGTGATTGAGCAAAAAAAACTTTTTTTCTTTTAAATTGTCTTTGACCGCGCAGGCCCCATGTGGCTTCTATCTTATAATAAAATAATCTAAACCCTATTTTGACCATTAAAACACTAAAAGTGTGAGTCTTCTTCTCATTTGTAGTTTTATCAAAGTTGCTAAGAGGAAGAGGAAAACATAGAGCAGCAACAGCAATGAGGAAAGATTGCATTTTTGAGGAAAGATACATTATTGATTTTGATTATTATGGACATCTGATTATGGAGCTGAACTTCTATGTTATTGTTTACTGTTTACTTTTAGTATTTTAGTTGGACTTCTATTTATGTCTTTTTGATTTCATGCATGAAACTTGGAGCCTTTGGGCATTTTTGCTATATGTACGCCATATTTTTACAATGAAAGTACTTAGTATTTGAATTTTGTTAATTTGCTATGTATTGAGCTTCTAAAATATCTATGATGAATGGTTTGTCAATGTTATGATATGCATATTTGAATTCTCTCTATATATATAAAAAATTCCCTATTTTTTAAGCGTCGTCCACAGAGGTCCCGTCCCTAAATTTTGGCTCTGACCCATACCGAAAACACGTCCCCGTCCTTGAAACTCCGTGGAGCATAGAGGATAAGGGCTTGGATCTGTAAACTTTGAGGGAGCCTATTGTGATTGGTATCTAAGCAACTTGGTTACGTCCTAATCTACTTCTTCTCGGACTGAAATAGTAATAAGGGTAGTATAGACATTAAGGATCATAAATAATAAGATCGCTTAATATGCTTCGTGAATGTATAACTTTCCTTAATTTGACTAATGGAATAACATAGATTTGATTCAATGCAACTAAGTCCATTCAGTTTAGGCCATAAGAATATTAAATACGGGATGATTCTGGTTATAATAGGCCTAAACCTAGCAGGGGGCATTACATTGGCTTTGACTGTTAATGGATGAGTTTGGCTTTCCTTCTAATCATCCCACTAGTTTTGGTTTCACAATCAGAGTGCCATTTATATTTCTAGCAACCCAATGGAGCATCGACACACTAAGCATATTGAGATCCACATGCACTTCATTCAGCAACTCAATCAAGATGGTGTTCTTTCTTTGAAGTATTTGCCTATGGAGTAGCACTTTGCAAACATCTTCACTAAACCTTAGGCATCTCCTTTCTATCTTTTGTTGCAATCGATGTTAAGGGTGAAGGAAGTTGTCCTTAGGGGGTCTTGAGGAGGAGTCCTTCCTTTCAATTTTTTACTTTTGAGCATTTTTAGTTTTCTCTCTTTGGAGTCTCCCACGGGATTTTTCTCCTTTTCTGGATTTGAGAGAATTCCATTTGATTGCATTGTAGTTGTGCACGAGTACCTAACATAGCCTTCTTGTCGAGGCCCATCTTGCATGTCATAATGCATAATAATCTCCCTAAGTTGCACTTAAGGGGGGTGTTCGCGTAGGCTTAAGTTTACTTAGGCTACCAACATTGTACAATATACTAGTTATTAGTTGCTAGTTATATAATGTCTAGTGCATTGTTTATTTTTGGTTGAGGTAGTTGTTGGTGGTTGTTCCCATACCACACTTCCATTTATATTAGGGGTGCTTGTAAATTGTGTATTATCTCATTCATTACTCCTAGTGAAACATCATCTTCTATGTTGATTCTCTTGGTTGATGTGAAGGTTATTTGGTGTGCAAATTGAGTTTTTGGGTGCTCTAACAGAATAGAGATAATATCACCATAGTATTAAAAGTACAGAACAAAAGGCATAATGCCTGCAAGGCTTTAGTGGGGGACAAAAGCAACCATTTTCGTTCCTAGACTTTGGGTAAATGCCCTTAAGATAACATTGGACAAGTTTCCATGGCAAGAATCTGTTTGGTAGATTTAAATTACTATGCTAACTCTTCCATATATAATACATTAGCTTAATAATATTACTAACCTATTATTAAAAAATAATATGATTAGTTATTCAGATTACAACTGACAAACAGTCAAGAATTCAAATATAAACCATTTGTTGGCTTAAAACTAGTTTTATATGCTTAATTATTAATCCAAAGCAAAACATGCTCTCAATAGTTATGTAAGACAAAATGGGGGAAAAGAAAGGCTTAGCAAGTGTCAAGAATTATTTGCATACCTGCATTGGGCTGTGAAACATCTCTATAAAGGGATAATCCTTTCTTTGACGAGCTATACAAAATCCTGGATACTTTGGGCATTCAACCTGTCATAGCACAAGCAATCACTGCTCATAAATGAAAAAATGTTAATAGTTGACAGCTATTCCATGATTAAAAAGAATTACAGAAATTTATCTTTGTAGAGATTACTAGGGTAAAAGATCAAAGCAAAAATAATAATATGTTGTTTGCATGCTTTGAACACAGATTTCTAATTCAATATAATCTAAACTTGAAAGTTGATAATGTTGGAGTAAATTAATATTTACTCTAAGCTTAAGTTTACTTAGGCTTCATTAATTAACTATTAGGTATTTTAGTTGCTGGTAGTTGTACAGTTACCTACCTACTAGTTTATTCCTTGCCTTTATAAGCAAGGCTATTGTACATTATTTTGTATCTCAATATCACTTTTCATTTTATGGTGAAATATCTATCTTCTCTCCGTGAAGGTTTATAGCTGTTTGCAGGTCTTGGGAGGTTGATTTCTTTAACAGATTATACTCTCCTAGAAGGTAGCATGTACCGAAGCACCAAAAGAATAGGGAAACACAAGAGAACCTTCAGATCCCAATAACATAAAGGACACACCAATAATCACATATATCTTCTCAAACCACCCCCATCCCCAATCTGTTTTGCATACAATTTCTTAAGAACAAACGAAAATTGACAATAGCATTCTATCTATTTATTGCCAAATAATAATGCTATTCATTGTAGCATAAATCGAATACCACAGTACATACCAAAAAAATTGTAGATGAAAATCAATTAATGATTTAGTCAAATAAGTGTTTGTATAATCCAATTGTAGACTAGAGGGGATTGTGTATACAATCAGACTGCCTTCCTTAACAATGAGAAGGTACTTTATGTTGAACTTTGGTAGCAGCGACAGAGACTTTAACCATATTACCGGTCTATGTATTTGTGTTACTTTTATGCTATCACATAACAGGCTTCAACCGTTGCTGGTAGTTGATGTCAGCTGTAACCTTCAACCAACTGTCGGGTTGCTTCATGCCTTCACACTGGATCATTAATGTCATGTGTTTCAATTCCCGCGCAGTGTGTTACTTCGTGCTTCCACTATGGCGAGCGTTTCCTAAGCACGGGCCTTCCTTAACGGCCACAGCGGTGACGTTTCACCTTGCTGGCTGTAATGCCAAGCAAGGTGAAGCGTCACCTTACTCGACGATTTGTTTGATTCACACTCTCTCGCTCGGCATTATTCCATTTTTCATCTATTACGGAGTGTGCATATTGTAATGTGTAGCAAGGAAGTTTCAGGCGTGAGTTATTATTCGTCTAGTCTGTGCATGATACAACATTGATACTACCACATATGCATCCTGTGTGTGCACACAGCATTTGAAGCTGAGACTGTCTTACTACACGTGTGCTCTTGTATGTGTGAGCTACGTCTATGTTAAGCTCACAGCTTGGATGTGTCTTCTCTCCCGATTTCCACCAGACTCAAGTGCGATCACAGTGATCCGATTATCTATTCATACGCTCAATCAATGAGCTGGTTTTCCCTTTGTAGTCTCAATGAGTCTTTTCATGTGGATTTTCTCTATGAGCAATTTGTGTTATTGACTACCATCTCTACGGTAGATCTCACGCATTGTATTGCATATTTTATATCTCAATAAAGAAGTATTGTTTTGTGGGCTGGGTTGTTTCCCTCTGCCAAGAGGTTTTTCCCAAGGTAATTGGAGTGTGTCTTTTGTATCTTGCTTTACATATCTTTCTGGTTCAGATTTTCAACATGGTATCAGAGCCAATCTAAGCTTTCGATCCAGAATTAGAAAGACCTCCTCTTTCAAATCACTTCATCCTCCTCGCTCCATCATGGTCAACAGTTTAAAGGTCGAGAACAGACTTGACGGTTCTTCCAACTTCTCTTCCTGGAAGTTTAGGATCCTGATCGCTCTAGAGGAAAATGATCTTCTTGCTTACATAAATTCTGATCTGGAAGAACCTGCTGATGATGCTGAGAAAGC
Organism: Chamaecyparis obtusa; assembly: GCA_027943335.1. Classification (NCBI taxonomy): domain Eukaryota; kingdom Viridiplantae; phylum Streptophyta; class Pinopsida; order Cupressales; family Cupressaceae; genus Chamaecyparis; species Chamaecyparis obtusa. The sequence goes on along the minus strand of BSBK01007605.1, from coordinate 98,663 downwards.
ACTGTGGAAAAAGAACAGAATAATGGCAATGAAAATTCTCATTGATTCTGTGAAGGATCATCTTGTCCCCATAATTTCCAACTTGTCTACAGCAAGTGTGATGTTTCAGACCTTGAAAGATCTTTACGAGTTTAACAATACCAGCAGAGCTTTGGCCTTGAGACGTTAGATCCTTCACATCAAGATGACTCGAGGAGAATCAGTCATATCCTACTTCATGAAAATCTCAGAACTCAAGGACCAGCTTAGTACCATTGGTGACTCCATTCCTAACAAAGACTTAGTTATGCTTGCTATGAATGGTCTCCCTCACTCTTGGGAATCGTTTATTCAAGGCATCAGTGGACGTGACGATCTCCCTAAATTTGATAGATTGAGAGCTAACTGCATTCAAGAAGAATGCAGACTTTAGGCTAAAAGCAATAGTCGCAAAAGTCATCATGAAGATGATCAAGTAATGGCAGCCCACACCTCTAAAGGAAAAGGAAAGAAACCACACTTCAAGCGATCTAGGAATCACAACTCTCATCCAAATTCTTCCCACAAAAGAAAGAAGGTTGACATCTCAAAAGTTCAATGCTTCAAATGCGACAAATTCAGCCACTATGCTAGGGATTGCACCTTAAGGCCGAAGCCTCAAGCCTCTATTGCACGTGTTGAAGACTCTTCTCCCAAGAGAGAATCATGTGATGAACCTGAGGGTTTTAGTTTCATCTCTGCCTTATCCAGCAACATTCCTACCAACAGTGACACCTGGCTGATTGATAGCAGAGCTTCACATCACATCACCGGTTATCGCGATCACCTTTTCAACCTTAGTGAAAAGGATTCTCACCTGCAAGTGATCATTGGAGATGACGCCAGTTATTCAATGAAAGGGGCTGGCTCCACTTCTTTCCAACTTGATTCAGGCATTCCTCTGCATCTAAGTGATGTTCTATTTGTTCCTGGTATTAAGAGAAACCTGATTTCTATTTCAGATTTTGAAGACAAAGGATATCATGTATCCTTCATTGATGGTAAAGTCCTGGCTTGGAAGAACTCTAATTTCCTTTCAGCTCGTGAGATAGGAGTTTGTCATGGCAGCCTCTACAGACTTTCAGCCTGCCCTATTCAAGCTCTTTCTCTTTGTTCCTCAAATCCAAACATTCTTTGGCACGAGAGATTTGGACACTTAAATTTCAAAACCTTGGCATCTATGGAGAAGGCTGTCATTGGTCTCCCTAAGCTGAAGAAGGATCATGAAGGTATCTGCAAAGGATGCGCTCTAGGTAAGAATACTAAAAGTACATTTCATAACAGTGAATCTAGAGCTAAAGGTATTTTAGATTTAATTCATTCAGATTTATGTGGCCCCATGTCTGTTTCATCCCTTAGCGGTTTTTGGTATTACATTACTTTCATTGATGATTTCTCTCGCAAGTGTTGGATCTACTTTCTTAAGTCAAAAGAATCAGATGAAGTGTTGTCTCGTTTCAAAACATTCAAGGCCTTGGTTGAAAATTCCAATGAGAAAAGGATCAAGACCTTGAGATTTGATAATGGTGGGGAATTTGTATCTGGGGTCTTTCATAGTTTTTGTGTTGATGCTGGGATCAAGAGGGAGCTTTGCATTCCCTATAACCCTCAACAAAATGGTGTGGCTGAAAGGAAGAACAGGACCATTGTTGAAGCAGCAAAGGCAATGATTCATGATCAGAATGTTCCTATGTTCTTGTGGGTTGAAGCTTGCAGCACAGTTGTCTTTATTCAGAATCGCAGCCCTCATCAGATTCTTGGTAACATGTCTCCTGAACAGGCCTTCTCAGGATCAAAGCCAGATGTTAGTTTCTTTAAAATTTTTGGCTGCCCAGTAGTGATTCACATTCCAAAAGAGAAAAGATCCAAATTGGAACCTTCAGGCAAGAAAGGATTCTTTGTTGGCTACAGTGACTCTTCTAAAGCTTTCAGAATTTATGTACCTGGTCAAAGGCAAATTGAGATCAATAGAGATGTCATCTTTGATAAAGACATGGCTTGCAATCTTCCCAAGGAATCTGACATTGTGATTAATGAGGAAGATCTTGAACTCCCTCAAGATTCCACCATGGCTGATCCAAACTCTCCTTTAGAGGTTGAGAAGGAGTGTGAAGACCTTGTTGATCCTACTCCACTTCCTACACCAGTTGATCCCACAGGTCCCCACTCTTCTTCCACCAATAAGAAGAGACCCCTATGGGCTAGAAACATTGTGGAAGAAGCTACACCTTTCGCAGCCCCACGAGGGACTTTCGGAGAAAGCAAACGGCCTCACAAGTTTGTTGGTTATGTTGAGTTGATGAGTCACATTATTTCATCTGAACCTCCTAATGTTGAGGAGGCCTCCAAACATCAAGTGTGGAGAGATGCTATGGTGGAGGAATACAAGTCCATAATTCAGAATGACGTATGGGACATTGTCCCTAGGCCTCAAGACAAATCAGTTGTCTCATCTAAATGGTTATTTAAGATCAAACATGCAGCTGATGGGAGCATAGACAAATACAAGGCACGATTTGTGGCTACAGGTTTTTTTTCAAAAGGAAGGTGTTGACTATGATGAGACATTTGCACCAGTGGCTCGCTACACCTCTATCAGAATCATCATCGCCATAGCTACAATTAAAGGCTGGAAACTCCACCAAATGGATGTGAAAACAACATTCCTAAATGGAGTCATTGAAGAAGAAGTCTACTTGGAACAACCAGAAGGTTTCATCATCCATGACTGAGCATCCCATGTGTGTAAGTTGAAAAGAGACTTGTATGGACTCAAACAAGCATCACGTGCTTGGTATGAGAGAATAGATAAATATCTTTTGGGTTTAGGCTTTCAAAAGAATGTTGTTGATCCTAATCTATACTTAAAACTTCAGGATGATAAAATTCTGATCTTGGTTCTATATGTAGATGACTTGTTTCTCACAAGCAATGATGATCTCATCATCATGTGTAAGAAGGAGCTAACTTAAGAATTTGAAATGAAAGACCTTGGCATGCTGCACTATTTCCTTGGCCTTGAGGTATGGCAAAACTCATATGGCATCATCCTAAGTCAAGGGAAATATGCTATTGATATTCTAAAAATGTTTGGTATGTTGGACTGTAAATCCATGGCAACTCCTATGGAAGTGAATCTGAAGAGGCTTCATGATGATTCAATTAATTCAGATTTGGTTGATCCTTCCATGTATAGTCAACTCATTGGTTCCTTAATGTACTTGGCCAACAGAAGACCTAACATATATTTCGTTGTCAATACATTAAGTCAATTTATGTCTAAGCCAAGACACATTCATCATATGGCAGCCAAACATGTATTGAGATATGTTTGTGGCACCATTGGATATGGACTCAAGTATTCTTCTTGCACCAAGCTGAAGTTGCAGAGATTCTATGATTCGGATTGGGCAGGTTGTGTGTCTAATAGGAAGAGCACTTCAGGTAGCTGTTTCAATCTTGGTTCCGACGTGATTTCCTGGAGCAGCAGGAAATAGTCTTGTGTAGCTCAAAGCACGGCTGAGGCAAAATATGTGGCAGCATGTATGGCTGCCAAAGAAGTCGTATGGTTTCGCAAATTGCTTGGAGGATTGTTTGGACAGCCTCTTGAGCCTTCTGTTATCATGGGTGATAACCAAAGCTGCATAAAGCTTTCAGTCAAACCAGTGTTCCATGACAGGTCCAAACATGTGGAAATCAAGTTTCACTACTTGAGAGACATGGTACAAAAAAATGCAGTTGAACTGAAATACATTCCTACTGAAGAACAAACTGCGGACATCCTCACCAAGCCACTTCCAAGGGTGAAGTTTTGTTACTTTCGAGAACAGCTTGGTTTAGTGGAAAATGAAGCTCTTGCTAAGAAGGCACCTCAGGCGGAGTGCTCCATTTCTTATAGGCATTCTTCTCTGGGAGAAGTTTGAGGTGAAAGCCCTTGACCCACCCTCTGTATGTAGGCAAGGTGGTTAATGCATTCTTCTCTGGGAGAAGTTTGAGGTGAAAGCCCTTGATCCACCCTCTACGAGTAGGTATGGTGGAGTCACCCTCTGCGAGTAGGCAAGGTGATAATACATTCTTCTCAGGGAGAAGTTTGAGGTGAAAGTCCTTGACCCACCCTCTGGAAGCAGCCATGGTGGGAGTCACTTATGTGAACTCTAAAATTTTGTTTGAGGTGAAAGTCCTTGACCCACCCTCTAGAAGCAGCCATGGTGGGAGTCACTTATGTGAACTTTAAAATTTTGTTATGATCTTTGAAAGATCAGGTTGAACATTTTGTTGTGATTTTATGTTATAATGAATGTTTTGTCATTATCATTCCTGAACCCTCTGGGATTAGCTATGGTGAACTTCTTTGGTTAAAGATAACTGATTTTCAATGAACATTGAGTTTATCTACTGATGTTGTTTCTTTGCAGCTGAGTGCATTTGTTCAGGTAAACTTCTCCGGAAGTCTCTCTCTCGCTAAGAGGGAGTGTTGAACTTTGGTAGCAGCGACAGAGACTTTAACCATATTACCGGTCTATGTATTTGTGTTACTTTTATGCTATCGCATAACAGGCTTCAACCATCACTGGTAGTTGATGTCAATTGTAACCTTCAACCAACTGTCGGGTTGCTTCATGCCTTCGCGCTTGATCATTAACGTCATGTGTTTTAATTCCCGCGCGGTGTGTTATTTCGTGCTTCCAATCTGGCGAGCGTTTCCTAAGCATGGGCCTTCCTTAACGGCCACAGCGGTGACGTTTCACCTTGTTGGCTGTAACGCCAAGCAAGGTGAAGCGTCACCTTACTCGACGCTTTGTTTGATTCACACTCTCTCGCTCGGCATTATTCCATTTTTCATCTATTACGGAGTGTGCATATTGTAATGTGTAGCAAGGAAGTTTCAGGCGTGAGTTATTATTCGTCCGGTCTATGCATGATACAACATTGATACTACCGCATATGCATCTTGTGTGTGCACACAGCGTTTGATGCTGAGACTGTCTTACTACGCGTGTGCTCTTGTATGTGTGAGCTATGTCTATGTTAAGCTCACGGCTTGGATGTGTCTTCTCTCCCGATTTCCACCAAACTCAAGTGCGATCACAGTGATCCGATTATCTATTCATACGCTCAATCAGTGAGCTGGTTTTCCCTTTGTATGTCTCAGTGAGTCTTTTCATGTGGATTTTCTCTATGAGCAATTTGTATTATTGACTACCATCTCTACGGTAGATCTCACACATTGTATTGCATATTTTATATCTCAATAAAGAAGTACTGTTTTGTGGGCTGGGTTGCTAATTGGAGTGTGTCTTTTGTATCTTGCTTTATATATCTTTCTGGTTCAGATTTTCAACACTTTAAGCTACACCTTCAGAATGTCTAACACCATCAGCATTACACAAAGTTATATACACCCTTGTTTTTTGAATTGATTTCTGTTTTGAGTTTGTTTTGGAGAAAAGAGAGATTCAGAAATAGGTATTGCAAAAAACTTACTTGCAGCAAATGACTAAAACAAAATAATTCCTCAAATCAAAATATTCAGAAACAACCACAACCAGTCATATTTTCAGATTTATTTTCAGAACTGGTTTACAATATAATATCAAAATAAGAACCACCCAGATCATCAAAAGACATTGCAATGCCATTTTCAACATACCCATTAAATCTGGAGTATATAATACTGATCTTGCACTTAGAACCAGCAATTAGGAGCTACAAACATGGATGCCACACCTCCAAATGATATCCAATCTACTCTTAAAACACAATACGATAGCAAGCAGGCCTGGGCAACCCCAACTAGCAAAGTTATTCAGAAAAACCCTAGACACTTTCCTCTAGAACGCCCACACCGCTCACCAGGCTTGTATGGCCAGCCAAGGACAAGAACAGCCAGCTTAAGGAAGGTGAAATCTGCCTCAAAATCTGCAATAAACTCTTCTTTCCTCCCTTAGACTTCCTCAAATCTGCTCTGATGTAAATCAGTCCATAAAGCCAGAACTAACCAGAGTTTGAGAAACGAGAAGGAAGGCAAAACTAACCATAATTTGAGAAAACGAAAAAGAACCCAAGTCGAGTAATCCTTTGAAGCAAAAGAAGAATTGATAGAAGGCAATAGCAAAGCTGAAGAGAAAATTACTACACCTCCTTCTATTACCCCACCAATAAAATTGTCCAAAAGAGCTTCCTAACACATTGATAAATTGTTAGGCTTTATAGGTGCTCCTATTGACACTCCAGAAAAATCTTTGCAACAAGTCCTATGTATGAATCAGAGACTGTACTTCTCTACCCAAAAATAACTTCTACACAACACCTTCAGTAAGAGGACAATGTCTCATATGTGCAAGCTGAGCTACATAGCCTAGTACCCAATGAAGATGTGGAAATTTCCATTCAACTCTCAAAGCCAAATCTTGCTAACCCATTCTGCACCATTCAACAATATATTCAAGGCTTGAGCCCATGGCACACATAATGTGCAAAGTCAAAGCTATTGCAAGAAGATTGGATAGTACTTACTCTCCCTGGTTTTATAAAAGCCTTAGCATGTCTAGCAAATTTTTGAAGAAGAGTATCATACTAAAATCATGCATATTTTTATTTCTCATGGGTGGCCTAATACAAAATTTGTTGAAATGGAACATAAGTGGATTCTAGTAAAGGTGCCCCCTCTTTTGGTAGCTCCAATGGGAAAGTGCTTGAAGCCTTGTAGTCCATTGAGCATCGATTCTGTTATCTGCATCTCATGTTGCAAACAGAGATGGCACCCAAATGAACTATTGGTTTTGAAATGGATGAATGGATCTATAATACCAAGAAACTAAGAGAGGAACTTGATGACCAAAGGTGCAAATTTTAGGGCCAGCTAGCGCAATAGGCTCAGCTTACAAAGTCAGAGAAGAATAAGTCTGTCAAAAAAGATTGAAAAATTTTTAACTTTGAGCTTCCAATGAAAAGGCCAAGAACTCCATCTTCTTCCACTTCTGGTGTTACACCTCCAATGATGTCTCCTACCTCTATCTCAATAGTGTTATGCATGTTTGTTTCTTGTCGCCTAGAAGACAACTATTTTTTATTTAGGGTGGCAAGGATCAGTGGACATTGACTTTGATAGTAGAATCAATATTATGTTTTGATTATCACTGACTAGTATGATAATACCTTGTTGGTTTGTAGTAGTTACCATAGAAACGAGAATCGCCCTTGAATCGCCGGTTTCGCGAGTTGATTCAAAGCAAATGATTTTTTTTGAATCGTGAATCGGCTCAGCCAATTTTTTGGCATGAATTGCCTAAACCGGCAATTCATACCAAAAATCGCATGAATCGCCCCAAAATATCGGATGTGAATCGGCGGATTGCTAAAAAGTCAAGTCAAATTTTAAAAAAACACAAATAATTTCAATGTTTTTTTTGCCTTTCCTATTTGTTGATTTATTTAATTTCTTATACTTTAAGTTATATTTGTATAAATACTTCCAGGATGTTTGAAATAGGTTCTAGCTTCATAGGAGTTAAGATGCAGATTCTAGATTTTGGGGGTTTTCAAAAAATTCCAGACTTCACCAAATTTCAGGATTCAACTAGCCCTTAGTAGGGTTACCTCCCACAATCCATCATGGCTTTCTAAGGTCAATCTGAAGCTGGCAAAAGGATTCTCAAAGGGTTTTAACTCGTTTTATCACAAATCACTTGGTTTCGACTCCATCTCTATGACAAACTTAGCTTAGCTCTCGCCCAAATCCCAGACAGACATGACTTCCCAACAGGCCAAAATCATTCAAACCTCATTTGCTGGACCTAGGGACTTGAAAACAGCCACCAACAAAGACTACCTAAGATCTAGTTATGAAGACTTTGACATTTGGCATTGATCAATGATCAAGCATCACAGATTCATACTATGAAACGATTTAGTTTTATGGGTCTTACAGATACTGATAGACATACATTTCATGGATCTTCATCTTACATAAATTTATGATTTGATGCCTTATGGATCTTCATCTTACATACATTCTATGATTTGACTCATTATGATCCTATGATTTCTATTTACTTTAGCTACAATTTACATTTTACGTGTAACGTATGTGATGGATTTATCATTTCTGTTCCTTGTTTATGTATATTAGCTTCTATTTGATGATGTTATAGTGTGTTTAAGTTATATTCAATAAAGGGTGCATGAAATAAGTTTTAAATTGTTAAAATCTCTAAATTTCAAGGGTATTTAAATTTGCCGATTCGTGGCTGATTCGATTCCGATTCATGGCCGATTCACAATTCGATTCGGCCTTGCCGATTCCGATTCTCATTTCTTTGGTAGTTACTGCAAATAGTTTTAGGTGTCGTCAATCGTTGTAGTCTAAGTTGCCAATTTGGGTACAAGTATGACATACATATTCAGGTACGTGGGTACAGCAAATTTTTTCCTTGGTTATGGGTACAAGTATGTCCACATATATATAGATAAGTATGCGGATACAGTAAATTTTCTCCATGGGTATGGGTACTAGTATGTCCACATATGTGTGTGTGTGTGTGTGTTCAAAGTTCAAACATCAAATTTATAAAAAATAACTATAACTATATAACTATAAGAAGAGTGATACTCGTAAATCCATAATTGCCAATAAATAAAAAATTTAATTACCTTATAATATCATATTCATAATTTGCAATAATGATAATATTCAAGAGTCAAAATGTTACTACAAAATGAAAATTCTTGAGTCAAAATGCTATTACGTCTGTGTCATGTGCAAGAGCTGCAGTGTGCTCATCTATAGAGACTTGGACAAGTTATGTAACTGTAGCAGATAAATCAGCACACTTAGGGGCTAGATCCTAGTTCCTTTTCACACTGTCATTGTATTCAAGCTTCTTATGTGACAATAGACAAAGGTAGGAGTGTATGTGGATTATATCCTCTGCTTTTATTACACCTAAACAATTGTGCTTGATCGAATAGATGAAGAAGTATGTACTATTCCACTCAGTTGAATAACTTACAACTTGTTGAGTTTGCATACAACATTTAGTATTTAATTTTGTAATTCAAGAATCCAAACTTAAAACATTAATTGTACAATAACAATATTCGAATATTAATGTTTTAAGTTTGGACAAACCCAAAGGTTGGGTGGTGGAAAGCAAATTTTGATGGGGTCTCGAAGGGAAATCCTGGCCCCTCAGGTGCAAGATTTATCATCCGGTACTGGAATGGTGACAACATAGCTCTAGGTGGTAAAAGACTTGAAGATGGGACTAACAATGTGGCAGAAGCAGAAGCAGCTTTGGTGGAAGTTAAAGTGGCTAGAAGTTTAGGGGCATCTAGACTACATCTTGAAGGGGACTCACAAAGCATTATAAATGCAATCATCAAGGGTACATTGCAAGCCTAGCATTTGCAGAATTACGTAGACCTTAAAGGTGGAGAACTAGCCCTTATGAATGACTTCAAAATTTCGCATGTAAAAAGAGATGATAATAAGGAAACAGATACTCTTTCGAATTGCCACCCAGTCTCCTCTTTGATAATGACCCATAGAATGGATTTTGTTGTTTCACTGCCTGAAAGGTGAAAGATGTCTCCATCTTCAAACCACTGGATCAAACTGCTTTTTCTGCAAAGGAAATTGTGAAAAACTAAGGGAAGAATTATTAAATTCTTCGGACATCCCCCATAATAAATGCATTGTCCTCCTGTTACTCCCGCTTTCACTTCGGCCTTCACACCAAAATAAATTCACTGCACTAGTACAGTGTCGCCACCTTGCCAACCACCTTTCTAATTCCCTTCATTTATTTTTAACGGTAACTACACTACTTCAAATTCAAACTTCTAAAGCTGATCATCAGCCACTGATAACTTGAGAAGCATCATCGCCTCCCAATTATGCTGGTCACATGTAACCTGATTAGAACCAGCTACATTCGAACGTTTATAAGGAGAGTCTTCAATTTGCATTTCTCCTTATAAACGTCTGAATGCAGCTGGTTCTAATTAGGTTACATATGACCAGCATAATCGGGAGGCGGTGATGCTTCTCAAGTTATCAGTGGCTGATGATCAGCTTCCTTAGATTCCATCCGGCAAAACAGTTACCGAGATCTGGGAGCACCAAAACTCTGCATGAGACTTTAGATAAAAGCAGGGCTTTCTTTCTAGAGAACACTTTGTTTTCTATTATCACGAATGAGCGGAAATCACTCCAGGAACTCCTAAATAGGATTCAGGAAATCCGTGATCAGTTGCTTGCCATTGGACGCTAGATGGATGAAGAGAACATTGTGGTAATAACCCTCAAAAGTTTACCCAAGTCCTACGAGCATTTTATCGAGACTCTCAACATCAATTCTACTAGTGCTAATCTGAAGTTCACAGATCTTTGCACACTTCTGCTTCAGCAAGATCGGTAGAAACAACAATTCGATAGCAGTTCCAACTCCACCTCCACTAAGCAAGCTTTTGCTGCTAAAACCTTTCAAAAGGATAAGGGCAAGTCTCATTCACAGCAGCAGAAGTCCTCTGCTCCAACATCAAAAGGCTACAGGAAAAAGAACATTCAATGCAACTACTGCCACAAGTATGGTCACATGAAGGTTGAATGTCGGAAACGTTTAGTTGTCCAAGCTAAGCAATCTAGTTCGCAACCCAAAGCAAATAGTGTTGAGCAGACAAAATCTGCCTTTTATGCCTTCATGGCTAAAAGACCTGCAAATCATGTGAAGTCGTCTGCCTGGTACATTGATTCAAGTGCCTCTCATCATTTCACCTAGCACAGAAATTGGTTCACTGACTACCAACCTTTCTCAAATTCAGTTATTTTTGGTCGAGAAGAAGAGTACACTGTTGTCAGCAAAGACAACGTTCAGATTCAGTCTACTGGGAGGAATCTCATTTTCCTCGATGTGTACTATGTTCAAGGGATGGAACTCAATCTACTCTCAGTCAATCAAATGCTGCAACATTCTCCACGGTTGGATAACACCTTCAGTTCACATCAATGCAGCATCACTGATAGGGATACTCAGTCCGTTGTTTGCAGTTGGCCTTGAGGATCATGGTCTTTTTAGACTTGTTGATTCTAGTGATTCTCAGGACCTAGCTATGGCTGCTTGGCGGTCTTTTGTCAACTCCCTTTGGCATCAACAGTATGGGCACTTAAATGTGCATTATCTCTCTCGGCTTGCTCGGGAAGAGCTTGTTCTTGGATTGCCAGAGATTCAGACTCATCTTGGAGTTTGTGATGCATGTCAAGTTGGGAAGCAACATCGCACACCTTTTCCTGTTGGTGATTCATAACGCGCTTCTCAAGTACTTCAGCTTGTTCATGTCGATATCTGTGGCCCTATGGCTACTCCCTTTGTTCTTGGGTCCAGGTATTTTCTATTGTTTGTTGATGATTTCAATAGAAAAATGTGGGTATATTTGCTTAAAAAGAAATCAGATGTGTTTACTGTATTTCAAAAGTTTAAACCTCTAGTTGAAAAAGAATCTGGGAAATCGATTATTGCTCTTACGACAGATAATGGGGGGGAATTTTGTTCTACTGAATTCTCTAGCTTCTGTGATATTCATGGCATCAAGCACCAGTTAACCACACCCCACACACCACAACAGAATAGTGTAGTTGAACGTCAGAATAGAACAACCACAAAGATGGCTCGATCTATGCTCGAACACAAACATGTTCCAAAGAAGTTTTGGGCAAAAGTAGTTAATACTGCAGTTTATCTTTTGAACCAGTCACCCACTGTGGCGGTCAAAGGTAAGACTCTGAAAGAGGCTTGGTCAGGTCGCAAGCCCAAAATTAGTCACCTAAAGGTTTTTGGTTCTATTGCCTATGTTTAGATCCCTGATGCATCACGCACCAAGTTGGATGCCAAGAGTCAAAAACTCGTGCTTGCTGAATACAGTAGTCTTCACAAAGCCTACCGCCTGATCGACACTACGACATCTTGTCTCTTGTATAGTCGTGATGTAGTCTTTGATGAGCAGAGAGGTCCATTCATGATTGTCTCTCCTATTCTTGATCCAGCAGATCAACATATGAAGGCTCATGATTTGGGAGTACGACTTCCATTAGGTCCACTTGATGGGAGGGCTTCAACAGCTCCAATTATACCAGTGATTCTTGTACAGACACCTCCAGCTTCTCCTGCAGGATCACCCAAATTTGTAGATGCTTCACCTGAGTTTGATCCAGATTCTTCTAATCAAGAACCTGATCGTTGAGCATCTCCTGATGCAAATGTTGGTCCTTCTCCTCTCCGGCCTAAATGGTGGACTAAAACACTTGCGGATCTTCGAGATGATGAGCTCATCGATGGGAGAACTACTCGAAAAAAGAGCAAACCTACAGAATCAGTCAACTTTGCTCTCATGGCCAACTTTCATAGTGTGTTTGAACCACAAACATACTTTCATTAATCATTCCAGACTGGCAAGTACATTTACATAATAATGATTATACAATAATATCTTTATATCTCCTGTGTCCAACCTCCGAGAGGGTATATAAAGTACCCGAAGGGCCACGACCGAAACATCATGACGTAACTGTCTAACCTCTCGGTCACTAACGACCGAGAGTAACATAATACTTTACTAACATAATAACCCGTACATACAATAAGGTAGTCTTTCCGGCTAACATCATCCCCCCCAAAAAGAAAGTCGTCTCCGGTGACTTACAACAAAATAGAGATGAAATACACCACATAGAATAAGAAAATCACTGAGAAGAAGGGGCGGAGGGCGCCCCTGAAAAGCTGAAGTGCCGCCCTCCCCATCCATGTCGCGTCGTAGTTCTTTTCCGTCACATCACATTCCTCCCGTGCGTGCCTGCACCACACTTGTCTCAAAAACACGTATCCACTGTAGCCTCCGCTAACACTTGTTCAAACAACACTGTCTTCCCAACCAATCTAACCCCGATAGCCACCCATGCTACCTTCTTCGCTTCCAACGGGTACGTTGAGCCAAGTGTCGCTCTACTGCCTCCAACTGGGTGGTCAGCTCCTCCCGAGCTCTCTGTGCATCCACCAAGACAGCCTCATGTCCAACCAACACCTACTCCTCTGAACGCCTCAAAGCGTAGTACCCCTCTCGAAAGGCTTGCTCCAGTGCTCTCTCCACCTCCGGTATGCAGACACTCTATGCCTCCAGCAGCTCTAAGTCTCATCAACTGGTCACACTTTCCAAAGGCTGATAACTGAACCGACTGGGGGTCTAGGGGGCAACGCCCCCAGTGGGGTCGAGGGGTAGCGCCCCCGCGGGGTTCTGGGGTAGAGCCCCAGACGCGCTCCCGTACAACCCGCTATCCCCGTTACACATTTCAATGTCGTACGGCGTCCAAGCTCCTCTCTGTGTACAGTAGTCTTGCATCTGTACGGTCGTGCAATGCCTTTTTATTTTCTTCAGTGACGTCCCTAAGTCTGGACGCACCATACGGTATTTGAACTGTTTGCAGCCGTACGGCACCGTACAGGCTTATATGCCGTGCAATGCAAGACTGTCTTGTTTCGTACGGAGCCGTACATGAGTCTTCCCTGCTTCGATATTATGCTTTGATGTCTGTACAGTTGAAAACGTTCTATAATCCCTAGCTCTGCTTATCGTACGGAACTGTACATGCCGTGATATGTCCTGCACTCTCCGTACGGTGTTTCAAAAACGCTTGTAGTTTCAAACTTTGATTGTCGTACGATGCTTTATACTTCATGCTCTGAGTGATTTCGTACGGCATCGTACGGACCTCATATAACGTACATCATTTTTGCCTTGCAACTTTAAAGGTTTGACCGTACAGCATTTTAAAGACCTCTATTTGTTATGTTTTGTTTCCGTACGGTGTTTTTGTACCTTCACTTTGTGTCTTGCGTACAATGTTCATAATGTGGTACGGTGCCGTACATCGACCTTGCTTCTTCTCTTCTTTTTTTTTCTTTTTTCATTTTTTTCATTTTTTTTCCCTTTTTATTTTTATTTTTATTTTTATTTGTTTTTGTCTTTCCACCGTACGATCATGCATAGCCGTACGGGTATTTTTCAATTTCCTGTCCGGAGGCTTCTTTGGTCGCCCGTACAGGCTGCTCTCGAGTCACCTGCTTGACCGCTCGAGTCTTTTTCCATCCTCTCGATTGCTCTGTCCCTCCTCTCGGGTCCATCTTCTCTGGGGAAGGTTTCAATTTGGTCATGTTGCTGGCATCATGTATCCGTTCGTTGAGAGTCCACAGAGTGTCCAGTCGTTCCCTCTCCCTGTTGCCGAGTCTGTTTTCAATGGCAATCCAAAGACTTGGGACCATAAATTCTACAGGGACCACGGCCTCTTGCCCGTACATAAGAAGGAGAATAAAGAGTTTGAAGGCTACCGTCTTCCACACAAGATTCCAGTCATCTCTTGTGGCGATGGTTTTCGGATTTCTCTCATCCCCAAGGGTTTTTTTTTTTCAACTTTTCTTCTTTGTACCAGATGGGTTCCTCCTTCTAAAACTCATGTGCTGGGCTCTCTTTCATCCGGACTTCCCCTTCTCGGTATGTTGTATATTCCGGAGGGAACTCACTCTGGGCTTCCTCAATCTTCAGTATGTTGCAGGACAGCGGAAATAATTCGTAATCGCCCATTTGCCAGTGGAATAGACCATCCATTGAATCTGTATCATCCTCCACTTTCAGTATCCCTTCGGCATTGGGCTCCATGGTTTCTTCCCCTCCGTCTATTCCGTCATCTGATTCCGAATTGGAGGAGGATGCCATTTCTTCTCCGACCATCTGCGTGGTGAGGTCTACCACAAACTTCCTCCCCCCTTTCAAATGCCAGGGTGTTTCTTTTCCAATTGTGATTGGCCCTGGCAGTCACCAACCACCCCCTTCCTAGGATGGCATCATACCCCTTCTGCTTGAGGGGGATTACAACAAAATCTAGGGTCAATGGTTGGGTCTCAATAGTTACCTGCTGTGCCATCAATGTGTCGAGGGGCTTGATGCCGTGCTGGTCAGCCCCCAATAAATTGAAAGTCGGTGGCCACAGCGTCGGTTTCCCCAAGCTTTTCCAAGTTTCTTCCGGGAGGACATTGACGCCCGACCCACCGTCAACAATTGTGTTCGTGAGGATGGTACCCAAAATACCCATCTCCACCACTGCGGGATTTCGCCCATTATTTATCGATAGCGTCATGGGGTCGGCTGCAGAGCCACCCGAGATCTCCGTTCGTTCAACCGTGCTTGCTGGAATGTTTTGGCCTAGGAATAGGACCATTTTCAGGTGCGGCATAATTTCCAGTAGGTCCTTGACCTTTACGGGTACCTCCATTTGCATCATCTGCCTTAAAATATTTTGTTCGGCCATTGCTCAGGTAGAAGTGCCCGCGTCTGTGGAGTCCCTTCGGTCCTCCATACCCTTCGTGATCTCAGCCTTCGCCTCGAGCATCCTTTGTTTCTCTGTCGGAGGGTGAGGATATGTGGCCTTCTTTGTTTGCCCGCGTGTGATTGCCAGGACCTTCTCCGTGCCCCCTCGTTCCATGTCCAGGATGTTGTAGCCGGGCTTCGGACAATTAGCATCCTCATGGTTCCCCGGTCCGCACCACCGACACAGTTTTAGTGGAGCGGTAGCCTCATTCTGACAGTCACGGGCATAATGTCCCCATTGGTTACAGCTTCTGCACTATATCATGGGCCTCCCCTTCGCGTCATACTGGACCCACGGCTTGTTCTCATCATTGCCTCGGCCTCCCCGTCGGTTGTTTCCGTACCCACCGGATGATGGAGCATTTTGTTGTCCGCCGGTACCGGACGTGGAAGGTTGCTCCTGTGCATAGAGCACTTGTTGATTTCTCGCCCTCATGTTGTAGGGACATTCTTTAGTGGAATGTCCTGCGATTTGGCAGATATCGCAAAAAGCCTTCTTTGGACAAGAACCTTTTGTGTGGCCTGCTTCCTTGCAGTCCGTGCACCACACCGTATCTTCTTCTGTCTTACTGGTACTTCCCTTGGCGGCCTTGAGTTCTTTCATCATTCTTTCAAGGTCTTTTTGCAACGCGAGCACTTTCTTGCTCGACCCGTCCTCACTGCTTTCAGTCTCCGAGTCATCGTCAGAAGATGACCTCATCTTCTTGGAGGTCTT
Organism: Chamaecyparis obtusa; assembly: GCA_027943335.1. Lineage (NCBI taxonomy): Eukaryota > Viridiplantae > Streptophyta > Pinopsida > Cupressales > Cupressaceae > Chamaecyparis > Chamaecyparis obtusa. The sequence goes on along the minus strand of BSBK01007605.1, from coordinate 82,516 downwards.
ACACTCACTCTCTAAATCCATTGCTCGGTTGTATGCATTACTGTATGAAGTAGGCGGAACTATCTTCATTTTCTTTTGTAGGGAGGTTTTGAGTCCCTCTATGAACCACCTCTTCTTCAATTCGTCCGCTGGGGTTGACTCCATCTTCCCGATGAGTTCTTTGAGTTGCCGTCCGTATGCACGGACGGACTCATTCTTCGCTTGCTTAGTGTTGTAGATTTCCGCTAATATCTCATTATCATCTCGTAACAATTGAAACTTTGTCTGGAAGGCCTTTTTGACCTGGTCCCATGTCATCAGGCTCATCTTGTCAACATCCGAGTACCAATCAATGGCACCTTCCCTCAGTGTTGCAGGGAATTGGCGGATCCATTCATTCTCGTCAATTACCCCGTGCGCAGTCCATATAGTTTCGCACGTTCGGCAGTGCCGGACTGGATCTTCCTTCGATTGTCCTGTGAACTTTGGTAACTTCTGCTTGTTCACCGCCATGGTTGGCCGCGGTGGAGGTGGCGCGCCGATACCACTCGTACCCGCACCTCCTTAAGTGTTATGTGTATTGTTCACCGGTGGCACTTGCCCTTGCGGTAGTTGTGTGACCGGTGGGACCGTACTATGTGGGGTTCTCGGTTCCAACGGAGGGTCTGCTGGTGCGCTCGTGACACCCTCTGCAGTACCGTTCTCTCCGCCGGTTTGGTTCTCCACGCCTGGTGTACGGAGACCCTCCTCAAACCGGTCTCTCTCCTCCTAGAGAAAGAATCTTCTCAACCGTGTCTCCTCGAGTAATTCCTCCCGACTCCGTACTCTCCGCTGTTCTGGAGAAGTGAACTCCTCGTCGGCCTGTGCACCCTCCGTACCACTTCCGAGGTTCCCTTCGGGCAACCCTCCGGCAAGCTGGTCTTTGGCAAGTTGCCTTAGCCTATAGCAACGTTCACGTTGCTGTGCGGAGATCAAAGCCGTGTGTGCAACCTCCTCTTCGTCATTTCTTACTTTTTTATTACTATCTTTATTTAAAACATTGGGCATAAATCCTTTCCTCACTTCTCTTCCCGAGTATGTCTAGGCAACGGTGCCAGATGTTTACCCGTTGGGGCAAACTTAGTATTGCACAGACATAGTACGAGAAATATAATAAACACAAAATATATCATAGAATCATAAATACTTTCATTAATCATTCCAGACTGGCAAGTACATTTACATAATAATGATTATACAATAATATCTTTATATCTCCCGTGTCCAACCTCCGAGAGGGTATATAAAGTACCCGAAGGGCCACGACCGAAACGTCGTGACGTAACTGTCTAACCTCTCAGTCACTAACGACCGAGAGTAACATAATACTTTACTAACATAATAACCAGTACATACAATAAGGTAGTCTTTCCGGCTAACAAAAGGCTAAAGGGATTTCAGAGTGGGAACAAGCAATGCAATCAAAACACCAGAGCTTGCTAAAGAATAACCCCTGGGTCCATTCTGATCTTCCCCCAAGGAAGAAACCCATTGGCTGCAAATGGGTCTACAAAATCAAATACAAGTCTGATGGTGCTTTGGATAAGTACAAGGCTCGTTTAGTTGCGAAGGGTTTTTCTCAGTGTCAGGGCATTGATTATGAGGAGACCTTTGCACCTACAGCAAAGATGAGCACTATCAGATTAGTCCTAGCCATGGCAGCACAGTTTGGCTGGAAGGTCCATTAAATGGACATCAAGAGTGCTTTCCTGAATGGTGACCTACAAGAAGAGGTCTACATTACACAGCCTCCTGGTTTCAAGGTTGCTGGTAAAGAACACCAGGTTCTCATACTAGTGAAAGCTCTCTATGGTTTGAAGCAGGCCACCAAGGCATGGTACATGAAAATTGATAAGTACCTCAGTGATCAAGGCTTCTAGAGGAGTTCATCAGACTCAAATTTGTACATCAAGACTACTGACAGTGACATCATCCTTCTGGTTCTTTATGTGGATGATCTGATTATCACTGGCAATTCAGCATCTTTGATTCAAGGAATCAAACAGAGTTTATGCCAATCTTTTGACATGACTGACCTTGGGCTCATGCATTATTGCCTTGGTGTTGAGGTTTGGCAACAATCTACTGGTATATTCATTTCTCAATCCAAATATGCCAGAGCTCTATTGGACAAATTCCATATGCAAGATTGCAAACCTGCATCTACACCCATGGAGAAAGGTCTGAAATTATCAGCCAAGTCTGATTCTCCTCCCGTTGATGATACTTCATACAGGCAACTAGTAGGCAGCCTCATCTAACTCTCTGCTACTAGACCTGATATCAGCTTTACAGTTAGCTACATCTCACGCTTTATGACAGCTCCCAAGGCTGATCATTGGATGGCCACCAAGCGTGTGCTTCGTTATGTGAAAGGCACTCCTAATTATGGACTCCTTTACTCTTGAAGTTCTCATCCTCGACTCAATGGGTTCACAGATTCAGATTGGGCAGGTTTTGTTGATGATAAAAAGTCAACTTCTGGATATGTGTTCCGTTTGGGATCCGGTGTCGTCACATGGACCAGTAAGAAGCAGCAAGCAGTTTCTCTCTCCTCCACAGAGGCTGAATACAGAGAAACAGTCAAGGCCAGTTGTGAAGTTGTTTGGCTTCGTCGGATGCTTGGCGATATGCAAATGTCACCAACAGCCCCGACAACTTTGTTTGTTGATAACAAAGGCGTTATCAAGTTAGCATGCAATCCGATCTTCCATGAAAGAACCAACATTGTAGATGTTAATTGTCACTACATTCGACAATTGGTTGAAGACAAGACTATACACTTGCAGTACGTTCCTACAGAGGATCAGTCTACAGACATTCTCACCAAGGCTCTTGGTCCAGATAAGTTTGTCAAATTCAGAGGACAGCTTGGTGTAGTGGATAGATCAACCATTAAGGGAGGGTATTACAATAATAAATAGTTTCTATTATTGTCGTTTATTATTTAATGGTTAATCTATTTGTAATATTGTAAGTATTAGAATGTTTCTAATATTTAGTTCATTGTCAATTAGAATAGAAAGTTCAATTCTTCACGATCATTTCCTAAGGAAACATCGTCTTTTCATTTGTATATATTGATCTATTGATTTATGCTAATATCAAGCAAGTATTTTCCCAATTACTTTGTAATATAGATGACATCCTAGAACGAGCGGTACCTAGACTGGGGATGAACTTTGTGGATGAGCCGGTGCATGTTGAGATGATTGAAGACACTAAATTTACCCCATTTGTTTGGAGATTTGAGGAGAAAAAAAGAAAACAAAGGTTCAAAGAAGCACGCATGGGACAGGCAGCATTAAAACTGGTGTTAATGATAGGGCAATTGAATGAAGAAATTGAGTGAAGCGGAATGCAGGGATAGTCGAGGTCAAGATTCCAAGGAGACGACGCTCGCCAAGAAAGCGACAAAGGGTTGGTGAGGCAAGTGGTGTGTAGTGCAAGGAAATGATGGAGCGGATGAACACCAAGCAAAAATGGAGCCAGCATCCTAGTAATCGGGTGCTTTCATGCCCTTTTTTGATGTTTGTTTTTGTTTAAATTTCCCTGTTATTTGTAAGTAAACTGTACAGAGGGCGGCATGGGTGTTTTTTGATTTTAAACCTTGTAGTTTTATTGTGTAGAACAAGTTGCATTTCATGTAATCACTGGTGAAATGTGGCTGAAGGGTTAGGGTTTTTGTGTTTCTTTGTCTGCAAATTTGTCGATTGTAGCTAAAAGGGGTAGTTGGCAGAAGTGTGGTTTTTAATGGGATGATAAACCATGAACTCTTTTGTAAGTTACTTTATTTTATTAATAGAACTAAACATCTGTTACTGAGAAAAAAGAAATTGAATATGATAGCATCAAATGAAAAATGATAAAAATAACAAATAAGAAGATACACATTTGGGAGAGAATTTCAATTGCAAAAGGCTCAAGAAAATGGAGCCTTGACCATGCACATACCACGACTCATCATCACTCATCCTATATTTGGCATGAAAAACATCAGTATCATGATTGTTTGATGATACAATTTGTCCAGACTCGCTCAAGACAATATTTTGAGTTTCATCATCTAAAAATATCTTTCTAAATGAAGCCTTAAAGCCGGTAGAACACTCTGCATCTTTATATGGTGTCGCCTCTTTGGCAATGCAAGTATCTCTTTGCTATAATACCTTGGCAAAAAAGCAAATGCTAAGAGATGTAAGGGGGTGGTCTTCTTGTTCCAATGGACAAAAGTAATTTCTTGCAAAATTTTGAAACATGTTTATGTTGGGTCATGTTTCTTGGCCTGTATTATTGCTCTTATTTTCCCCACCATGGAGTCCATGCCATCATAAATTTCACCAAAACAAGGACAATTAGTATCAACATACCTAATCATGCTCATGATGGGCTCAATGAACCTCAAAACATATTCCTCACGATCCCACCACTCATCATCAAGGATCCATGCTCTTACTTTTTGGGCTCTTTCTATGTTTGACTGCCTCCATACACTCCACAAGGTGTTGATGACCATAGCACTCAAGGCCTCTTGCACATTCACAAGTCATCTTAAGAAGATTGTAAGTGATGTAAATTGTGTTTCCGCAACCTAACATGGCATAAAATAATGCAAGACATATATCAATTAGAAAAAATCTAAATGACCCTCAACAACTCCAATTTGGAGATCCTGAATAAGGCATTTGACATGTGATGATTAGTCACAAAGTTCTAAATCTCCTCAGCCTCCATGTAAACTTGTTTGACCCAGTCAATTTGTGTGTGAATCTTTTGCAAGATTAAATTGATTGGATTACACATGGTGTCCAAAAAATGTGATTATATGTAGCCTCCATTGTAGACCTAGCTACCCTATCCGTTATGATTTGGACAACATTTTAAGGCCCCACCATCTCAATGGATTCCATGAGGATATTAGCAATGAAACTTGCATCTTTTACTAGCCCATCACAATTCACTAACTTCAAAAACATCTCCCCTTTAAGGGACACTACTATAACATTCATCAATGGACTATTTTTGCAATCTTTCCATCCATCAAAAATGATGGGTGTTGGAGCTCTAAATTTTGGGCAAAATTTAGAGTCCTATATAGTGATAAAACCCTAAAAAATGGCCTCTTAATTTCCATGCCAAATAATTAATGATGGATTACATGAAATGGGATAAAATATTACATTAATTTTCAATTAAAAAGTTGAGATATTATGGAAGGAAGCTCTGTGACAAGAACAATCAAAATTTTATGATCAAAGCCTTCAAAAAATGCTAGAATTTCAACCTGCTGCAAAGATGATGCCGACAGAGGCAGAAGCTGGTCGAATTTTAAAAATCTAAAAAAGACCCAGTTCAGGAAATCAAATTTCCTATTTCCAATAAAAATATTAGCTTTCCATGAGGTGTTTTGGTTTTTCGACCAAGCCCAAATCCGAAAGTTCGGTAGTTATTTTTTAGTTAGTTTATTATTTTTTCAAAATAATTTGTAATAAGGGTTGTGTCTTTTCACCCTAAAGAGGTGTGAAAGGCCACTCAAACACATATATATACATAATGTAAAATATAGAGAGAAGAGAATACAAACAATACAAGGAAGATTTTCATAGAATAGAATTTGATCACAACTGCAATATGAACTCTAATGTACTATTTTTTCAACTTTAATAAAAATAAGTGCTCTTCTTTTTATTTGTGGTTATAAGTTATATGTTTACAATTAGTCTTTCAGATTACTCTGTGAACCAAGGTATCCTACTGTGTTTTCTATTTGATGCATTCATTTATGATTAATTTGTACAATTTGAATAAGGGTAGCATGGTCTAAGAACCTGTTACTGTTTCCTTTCGAGCTCTTAAGTTGGGTTAAAAACCATAGGACCTATTGTATAAGTTGTTTTAAATTTTGTTTCAATAGAAGCTTGCAAGATGATGGTCTCGCTTTACAATAGTGAGTTACCTTAAAACCGTCTCTGATTGTACGTAGGATTGAAAGTTTTATGACTCTATAGCCCAAGTATTTAGAAGGCACTGATCTAACTATTATTTGGAAATTGTCATTTGGTTCATACATTTGTAGTTTATAGATCATTAAAATCATTATTTCAAAAGCATTACTTTTAATTATTTAGTATAATCCATTTAGCCAAGTATTATAGAATAGAGATTTTTAGGAGATTAGTTTTTTTCCTCAAAGGATCATTCACCGCCTTTGGAGGAACTTTGTTTATTTATGTACGCAGTTGTGCAACATAGAGAATTTGATAGTTTAAAGTGAATTTAGGCCTACCAGCCTTGGCTTGATTAAGCCAGAATTGTAGAGGTATCAGTGTGTACCTGTCAGTTGGCCAAAAGTGATCCATCGTTTTTGGGCACCAACAATGGGCACACCTGTTTCCAACCATGTATCTTTGATCACTCTCAATGATGTCTCTATTGAAGTTTTGTCCTTCGCCAATAAGGTGGTTCACACCTTTTCATACCCAAGACTAAAATACTCTAAAGGTGTATTGCAAAGGGTATTCACTACCTCCCATCGATAAGGTGATCACAATGTTGAAAGGAATCCCATTGCAATAAATCCAACAAATGACACTCTGATCTGCAACCTCTCTGATTTCATTTTTGTAGGCCCTAACGAATGGGCCTCTTTTTCATGTAACCACAACAATCTCTGGTTCAAAAGGTGGTGGCATTGGTATGAAAGGATGTGGGTCAACTGGTTGTGTCAAGCCACTAGTAGGCATCTTCGAGCTTTTCTTGGAAAGAGTGATGCAAAGGATAAACAACTATGACAAACCCAATGTGATTCAAACTTTATAACCCTACCTTTGCAAGATTTCTTACAACTTTTACTCTAGGTTCAATTCTCTAGGAAGGCCTAATTGTGTATTTACTCAATTTTATGCCTACTCAGGCTTCTCAAACCCTCACACACTCCACTTAAATTCTACAAACCCTCATTCTTCTGAGACACTCAAAAAGATCAAATTTTCTCATTAAACCCTCAACTCACTAGGGTTTATAACAGTCTTTCTTGCTAATGACACACATAGACCTACATAACTTGCACAAATGATTGAATAAAGAGTTTCCCTTTAGTAGGCACCTGGGCTGCAATTTAATGGAGGATTTTACCAAGTTTCATGATTTTTCAACAGTGCGATCAAAAGTTACAAAAAAAATTTGGTCGCTGGAAACCATAGCTCTGGTATAGGGCAGTTTGTTTTTTTTGCCATATTTTGAACAAAACACAATGAAATCACTCCAAACCAACTGCATTTTATTCTACAGACAGAAACACTAACTTTTTCAACCATTTCCAGGTCTGTCCTATTCCGTGCAAGCCATACAAAGAAAATCTCAGACTTTTATAACAGAAAAATTGTCATAAAACTGTCAAAAACAAGTGTTTCCCATCAAAAAATCCTTCACAGCTTCTTGGAACATGTTGTTTCATCCTTGGTGTCAGCCAATGGAATACCAAGATGCATCCATCAACACAAAAATCGAAAAATAGATTTAGAAGTGTCAGCTGGACTGAATTCTCCCTCTATTGTTGCCTAAGAATATACAACATCCAAGAAGAAACCAACTACATTTTGTGTCATATAAAAACCTTTATATGACAACGAAAGAAACTCCTGGATTCTTGTCAAGCAGAATTTGCATTGCTTATAATCATCCATAAACCAATATACAAGGCCCTAGTAGCTACTTCCAAGAGACATCTAATCACATTTGATATGCACCTTTGTTCATTAGATGCTGAATACTCATATGCACATCTATGTCAATTTACCTAGAGTCAAATCTGCCTAAAATAGATGTTTGGCTGCATAATCATTGTGACCTTATGTAACATGGGTGCTACCATCAGGTTCTCACTAGCAACCAATGTGAAGGTACAATGTACACTCTGCAGGAGTCATCTACCTTGTAGGTCATTTTTATTTCTTTATCCACATACCATGCATATGAACATCAACTCTCCAAACGGTAGCTATACAATCTACAAGAACAATTTGGTGCTGATATACAGCATCCGTGGGATTTTGTTCATTCCTGCTATTCTGAATTCCACTTTAAATTCATAATCATCAAGTTCGTCCGCCCACCATGACTGAGACTCTGTTGCTGGAAGCCTTTCCCATTCAAATTCTCTAGTCTAGGCAACTCCTCCACTTTCTTGGTTGCATGCTTGAATTATTGCGCAGCATCAATGTTTGTGTATCTTAATGGAAGGATTAGAAATATCCTTTGAAAGTATTTTGACCTATGTTACCGGATTCAGAAAAACACCCCGTGTTCCTGACCAGGTTCAATGCGGGTCTGGGTCTGGATTTGTCCAGCTCCTGACCAACCAAAATTGCTGCAGAATATTCACAAGGGCACCTTAAGAAGAGATTGTGTGCATTCCCACTCACCATATTACCAGACCTAAGGAAAAAACAAATTGCTCAGTCCGCTACTTAATAAGTTATTTAATATATTATAAATTATTATGTAATTTTTTAAAGAATATTTTTTATTGCTTATTTTTTAAATGATATTTTATTTTTTTCTAAATTATAAATAGTTTTCTAAAATATTTTAAATTTTGTATTCAATATTATTTTATTAAATAAAATTAGATATAAATAGAATATATAGTTTATATACATTTATAAATTCTTAAATACAAACATACATAATAATATTATATAATTAATATTAATAAAATTTTCTTTTAAAATTTATAAGATACATACACACAAACACACACCCAAGGAAAAAAAAAATTGTCGTACCCACACACCCATACCCGAATCGAAAACTTAGACTTTGGCTTCTCATACTTTGCAAATCAGCATTCAAAATACTACTCAAACAAAAAAAGCCAGTGCTCAAAATAAGAGAAATACACCAACCTTCAAGGTCAGGGTTGCTGCCAAAGTGAATACAACTAAAGCTATAAACCTAGAGGATGATAACTCAAAGCTTAGGAGCTATCATAGGTTCCACTCAAGCTTGCTAAAAATCTGCATTTTTTAGGAGATTGGGTTTAGTAAATCTGATTTTTGAAGTCCCTACAGCATTCCACCATGCTCTTACTATGCCTAAAGAGTTATGTGTTGCTGAGCTTTTTAAAGGACGCCACCTCCCTCCTTATTCACTTCTTTCCCCTCCAAAAGTAAAGAAATCTCCCTATCAACCCAAACCCTAACTCTTTGGACTGATGATCTCAAATTGATCAATCAAGTTAATTTAATCAGCTAACTTGGTTACTTAAGCGTCCTCACTCCTCACTAAAGCAAATCCCATATGCCACACATTCTGTTGATCATATAACTCTCTTACAAAAGGACAACTAAACTGAGTTTTAAAAAGTTATTTTGCAGAGAAGAATAGAGGAAAGGATGCTCTGACGGACCTGACCACAGACTTAATGAACCTAACAGAAAATCAGAAAGTATTAACAGTTTTGACCTGAACCTGACAAGTGCACTAGTTCAACTGCACTAGAACTTAAAAATTAACAGGATTATATGATAGAGATAAAGTCTGTGAGGCCTGAAAGATCTAGTATGTGTCAGAAGATTAATTTTCAGTCACAAAGACTTTTGGGCTTCCTCTGGGGACTCTCTTTTAACTGTCTGTAAGATCCCCATAATATCCCCCACCGCATTCTATTTCAAATTTTGCATGTTTCCCAATGATTGCTGAATAAGCAATTTGTCAAGCAGTTTGCATAGATATTAAAATGAAGGATTTTTGTGTTCGCGGCATTTGTATAATATTCCTTATGGTTTGAATCAATTTTATTGCACAATATTGTAAACTTGAAACAGCATTTCACTGTTTAATATTCATTCAAAGAAAATGAAGATTACACTTTCTGTTAATAGTAACAACTTCCAAGAAATATCATTTACAGGTCTGACCTTATTCATCCAGCTAAGTCAAAGGATAAATGATAGCAGCTTCAACTTTTAAACCACAGTATTCACCTTCAAATGGAATTCTGAAATTTCCTTATCGTCACCCAGCATGTTATTAGCTATCACACTACTCGTGATCAGTCCCTATCTCTTTTGCCCACAACCTGAAATATCTTCAATCAGTGATTGGAGAGTCCCTAGGTCTGTGCCAACAAAGTGGATAGTTCCAGCTCCCACATAACTACAAACTTCAGCACCAATCTTCCACTAAGATCCCCATCAAAAGCCCACATCCCTTGCTGGGACCAAATGACCCCTCCAAATGCCACTTCCAGAGGTAGGGCGACTGATGTCCAAAGCCCAAAAGCCCTCAACCTGCCCCTTTCCACTCACGTCCAACTTCCAAGTATATTTGACCAGCACAAAAATGATCCCCAGTGTCTTTAACCCTGCTTCACAATGACACCTCAGCAAATCCTCGCCCCAGCCATAGTGTGATATGCCAAAACTCCCACAACAAACAAGAAGGTACATATTTATCTCTCAATAACCTTCAAATATGGTGTCCGTATGTTTCTTGTCAACCTCCTGCAAATATCTTGATAATTTATCTTGCCAATAGTATATCGCTTCTGGATTTGATTGTGTAAGTTTTTTTGCATCAAATCAAATCCAAAAGCGATATACAATTGATCTCATGGAGTGTGGAAATCTACTAGCTCTCAATTTATCTTGCCTACAAGACTTCACAAATTATTGAATATTCGTTCAATGAACCCCTACTTGAAACCTATGTGATCTCACCTGCAAATTAGATTAGGAAGCTTGCGCCACCAAAACCAATCCAATCCAATTTATGCACCTATGAATGGGAAATCCACTAGGTTGGCTGAAATGGGTTTTTGTCCAATCAACCAAGAAAGAACCCAAGGGTTTTCACCATAGGGTTTGTTGAACTAAAAGCAGAAGCTCTCAAATCTCTTCAAGAAAATAACAAATCAAAAAAGAATTACTTTTAGGCTCTCCACTCTTTTATATCCATCATTGAGAGAGTAATTTTATTTTCTTTTCTTTAATTTCAATTTTCCGCTCATAAAGCAAACCACTTTATAATTTTACATTGGCATAAAATAATGTCACTTTTTTAAAATAACCAAGGTTCAACTTTTTATTAATTAATTTTAATAATCTTTGAGAAGCTTAGAACTATTTAAAATTTAATTAATTAATTATTCCCTTAATATACTTCACTTAGACTATAGGAATCAAATAGGCTAATAGTCTCCAATAAATGACTCATGGGGACATTACTCTGTCTTGCTAAACCCTACATTACAATGTTTTGCTAAGACCTCAACAAAAGTCATTTTAGTTAGCTAATCTCTAGACTGTCCATAACAACTTGGTCATATAGGCTTATGCTGCTTACCTCCAAAAAAGATCATTGTAATTGGTCATTTCTTAGTGTTCCCTTAAAAACGTTGGTCATAAGGGCTTATATTTCTTCATCTTGAGTCTTAGTGGACTTGTACATGGAAGTTTTGTAAGTATTAAGAGCACTTGAGAGTTGTATGGTGCTTCGACATTATTGTTGTGTGCATGAGAAGTGACAAGCACGTGGTGTAGAGAGATTTCTTATGCTAGAAGAAGATGTGGCAACCATTTCACTCTTTATGGAGATGCTAGAAAGCATCATGGTGGCATTCATGGAAGTAGGGATATCCTTTGACAATCCTAAACCTAAGGAGCAGCTCATTTCTCAATAGAAAGTGCAAAAAATGTATGTACAATATAGTTATCATAGTTGAAAAACTCATTCTCGGCAACTTCTTGCAAAGGCCCTATAAAAAACTAGATGATAACTTGGCAACTTCTCACCAAAAAACTCAGCAGCTTAAAAAAATGCTTAAATTTAATTAGAAATGCATTTTTTTTGCAAAATTCAATGAAGAGATGCATCTAATGAGTCAGTAAATGAGTAAACAAAAGAAAGATGTTGAGTCTAGATATATTTAAATGTAAATTGAGTACAAAATGGCATCCTCATGTGGAATGTTGATGGTTGGTAGCCTGATAATCCGAAGCAAAATTAAAATAGCAAATTGTCTTCGTAAAACTATAAGTAAATACAACATCAAAACAATCTACATCTTCCTCTTCCTCTTCCTCTTCCCAGCAGCTCTAGTGGGTCTAGTCCTGGAAATGCGTTGTGGTTGTGCCTCCTCACTCTACATAACTGGTTGTGACTTGACCTCCATCCTGGATGTAAATGGTGTTAGTGCTAGTACTGGCAATGACTCCTCATCATTCTGAACCTCCTCATCCTCAATTTCATTCAGTCCTAATCCACCCCCCTCCTCTATAGCCTCTCTCCAAATCATAAATCTCATCCTTCGTAAACAATGGAAGTTGCTCCTATGATATACAATCACTATAAGGATCAATGTCATCCAAATCAAGTGGACCAATCAATGTGTCATCTACCTTCCTTATGCACAACCGAAGGTTATATTACACAAAGACGAGGTCATTAAGGTGTTTATGAGCTAACTTGTTCCTCTTCTTTGTATGGATGGCCTCGAACAAGCACTAATCGCACTCACAACTAGATGAACTACAAGGCTGGCATAAGCTTCAGAAGGCAAGTTTTTGCAGATTTGGGGCATTTCCACCCCAATTTCACCACCAAGCATGTACAAAATAAAATATTGAAGAGTTAGAAAGCAAGGTGAAAACATATTTTTATTTTTATTTACTTATCATGTATGTGAAAAAATCCAAAATTCCGAATATTATGTTTGGGGTAAGAGTGGTTCCTCCTCTCTTTGCCATGTTTGAAGAGAATAGCTTGCCCCTTGCACATAGGTAAGTGCCCAATTCGGACACAATCAGGTCTCTCACCTCAATCTTGGGTACCATCCTCTTCATACATTCAATGAGGCCCACCATGACCTCTCCATTGGGATCTGAGAAGGATGGCAATAAGAGAAAATGAGGGTCGCGAAAGTACCCTGCTACATGAATGGGTTGGTGGAGCTGATTGTTCCACCTCCTCTCAATGATTTCCCATATGGGATGAAATTTGAGGCTAACCCCCTTGTAGAAATTTTTGATAGTCTCCTTAGCCCTATCCATGGCCTCATAGAGATATCACATTGGGGTTTGATCCCCATCTACCAAGCGGAGAACTCTAACCAAGGGCTCCAACACCTACAATTGAAAAATGCAAAAAGATCAATTATTAAAGTTACAAATTAATAATGAAAGACTTGAATACAAAAAAATTAAATATTCAAGTTTTCGATTTACCTTCACAATCTTTGTAGCTCTTTGGAAAAATAGGTTGTCGAAGACAATGTATGCAATACTCTCTCTGTCAGGCTTCTTCAAATAACTTGAGTCTAGCCATGCTTGAATCACAAACATTTGTTTCAAAGCCGTCAAATGCAAACCTTGTGACACTCGCTCTTACCAACTCTTTCCCTTGGGTGTGTTCTCTCATCAAGCGAAGAACCCAAGGGTGATTGTAGATGTATTTTGTGATCTTCCTTGCATCCTCTATAACTAATTTCACCCAATCTAGTTTTCCTTTGTCCTCCAAAAAAAGGTCAAGGACATGTGATGTACAAGGTATCCGAAAAAGTTTACTATATTTGTCTTGGAGGAACCTTCCAGCTACCACATATGTTGTTGCATTATCAGTTATGATTTGCACCATGTTATCAATTCCCACTTCCATTACAACTTGTTCTAACATTAGAGCCAAAGTTTCAGCATTCTTCACCTTGTTAGAGGCATTTACGGATTTCAAAAACACATCATCCTTACAAGAAACCAAAAAATTAATGATGGTGTGATTTTTGCCATCCATCCATCTATCGAAAAGAATGGTGCAACCAAATTGTTTACATTGTATTATTTGCTCTTCCACCACTTCTTTTGTCCTAGCAACTACATTTGTAAGCAACCTATAAGTACAAAGTAAAATTAACATTAAATACCAAATTTTTATTAAAAAAATAACTAAAATTCTACGAAAATTAGCAATTACTCTAAAAAAAGAACATAAATTTAGTCTACACTCTAAAAATAAAAACTCAACATAAGTTATGAAGATTCAAAACTAAAAGTTAAAAGTTAAAACATTTAAAAACTAAAACAAGTGAACTAGTCTCCCACTCAAGTTTGCAAAAGAAGGCACCTTGTAGCCTTTTCCCGCTACAGTCATTGCAGTAACCAAATTCAACCAATATGGATTTTTTGTTACTTTGAAAGGGATGTTGGTGAAGTACCTAACATCAACACAAGCAATGTCTATTTGCTGATGCACCTCCCTATTCCACCCAGTTCCCTCCAATGATGGTTGTGCTCCAGGTGTGTTTTTGTGCACAAAATATATATCTATAGATTGCGGCTTCAACACTGATGGTGGTGCTCTACTAAAAGTAGCAAAAGTGGTGGCTCATGGGGTGGTGGATTTGTGGATACGTGGGCCATGAAGAGAGCCCACTACGCGCTCAAGTGTTGCTTCTTCTTCTTCAAGGTTGATTGTAACACCTGTTGTCGATAAACTTGTATGTACGGGAATGTTATGTTAATTAAGTTGTTAGTCTGGGTCGTTAGTGGTCGAAGGGTAAGTAGTTATGTCGCGACAATTCAGTTGAATCCCTTCGGGCGATATATGTATTCTCTCAGATGGAAGAGAGGGGAAATGGAAACTGATATCATAATATGTATGCTTGCATTGGATGTAACTCGGCTATGATTAATGGAATATCTGGTAGTTCTCTGATATCTTGTTATAATTTCCTTTAGTAGTACGCATTAAATCTAATTTACCGTAGGTGGTAAACATTTGGCGTCATTGCCTTGACGATCTTGGGAAGTGATGGGGTACGGATGGCACACGGAAAGCAATGGGACAACCAATAGATTATGGTGGAAGGACCAATGAGGAAAAGAGAATGCAAAACTATTTGAGGGTGAACGGGCACTGACAACAAATTTCGTCTCATTACCCCGAGCATCCATCGAAATGCACGTCCGAAGGGAGGCTGCATGTAAGGAAGTACCGAAGAGTGTCGTGTGGGCTACCCTCGGAATTACTCTCGTCGTGGATCGGTTGATGTGCCATCTACCTCGTTTGCTGGCACAAACATTCCTTGCCTTTTAGAACCAACGAGAAGAGGTGAAGCGGGAGAATTGAAGGCAACAAATCCTAGCGGACTACCATTGCCGAAGGGAGGAAGAAGAAAGAGATGAAAATCATCGTAAAGGAAGCATGAACTAAAGTTCGAGAGCAAAATATGAATAAAGGAGAACACGGAGTGATATGATTATGTCCAAAGGATGACATATATTGTACACGAAATATGAATTAATAAAGTGTTTTGGATTTTATCGTGTGTTGTTTTCTTGTGCATGTATAAGGAACATAATTATGCCAAACCAATTAAATTAAAATAAGAATTTGAAAGAACAAGTAGAAGGGTGTGGGGCTATACAAAAAGCACTAGTCTTACAACAAGTAGAAAGAAGGCGACGGTTGAGGAGACTCGCAAAGGGATTACCCGAAGAGGTGGTTGATGAAGGCGAGGTTGTCGGTAGCAACGAGGAGTTTGAGAAGGAGGGGACGGTGAGGAACACCTGGAGGGAGGTGAATAGAGGATTTTATTGAGGAAACGAGAAGCCTGTTTGGGAACTTAAACTTAACCCTGCTAATAGATGTAAGGGAGGCTTGAAGGAAGGAAAGGGAAGAGGCTAAGGGTAGAGGAGCCGAGGATACCAGTACCGCCACGAGTGTCGGAGGGACAAAGGGGTATAAGAAGAAGCCTACCAGGCTTGAACACTTCTAGCAGTTCGGGAGTACCAAACGCATTGAGTTCATGGATACCCAGCTCGGGGGTACCAATACAACCAGTAACCACAAGAGTTACAATGGTGCAAAAGCAAAAACTACCCCAAGTTCACAGGCGACGGGAAGGAAGACCCCGTTCGACACTGCAAAACATGTGAAACGATCTGGACTGCCAACGGAGTCACAAACAACGACGAATGGAAAAGGCAGTTTCCAGCGACGTTGCGCAGAGTGACTGTTGACTGGTTCTCTAATGCAAATCCAGCCAAAATTTCTTCATGGGCAGACCTCAAAAAGGAATTTCAAACAAAATCTTGACTGCTCAAGGATGATAACGAAATAGTGGCCGAAATCTATAACACCAAACAAGCGAAGGATGAAACTGTCCGAGGGTACGGTCACCACCTAAAGGAATTGGTGGGAAAAATAGAAAGCCAACCGGCAATGGCCTGAAAAAGTGTTGGTTCCTTGAAGGATTAAAACTCCCTCCGAAAAAAAAATGAAGATTGTACCACTGTCATCGTACGAGGATGCTTATAACAAGGTGATGGACCTAGAAAGCGAAAACAAAATGGCAAAGAAAAAGGAGCAAATCGTCCGACGATGACGAGGATTCTTCTAATGGAGAGGGTAGTAGTGAAGAATCAAACAAGAAAGTCCAAGCCCTCCAAAAAGACATGCTATGCATGATGAGGGAATTTAAGACAACAATGAAGGGGAGCACCAATCGGAATGAAGAGGGAGACCTATGGTGCGCAGACTGCAAGGAGGAAGGCCATGCCAAGGGCGCATGTCCGAAGAAACTATTATGTGACATTTGCCAAATAGTGGGTCATTCCACCATGGAATGCCCATATAATATGAAGACACAAAGCCATCAGTAGGTCTTGTTGACACAGGAACCGTCTACCTCAACAGCAATCAGGAATACACAGAACACCATGGCATCATCCAGTGGCTATCGGAACAACCAACGGGGAGGAAGAGGTAATGGTAACAACAATACAAATAACAACAACAACGGGGGCCAAAGTCGAATTCAGTATGATGCTAGTGGGTGGCCAATGATACAATGTCGTGCATGCAACCAATGGGGGCACTTTGCTAGGGATTGCCCGAGAGGGAAAGCACCCCAATTCCTCTGTAGGTGGTGTGGTCCAAGTGACCACGACGACTCCAAATGTCCAAAAGCCTGGGGTGAAGATGCCACCAGGGGAAAGAAGGAAACTTGTCCTCAGAAGCAGAACCTTCCAACTCATCAAAGAGTTACTTTACAAGATGGGACCGGATCAGGTACTCCGACGATGTGTGATGGAGGAGGAGGTCCCAAGTGTTCTGAGGGAGGCTAACAAGGGTCCCGCCGAAGGGCATATGGGACCGGACACAACGGCTCGGAAAGTCTTACTTGCAAGGTTATGGCAATCGACGCTATACAATGATGCAAGAGAATGGGTGGTAAGTTGTGACACATGTCAAAGAGCCAGGAAACCTTTAAAAAGAGACTTTATGCCATTAAACCCCTCCAACGCCCAGGAATTGTGTGAAATATGGGGACTAGATTTTGTTGAACCACTTAAGGCAAGTAGAGCACGCAAGTGTAGATATATCGTCGTGGTGACAGAATATCTGACCAATTGGGTTGAGGCCAGAGCCCTGCCTGATAACTCTAGCTTGAGCACCACGAGATTCATCTACGAGCAGATAATTACAAGGTATGGCATACCCATTCAAATCACTAGTGACAGAGCGGGACACTATGTCAACATAATAAAGTTGCTTACCACCAAGTTTAAGATTTTTCACTCACTCTCGAGCCTGTACTACTCGAGGGCGAACGGCCAAGCAGAGGCTACTAATAAGATATTAGTATCTGTAATATACAAATCATGCGGAGTCGAAGGAGATTGGGAAGAGAGGCTCCCATCAATATTATGGGCCTATCGCACAACTTATAAAGTCACTACCGGACAAAACCCCCTTTCAGTTAATGTATGGACAGGAAGTTGTACCAACTGAATTCATGGTGCCAAGTCTAAGAATAGCCATCAGAAACAGGCTAAGAGACATGGAAAGTCTATGAGAAAGATAATACAATCTCAATAAGCTGGATGAACACCGAATGATGGCACAATAGGCTACAGATGTCACCCAGCAACAAAGAAAGGTATGGCACGACAAACAGCTCAGGCAGACGAGGTTTACACCGGGGCAGCTTGTCTTAAAGTACAACGGGTGAAATGAGATAAAGCTTGGCAAGTTCAAGGTGAGATGGCTTGGACCATGTAAAGTGCGAGAGGTTTCAGATAACAGCGCAATCAAATTATGGACCTTGGACGGGAAGGAAGTGGTAGACCCCGTCAAAGAGTCGAAGTTAAAACTCTACCATGAGCGACAGAGAGATGGGCACCAAGATTTGGGACGACGCTGCCGAACAAATTAGACTTAAAAAAAATTTAAGAAAAATAAAAAAAATTAAAAAGAAAAAGAGAGAGTTCGTACAGCGTTCCATCGTGTGGCGGAGCCCTAACGGTGGAACCACCGACGATGGGATCACCGAAGGTGGGGCCACCAAAGGTAGGACCACCGAAGGTACCGAAGGTGGACTTCCACTGTGCCCACCCAAATTCCAACACTTTAAAACAATAAAATAACAATAAGAGAAGAAAGAAAAAAAAATCACAGCAAGGGAAAGAAGAAAAGGGTGTAAAAGATATTAGTAAGGGAAACCAAAGTGTAAATCACGCACGGCAAAGAGCAGGTGAGGGGAGAATTTCAGCCCGACAGTTCTATATGGTAGGAGGAAGGAGTAACGGAGGTAGTTATTGACGCATCACTGTTTGTTTTAATTTAAAAGGGATAAGAAGCAGTTATTATGGAATTAGCAGGGAAGCGGAAGTGGAAAGCCTAGTTGCAACAAGCATTACCAAGCACCTCAAAAATGGACAAGAATGCTCGAATTCTACCATCGGGTATTAAAGTTGCAGGAGGAAAAGAGGGAGGTACAAGCCACAAAAAGAAGCCATTACCACCACGAGTCCAAACAATGAAAGATGGAAAAGATAAGATAACACCACAAACCATAGCTTTCGAAGGACTTAATGGGTTGGAGTGCCACAAATGGTGGAAGGAGACTCAAGACACAGATATAGTGAAAAAGCAATTACAGAGGGTGCAGGTACATTGGGCCATTCAAATGCCCGTATTTTGCATTCGAGAGTATGAAGACGCCATGCGTCTCATGATAGAGGCCTTCAACAAATTTTCGAAGACAAGTTCATTTCCATATTTGGGGAAGGATATCACAATGGGCTTTAAGTCAACAGATTTTACACGTGTATTTGGCATTCCAGGGCAAGGGAATACGATTGAGACGAAAGCTAAGAAGATGATCTGGGAGGAAAAAGAATATTGGGTGAAGCTGGTTTCACGAGACCTTACACAGGAGGAGATGGATTTGGTTGTCAAGGCAACAAAGGGTCGAGGTATGTGGAAGACTTTTGTAGCTAAAGGTCAATGGAGGTGTATCATGGATGTGGTCAAAAGCCGTCTCACAGGATCGAGTAGGGCCTCGGACATAGCCCTCACACAAATACTTCTCATGAATGGGCTAGGGAATGGGGTGGTGTACAATTGGGCATCCTTGTTGGCCGAGAGGGTGTCTGACTTTATGATGCTCCAGCATCGTACCTTCTTATGCCACATTATGCGATAGGATTTTTCCTAGAGGCAACACGCACGCAACTCCCACCTAAAGACCTTGAGATAAAGCCCCAGGGCACTTTGGCACCAAGGGAGCTGCCTATCTTTTATTGGCGACATCTAGACATTGGGCACTCCGACATGGCACAAAAGAGGAAGCATCAAGTAGTTTTGTCATAGTCAAAGAATATAGACAGTGGGAGAGAGCCTACCTTAGAGGCCTTGGATACATTAGATAGTGACAGCACGAGTCAGGCTGCGGGGGATGAGCTTGTGGAGTCCACCCCACTAGGAACCATGGGGAGAGTGTTGTTCAGCCTAGCTATTCTGACGACCTCAGTGCACTGGCCTCAGCCTGCGACAATGAGTCATGGTCACACGGCATCATCCCTGCATTCGAACAGCTACGAACACTAGTAGACATGACTCCACCAGTAGCCATAGTCACAGCACGTTCAATAGAGGTTACTCTCGTACCCTCCCCATTACCTTCGGTTGAGGTTGTGATTACAGTAGCAGGGTCTGAGGCCGCAGGAGAGTCACCACATGAGGAGTTCTCGGGTGGCAATATGGGAAGACTGGAGGTCAAGGAACAGCCTATCGGTGTGGAGATTCCAAGGGATGGAAGGTTCAGTTAGAGGTGATCTGACACAGTTGTCACCTATGATGTCGCAGTACTTGTGGGGCCGCTAGCAATCAAGGATCAGTCGGCCACTGCACCCCTTGAGGTCGTGAACACTTGGCTCACTCGCTGATTTCAGATGACACCATTGGCACCCATGGGAGCTGCAGCTTTCTCATCCCAACGGGATGTTCCCCCAGAGATAGTAGACTTGGATGGAACCGGGGATTCCAAGGGTGATCTTGTAGCAGAGTTGGGGAACAGTCAAGTGGCAGGTACATGAGAGTTGGTGTAGACCGAGACAACTGAGATAGGGGAGTCAGTAGGGCAATGTACCGTAGTGGCAGCTATGGCATTGGATGAGCATACAACAATGGAGGACTCCGGAGCTATGGTAACCAAGGTATGGTTGGCGCTTCTAGCACCTGCAGAGCTACCTAGACAGCCAACAGGGGAGGACATCGAGGCATACCTGGCTGACATGGTGGTACGGGGCCAGAAGGTAGTGGCCTCAGCACAATCGAAGGCTCTTAAGAGTGTCACCAACAACCTTCAGCGGTTACTAGATTTTGTGTAGGAGTGCCCCTTAGCGTTTGCCACTTGTTTTGAGGCACAGGGATGGCCGACCACAGAGACTCGAGAGATGTTAGATGCTTGGGTTGTTGGAGAGCCTGTAGTTGCCAGTCGGGTAGAGACCTTGGTGAGCAAGTTGGAGCAAGCCTTCAGGGAGAAGTACTATACCCTGAGGCGTAGGGAGTACATTTCTGGAGGACATGAGGCTGTACGGGTGGACGCGAAGAAGGCTCGGGAGGAGATGGGCACTCGGTTGGAGGCGATAGAGAGCACTTTGGCTCACCAGAGACAAGAGTTGGTAACCCAGCGGGCAGCCTGGACAGCAAAAAGGGTGGAGTTGATGGCCCAGTTGGACGCTGCGAGGATAGATTGCATAGCTATGGAGCAGCAGTTGGTGGAAGTCATTAATGAGAGGAGTAGGTTGCAAACAGGGTTGACTCAAGCACGAGAGGAGATTGATGTAAAGGGGAAGGAGCTTCTCGAGGCAGCCCTGATGGTGAAGTTAGCATTGGAGCATCGGATGGTTGTCGAGTGAGACCTGAAGGCTCGGACACAGTAGGTCTATGAGCTTCGGGCGCAATCGGCATCTTCAGCACAACCAGCTCCTTTAGGGACGCTTTCTATTCTCCATTCAATTTAGTCATGGTTTCTACTGGCTATATTTGTAAACATTGTCTCCGTTTTTGTTATCAGTCGTCGGAGACAACTTGTTTTTTTGGGGGGGATGATGTTGTCGGTAAACTTGTATGTAGGGGAATGTTATATTAATTAAGTTGTTAGTCTAGGTCGTTAGTGGCCGAAGGGTAAGTTGTTATGTCGTAGCAGTTCAGTCGCACCCCTTCAAGTAATATATCTATGCTCTTGGATGGAAGAGAGAGGAAACGGAAACTGATATCATTATATGTATGCTTGCATTGGATGTAACTTGGTTATGATTAATGGAATATCTGGCAATTCTCTGATATCTTGTTATAATTTCCTTCAGTAGTATGCATTAAATCCAGTTTACCATAGGTGGTAAACAACACCTTGAGATTCAGCTATGCATGCTCTCATGGTTAGTTTTGCCCTCTCCCTTTACAATTTTTTCTCTTCTTGGGAAGCAACACATTTATTTCTCTTTTTATTTCCTCTGTGGTCTTATCACAAACCCTTGTATCATGCTTCATGATGCCTACAAGGTGGTATTTCAAGCAATGTATGCATCCATAGATTACTTTTTCACACTAGATGCAAATTATTGTATTAATTTTCGGTCCTTCAAAGGCATACTTCATCCCTACATATCTAGATGGGCATGCATCTACTAAAGCACTAGCAGATCCTGAAGCTAACCTAGTTGTAGAAGAATCTCTATTTGCCATTATCAATCAAATTTCAACCTACACAAACAAATTGAAACCACAGAATGATATTTTAATAAAAAAATTAGCAAACAAACTAAATTAGTTTAAATAAAAAAAAATTCTCATCAACAGATTTATTATTTTATTAATAAAATAAAAGTAGCTTCTACATGAAAACTTTAAGATCTAACATCCCATAAAACCCCAGTTCATTCGTCGAACCATCCCTATTTGCTAAAATTTTTAGCTATCAAATTTACCAACAGAAACCCTAACCCTACACCATCACTTTCGCAATCATTACAGACATTGCAACTTGTTATCAACAACAAAATTGCAGGAATAAAGCCCAACACTCACCAAAACCACCCTAATTACAGTTCTTATGGCATAATTACAATAACAGCATTAAACAAAAAACGACATCAAAAAACTTACGAGCACCCAGGAATTGGCTTGTTGGCTCAAGCTCTTGCTCTGTTTCCACTCGCCCCATTAACTACCTTGCATCGCCACGCCTCCAAGCACACCTCCCCTTTGTCCATTTCTTGGCGACCGTCTCCTCTATGAAATCTCCATCTCAGCGATCCTAGCATTGCATTTCATTTCTTCAATTTCTTCATCCAATTGCCTAATCATCAACACCAATTTCAAATCCATCCACCCCCTACGAGCTTCTTTGAAATGTTGTCTGTGCTTTTTCTCCTCAAACCGCCAAACAAAAGGGGTAAATTTGGTGTCCACCATCTCGACATTTGTTGGATCATCTCTAAAATTCATTCCCAATCTAGGTACCGCTCTTTCAAGGATGGGATCCAAGTATCCAAGGAAATCTACAGGCACTATGGTTCGAATGATCATTCGAACATTTTCCACTGACTCACCCAATTGTAGACCCTATGCCGTTATCATGGAGTACACATCCGTGTTTGTCCTATGCTAGTTTTTAACCTAGTTGAACATGTCTCCTAAAATCATTGCCACACTATCCACCAACCTGTGATCCTTAAACAAAAACATGCCTTCTAATCTCCTCTTCGTCACCGACCCATAAAATGGATTTTGTTGTTTCGTTGCTTGAAAGGTAAACAAAGTTTCCATTTTCAAGCTACTAAGCCAGACCACATTACTTGCAATGAGAATAATGAAAAACTTTAGGGAGATTTATCAAATTTTTGGTACATCCCCCGTAATAAATGCATATCCTCCCATAACATTCGCTATCACTTCGGCCTTCTCACCATATTTAATTCTCTGCACCCATACAGTGCCACCAACCTGCCTACCACCTTTTATAATTTCCTTTTCTTTATTATTTTTAACGTTACTTCACTATCTTAAATTTTCAAATTTCTAAAGTCCTCAATTTGAATTTCCCCTTTAGAATTCGAAAGGGTGTTTGCTTCCTTATTTCCACCTCTTTCACATGCAAAATTCTAAAATCATTCATAAGGGCTAATTCTGCACCAATAAGTTCTATGTAATTCTGCAAATTCCAAGCTTGCAATGCTCCTTTGATTATTGATTATAATAATTTGTGAGTCCCCTTCAAGAAGTAGCTTCGATGCCCCTAATCTTCTTGTCACCTTAACAGCCACTAAAGCTGCCTCTACTTTTGCCACATTATTGGTTCCGTCTTCAAGCCTCTTTCCACCTAGGGTTATAATGTTGTCTCTCCAATCTCAAATAATAAAACCTGCACTTGATGGGCCAGGATTTCCCATTGAGACCCCATCAAAGTTAACTTTCCACCACCCATCGTCGAGTTTTGACCACATAATAGATTCCGACACCATAGACATTGGTTTAACCCAACTAAGCCCATTCACGAGCCTATATTAGTTTAAATAATTTTAAACATAGTTTAAACTTTAAAAAAAAGTGTTAGGGTTTGAAATTTTTAGGAAAAGTTGAGATTCTTAAGAAAACAATGAAAAATTGTTTTAAAATGGTGTTAAATCTTGTTCATTACACTCAAAAACAATTTAGAGTACTTAGGAAATGTCATTATAGAGTTTCTATAACCTAGATGCAACAAAAAGGAGATAAAATGATTTAAAAAAGGAAAGAAAAAGATATCTAAAAACTTACCTGAGACTCTGATTTTGCTTCAAAATTCTCTTCAAATCTGTTCCAAATTGACCTAAATCCTTGCAAATCACCTTGCAATACCTTGGAAGGTTTTTTTTGACTTGGGGAGCAAAATACAATTCACAAAATGCAAAATGACCTTTTTTTTTTATGTCAACCTATTATATCATTGCAGCCGAGTAATAGACATGAACTCGCCAATTTCTTGGCAAGAAGTTTCAGCAAGTACGTGTGGCAATTACTTAAGATATAAGATTAATTTAAACAAAAAGTTAAGGGCCATGTGAAGAATCATGACGATGAAGGAAAAAGATTTATAAGAGACTACATATAGTTGTGAGTCTTGAGGGAAAAGGGTATTCAAAGAAGACCAAGCAAAGAGAAGGATATCATTGGAAACAAAAATTTATATATTTATTTACCACTCCTTGTGGAGTATGAATTAATATTCTAACAGCCTAAGGATGAAACCCTCTAGGACTGAAATTGAAGGACAGGAATTCTTAATTTATCTTGTCAAGAAAAATGAAGTTGTTGAGGATATCTCAACAAACTCTTTTTCCGCAAATGAGGAAATAAACACATTAGAGCCAAAAGCTAAAGAAAAGGTTTCAGTAGTTACTTTCATTGATTTTGAGTATGCAGGACTTGTTAGATCAACAATGAACAATAAGCAATATGGGAATGCTAACATTAAGTGGGAATCAAAAATGAAGAATACATTTTTATTTATCTAATTACCACTCCTTTGGAGCGTGGAACTACAGTTTATTTTCACTAAGGATGAAACCCCTCATGGCAGAAATTAAAGGACAAAAACCCTTTATTTTCCTTGCTAAGTTTGTAGACGAGAACCCAAGACAACCAAACTAAGAAATTATTTACCAAAGGCATTAAACTGTTGTAGACCTGAACAAAATTCACTATACTACAGAAATAATATCTGATATAAATCTTGGCAGACTTCAGAGAATCCAAGCAATTCAATAAATTTAATTTCAGGAGTAATTATTTAATCAGCTAGTTAAAAATCAAAAATTCTTATTAATAATTAATTGTGTGAATATGACTGAGTCAGATTTTATTATTTAAAAAGTAAAAAATGAAAAATAAAGGAAAAATAAAAGGGATATTACAATTCGTATCAGAGCTGTGTTCCTGCTAGCCTGCATGGTAGCACTAACATGTTGGATGTATTCCAATCAGAGGCTTGAAAGTCTACAAAAAAGATAGAGATGAAAGGTTCTATAGAAGCCTAATACATTATTTTCGACCAAGGTTCTTAAATAAAGAGGAGCACATAGATTTTGTTCAAGAATTATTGATAAAAAATAAAAATACATAAAGGCAAAGAAAGGTACAAACTTGAGGCCCCCAAAATCTTTGACCAATACCAAAGGTTAACAAAGGCAAGATTTCAAAGCTAGTGTTCACAATGATGAGTACTTGGGAACCATTATCTCGACATTACAAGACGTGACAATTAGCCTAAATTTGGAAGTTTTAGATCACAAGAATGAAGATATTGAGGATATCTCAACAAACTCTTTTTTGACAAATGAGGAAGTAAACACATTAGAACCACACGCTAAAGAAAAGGCTTCAGCAGTTACTCTTGCTAGTTTTGACTATGCACGAATAGATAGATAAACAATCTAGAAATTCTAACACTCACTGAGAATAAAAAATGAAGGATTCAGAAGGCAATTGTTTAGAATTAGGCCACTATGAATGGTCCAAACATGAACTAATTACCAATCTAATAATAGGAATAAGTTTAAAATTTGCAACTAGGTTGCAGATAATCCACTTTTCAAAATGGATGTGGAGAAATTTGTCCATTGAGATAACCCACTTTTTGAAATAAAGGTAGAGACATATCTTGGTTCAAGTTACACTTGTAATGATGTCAGAGTAGTGCAACAAAAGACAAATGGTGAAATGGTTTCTCATAAAGAAAAGCCCCCAAGAAAGTTAGAAGTTGTAGGAACAAAGAAATTAGTAGGGTTAGGTATGACTCAAGAAGATATGTAGGACAATATGAATCACCAAGGGAAATTGTTTAAGACAAGAAAGACAATTGTTTAACAAGACTTAGCAACAAATAGGCAGCTAAAAAAATATACTGCATCAGTACAGAGATTCATAATATTTTCAAGATTGATTTAGGATCCTGGTATCTCCAAGACAGACTTAATCAAGTGAAAAAAAAATGGTGCATCTTAATTGCAATTGCTCAAGGACAAGCAAATCCTTGGAAGGATGGAATATAATATCCCCTTGTTGAAATGAGATTATACTAATAAATTAAAAATTATATTATATAATGAAATATAATTATAAAATACAAAATTAAAGTCTAATTTAATCATAAGTCAAAGGGCGAGTGGAAAATCGTGACTATTGAAGGAAAAAAGATATATAAGAGACATACAGATAGTTGTAAGTCTTGAGGGAAAAGAGTATTTAGAGAAGACAAAGCAAAGAAGGATATCATCAGAAAGACAATAGTCACGAAAGAAAAGACAAGAAAGACAATTGTTTAACAAGACTTAGCAACAAATAGGCAGCTAAAACAATATACTGCATCAGTATAGAGATTCATAATATTTTCAAGATTGATTTAGGATCCTGGTATCTGCAAGACAGACTTAATCAAGTGAAAAAAAAATGGTGCATCTTAATTGCAATTGCTCAAGGACAAGCAATCCTTGGAAGGATGGAATATAATATCCCCTTGTTGAAATGAGATTATACTAATAAATTAAAAATTATATTATATAATGAAATATAATTATAAAATACAAAATTAAAGTCTAATTTAATCAAAAGTCAAAGGGCGAGTGGAAAATTGTGACTATTGAAGGAAAAAAGATATATAAGAGACATACAGATAGTTGTAAGTCTTGAGGGAAAAGAGTATTTAGAGAAGACAAAGCAAAGAAGGATATCATCAGAAAAATAATTTTATATATTTATTTATCACTTCTTGTGGAGTATGAATTAATATTCTAACAGCTGGAGGACAAAACCCCTCTGGGACTAAAACTGAAGGACAGAAACCCCTCTTGTCAAAGTTAGTGGACGAAAATCCCCAGCTTGAGCATAAATTAGAAACATTTCAAAAACATTTATACAAAGGGAGAAAGCTGCAAATTTTGAAAGAAAAATTATAGCAGAAGCTAAACAATAAGTTTAATATTTTCAGAGATATATTTTAAGCCTTATATCCAAATTATACTCAAAATTAGAATCTTCGGGATAATTTTATAGTTATAATTAACTATGCGATCATTATTGTGAGTTAGGGTTATTTATTTAAGGAAAATAAGAAAAAATTAATAAGGGATGCAAAAGAGTACACTATAATTTTTGTCCACGGACTACCAAAATGGACAAGGATGTGTAAGAAGATAGCTTGACCATAGAATCATAAACCAGAAAATTCCTGGCCTTGGGGCAATGCTAGTTTGAAGTTTGAACCAACTAGTCATTCAATACAGTCATATTGGCTTTTTTAATCAATTGCCTGCAGTTTTTCAAATAAAACCTGCCAAGAAACATTGTCTATTCAATAAACAAAAGGCTTTTGGTGGTTTTCAACAAGACCCCTGCATTCTTCATTATAATCTGATCTTTTTTTAAATTTTTGGGGGATTTTTTAACTTCTCACCCTATAAACAAATTTTGACTTTTTAGAGGAAAAATGAGTGGATGAAGAGATGAATGAGTGATCAACAATTTAGGCACACCTCTGGCATTACCGGTTTTCGACCTTTCCACATTTCTTCAAGGATTCTTCACCTACTTCATCCAAGATATTGCACCCAGAATTACGGTCATGCTAAGCATTAGTAGTCCCTCTGGCATTTTATAAGGTTCATTTTCTTTTATTGTCTTTACTTGACACTTATTTGTTTCTTTTTTGTTACATTTTTCGCAATTTTTCTTGTCTTTTATTGAAGCAAAAAAAACCTTTCCAGATCAGTAATATCCACATGGCCACAGGTTATCCTCGAATGATGCTCTTAAGCAGGTTTCAGGACTCTCGTAGTGTAAGATGATCAGTGACAATTATAGACAAGCATATGGTTGTCTTGATATCTTTGTAATTGTATGGTATGAGCTTTCCACAGTCCATAAATTATGAGAGTTTTTCTGGATGAAAACTGTGCATGTATTTGTGTTCAACATTTCGAATTGCAACAAGTGATAAAAATTGGTATCTCTGTAATTTTATAAACTTGTATTTAGCATCACAAATCTTAGCCACTTCATTGAGATGGTGCACATAATGTAGCTATCTGTCATATTGACTAATTGTTAGTAACTTGTGAACATCAAGAGAAGTCCTTATTTTCTCAACGTAAGCTCCAAGAAACAATTTTCAAGCTATGCAAGAT
Organism: Chamaecyparis obtusa; assembly: GCA_027943335.1. Lineage (NCBI taxonomy): Eukaryota > Viridiplantae > Streptophyta > Pinopsida > Cupressales > Cupressaceae > Chamaecyparis > Chamaecyparis obtusa. Next base: position 53,990 of record BSBK01007605.1, on the reverse strand, counting down.
AGATGCTGTTTGTTAGCAAATTAAATTAAACGATTTATCTGCTTTTAAAAGGGCAAATTTATGAAGTAATGGGAGAATGTGTGGTGTAATATTCTTCAGATATTTGTTCTTTTGGGGTATTTTTAACTATGTTGGAGTATTGTAAATAAAATCGTCACTTTGATAACTATTTTCGATGAGTGGTCATTTTTCTGACTTCTTCAGTTAAATATAGGCAACAAATCACAAGGAATGGCGACCAACAAAGCACACAAGAACCACAAAACATTTGTTAGCAAAACTTGTGTGTGCATGTATGCTTTTCCAAACACCTCTTGCCTTAGGCAGTTATGATTTTCCTACATAAGAAACTTAGAAGTCAATAAAATTATATTCACCATGAAAAGAAATAAAAAACCCAGGAACTTCTCAAGTGATGCATTTGGTAGCAAATTTAGCAAATAAAAGATTATCTGCAGCCCTATTCCAAACTTTAGTATCTAATCAAATATTAGTAATTATGTAAAACCATGTAGCAAATTATGATGATTCCATGATTATTCATAAAATTGTCTAATAAAATGGTCAACATGCTTCAGTGGTGCTTAGTCTAACTTGTATGTCAAAGTCATAATTGCATACACGCATAAATTTTATATGGGGATAAAATTCTGCTGCAGCTGCATCCAGCATTTGATCAAGGTGCTCCGTATATGGACATCTGCAATGAAACTATGTAACCAAATAAATAAATATCCGTGTAAAATAACCACATAGATTGATTCATACATAGGTAACATTGCGGTACAACATAATCACATTTGATCAGCTATAAATCATTTACTGAAAACCAATCGATTCGCAACATGCTGCATTCTTGAGAGAGATTTGTGAGATTCAGATTATCCCAACATGCAGTAAGATTAAAAGCAGCATATCAGACTAGGCTAATTCCCACATGCCCCTCGCTGTGTTCCCAATGCCCATAATAGATTAGGGAAACACACCTTATTGTAAAGGCTACAACAACAGGATATCCTTCATGCAGAAGTTGCACAAACTGACGCTCAGACTTGAATTCAATTACTTGTGAGGGTCCGATATCCCTTGGATAACCTGTATAGTATCTGAAATTGCATAAGCACTTGAAGGCATTAGTACATTTAACATTATAGACGGATATTGAGAACAGGATGTACAGAAATTGACATTAAAAAACACAAAAAAGTCCATCTAGAATATTTAATAGAAAAATGAAAAAAGATTTTAAGGCAGTCTATATAAATACCAAATGCCTATATAACATCCAGTGCTTGAACTTATTCAAATTCCATTCTATGATAAAATAATTACACAAAACTGGGGTTAACCCTGCAGCCCAACGGTTAAGTTGCGAGTCACATTAAGTGGAAGTTGTGAGTTTGAATCACTTGCAGGTCTACAGGGTGGAAGGGATTTCTCTGCCGATTGATTGATGAATACCTGTGCCTTGGTTGGTGTGTATGGAGTGACACAGACCTGGTCACTGTATGACTGCAGCTGCCACGACGAACCTAACCCAGCCCAGTCATGGTCAGCCTAGCAGTCAAGGTGGACACTGACGGCAGCCACGAGGAGATATAAGGAGACATCAGACTTAAGGGAGGACCGGCAGGGGAGTTATAAGGAGTGCTGCCGAGGGAGAGATAAGGGGATGCATGGAAGGATATAGGAGATATGCAGAGAGGCATAAGGGTGGAGAAATAAGGAGTGGAGCTACTTGGAGAGATAAGGGTAGAGAGAAGGGGGACATGAGGTGGTCGGCAGGTTGAGGGGAGACATAAGGAGTTTCGCTTGGAGTGATAAGAGGCCAGAACCTGCCGCGTGGAGGGATAAGGAGTTGAAGGGAAGTATAAGGAGATTAATGCGGAGAGATAAGGGTATTGAGGCAATTGGAGGCTGGGCACACACCAAATGGAGCAATAAGGTGGTGTGTCGTGGCAGCAGGAGTGATAAGGTGGATTAGAGGGAGACATAAGGGAGCAATCAACAATTGGAGAGGTAAGGATGGACATCGACACAGGTGGTCTTCGTGCAGGGAGATATGAGGGCGCGATACTACCAATGGAGGGATAAGGGGGTGTCAGATATATAAGGAGTAATATATAGGCAGTATAACTCGAATATGTCACCTATCCAGGAGGTGTTAATGCCTCAGCAGCCTCACTAATGTAACCACAAGGATGGGCTCTCCCAACTGTGACCCCACTGGTTCACAGCTCCAGTCAAAAGCAATTACCAATCAAAAAAAAATTACGCAAAACTATAAAGGAAATATATGTAGGTGTGGCATATTGGGAAGTTTGAAGCATTAGAAATAAAAGGATATTAAATGACAAGAAAAAATAAGGTTGGAGAGATAAGGTATCCTTTTGGGAATGAGATGGGAAAACCTTAAAACATTTTAAATGTAAACCCTATTTTTTCAGCAAATTATGTCATCATGTTGCATGAGAGAGACTTTGCATGGAGTATAGCCAAACCATCTCTAATAAAAATAGAGTAAAACGAAATGTTTTAGGCCTTGAATGCAATGGTGGCACTTATTGATTCAAATGGCATTTGGCTGAAATGTCATACCATTATGCTACGTTACCACATTCGCCTGTTGGACCCCAAATTCGAAATTCGATTCGCTCCTAATTCGTATACGGTTCAAATTTGCTACCAATTCAAATTTCGACTGAGACATTTGCTGTAAATTCAATCATTAGAACCCTAGTCAAATTTCCCACAAATTTGAGCGAATTTGTAAATGCCCACGCGAGCCCAGATCGAATTCGGGCGAATTTGGTCAAACGTTGTTTTTGTTGACTTTTGATTAAAGTTTTTTAACATTATTTTGGGCGAATTAAACCTAAAAGTGACTGCCAAATACAAGGCACGGCATATATCACGCCAAACACATTGTTTTCTCATTCTGTTTTTATCGTTTTCTCTCACACGACACAGCAGCAACAAGTCTCTCACACGGCACAGGTCCCATTTCAACTCTGTTTAGTTTCTGTTTTGCAATTGTGTTGATTTTGTTACAATGACTACTCTTGTTTGAGGTAAAAGTGGAGTCCCATAGAAAAGAACCGACAATAAACATCTACAGTTAAAACTTAAAATGATGACTAGGAAATAGCAGCGGGAGACAGGGACTCCTATTTTTTAATCTTAGTTTGGATGTATGCAATGTGCTGATTATCTCTAGATTTCGGTCTAAAATTCACAAATTTCTAGATTAAATCGAAGGAGGAATGTTTGGAACTCAAGTCAAAACAAACAAAGGTGGATTCCACTATGAAGTAGGATGTGAAAAATAAAAAGCAAAGAGGTTTTTAGTTTTTTTCTTTTTGAAGTAACAATGTTGAGAATTTTTCACGATTGAAAAATATAGTGGGTATTGTGATAAGAACATGGCTTTATAGTTTTTGATTAAATTCACAAATTTATGTATTAAATCAAAGGAAGAATATTTGGAACTCAAATCAAAACAATAATGATAGAAACTCTTAAAAAAACCAAAGCATGGTGTCCCATTTCGTTATTTTGATGCTAGATGTTATGATTCAAACTTCAGTCAATAAATTAGTTTAGGGTCACAGAATAAACTGATCTAGATAATTGTCTTCTCCAAGAGTTCAACTGAGTAAAGTCTTGTGTTTTTTTTGCTTTGCTTGTTGTTTGTAGATTCAAAGAATGGCTGCAAGTGTTTCTAGCACCGGAAACTCCCGCTTCAAAATAGACAGATGCTCTCCACTGTGGCAATATGTGGAAATGGTTCAACCACTGGCAAGTGGAGGAGGTTATTTGTGGATTTGCAGCCATTGCAAAGAAGAATATAGTAGCTCTTATAGTAGAGTGAAAGCACATTTGTGCTTTATTCCTCAACAGGGCATTAAATTTTGTACAGGGAAGCCAAGAGTTAAAGGGGTACTACCTAAGTACCTTCTTCCAAACCACATAGTGAACAAATATATTCAAGAGCAAAAACAAGCAGATGAAGCAGCTGGGCATGGTAATTCTCATCCTTTGCAAAATGCTAGCAAAAACAAAAAAAATCATCTATGGCTTCAATTTCTACTCCCAATGAACCACCCACAGAGGGCCATCCATTCTTGTGTGCTCCTCAAGAACCAGTTGCAAATAAGAGAGCAAAGGGGCCCTTGGAAATATCATTTCAGAATGAAGGTAGAGACATTACTGAGGAAGACATAGCGAAATGCATCTATGCAAATGGATTGTCATTTAATGTTGTTCGCTCACCGTATTGGCAAAAAATGGTGAGTTCAATTAATGAGGCTCCGAAGGGGTTCAAGGGTCCAGGGTATGAGAAGGTGTGCACCACTTTATTGGATAGAGAGGTGACCAATGTAGGGCTTCCATGCAGCCCATCAAGAATTCACGGATCGAAATAGGTGTGACCATAGTATCCAATGGATGGAAAGATGCAAGAAATCGTCCTTTGGTTAATGTTATTGCAGTGTCCACAAGAGGTGCAATGTTTCTAAAGGCTGTGGATTGTGAAGGGGAGGTGAAGGACGGTCTTTTCATTGCAAACATTCTCATCCAAGCCATTGAGCAAGTTGGCTCTCAAAATGTTGTTCAGGTAATAACCGACAATGCCAAGAATTGTAGGGTTGTCGGGTTATTGGTTGAGGAGCACTTCAAACACATTTTTTGGACACCTTGTGCTGTGCACTCACTCAACCTATTGCTGCAAAAAATTGGCACTAAGATTGAGTGGATTAAAAAAATGTATGAAGATGCACAAGAGATCCAAATGTTCATCACAAACCACCATATGACACAAGCCATATTTAGACAATTCTCGAAATTGGAGCTCTTGAAGGTAAGTTAAATTATTTAAAATTTAAATATGTTTTAGAAATTTAGTCACTTTAGTTTAGTAAACTTGCTATGTTTTTTAATTTTAATTTTAATCTTGATTTTAATTTTTAATTTATTATTGTTTTGATTTTAAAATAGGTTGCCGAGACCCGCTTTGCCTCCAACACTATTGTTTTGAGATGCCTTGTCAAGGTTAAAGAGGCATTGTCTAGAATAGTAATCAATAATAATTGGAGCATATGGAGGCAATCTAATAGTGCCAGGGCAGCTGCCATTAAGGCAATGATAGTAGATGACCCATGGTGGGATCGTGTTGAGTACCTCCTGAGGTTCACTTAGCCTATATTGAGCATGATCTGATACACTGACATGGATAGACCTTGCTTGGGTGAGGTATATGATGGCATAGACTCCATGATTGAGGATATTAAAAATATCATAAATGAAAGAGAGCAAGATCCTAAAGAAAAGTTCTTCAAGGAACTACAGATAATCATGGTAGAGAGATGGAGCAAAATGACTACCCCTTTGCATCTACTTGCCTTTGCATTGAGCCCCAGGTTCTCTAGTCAATCAATCCTCAGGGGGAGTATCACTACAGTTGCCCCATACAAAGATCCTGAAGTTGCTCAAGGGTACAAGGCAGCCCTTCGAAGACTCTTTCCCGAGCACATAAGACCTGCAGTGAGGTCTAAATTCATCAGTTTCGCAAGCACCGATGATTGTGGTCTTAACGCTCTTGAAGACAAGAACAATGTTGATGCTCATAAATGGTGGTACTTCCATGGACAAATGTACCAGCACCTGCAACGCATTGCCATCAAAATTTTATCACAAGTAAGTTCTTAACTCTTAAGATTCTAATTTCTAAATTCTTGTTGATGAATATTGAATTTATATTTTAAAAAAATTTATTCAAAACTCTTAACTCTTTAATTTCAAAATTGTAAATCTTGATAGGTTGCTAGTTCATCATCGTCTAAGAGGAACTGGAGCACATATTCCTTCATCCACACAATAAAACGCAATAGACTAAATTCTAAGAAGGCAGATAACTTGGTCTTTGTGCATTCAAACTTGAGGCTCACAACACACAAAGACAATGCTTACAAAAAAGGGGAGGCAAAGCATTGGGATGTTGAACTAGAGCGTGCAGAGTTGAAAGCCCAATTTGATGCACTAGCAATTGATGATGGTGATCTCGAGCTACATAGTGATGTTGAGGCTGATCCTGAGGCTGCTAGTACTGATGCTAGTGGCACTTTTTGTGCTTCTAATATGCTACAGCAAAATGATGATGATTTGTTTGATGGGTTTTTTATGATATTTGGTCATTGATGACTGATTATAAATGTTGACATTATTATTTTTGAACCGAAACATTGATATGGCGGTGTATTTTGCTAAGTTGTTTTAATATTAGCATAGTGGTGTATGAACTTATTTGCTGCAGCATATATATACATATACATATTTTTTATTAAAAAATAATCTTGTACGGACGAACCCAAAATGAATCCAAACCCAACCCAAAAAAAATTTGGACGAATTTTGAACCCAGATCTCGAACCGCATCCATACCAGAATTCGAACCGGAAACTTAGCCATTATGTGAAGCCTATTAGCCTTTTCATCTGTCTCTTGCAAGACAACACACAACATAACAACAAATACAAATTATTTACAGAGCACCGCATTACCATTGGATCATAGCTATGTGGTAACTAGCAGAGTGAATTGAAACAACAACTATTGTTTTAATTTTCCATTCCTCTAGACCTTAGACGTTATTACATATCCAAATATACTAGCATTTCAATAAATGGAATTAAACATGTAAACCAGAATGAGGTTAAGTGGTAAATTAATGAAGCTTTCCTATCAGAAAGCCAAGTTCAATTTCTATATATTAATAAACATATCTACAAGTTAAACTAAATAATATACCAACATTCATTTATAGGTGAGCCATATTTTAGAAGGGTGAAGCTAGGTGCAAGTCTCGGATAACTTTGTTAAATTAGATGATATACCACATCCACAACTGGGTGAGCCATACCTTGATGTTTAATGCAAGTCTTGGATGAATTTGACACAAGAAACTCCCTCGGGAGCTAACTCAAAATTATGGTCCTCTTGACTAAATTTATCAAAAAACTAAATAAGTGGGATTGGACACTCATAGTCGGGCGATTTGTTGTAAGAAATCAGTCCACCCTATTTTGAACAACTACCAAACCCTAAAAATATCATGAAAATGTCCCCTGCGCGTGGCTACTGCTCCTAGTTTCCTTTAATAGATGGCCTTATGAAACCTTTCAAGCACGCCAAAAAGCCAAATAAGCCTCAACACACTGTACTGTATCATTGTAAACCACTATGTATAACTACAATATCAATGTTGAATAACAGCAAAAAACTTTAGCTCAGTCTTCTCATTCCTCTCCCTCGAACATAATTTACACACAAAGAAGCAATAGCAGTAGCATAATAAGAAGGATTATTGTCATCTGTTTCTTCATAAAGCATATATAACTACTGAAGGAAAACTGCATTTTATAGAACAATAATTATATATGCAGACCAGGGGATCAATTTATATGGGTAAAACCAAAAACAAAAATTAAATATAAGCGAGAGCTAAAAACCTGGAAACAGAACGAAGATGGCTCACAAGTTTGCTGAGAACCGATGAGTTCTCCATTTGTGCTCAGTAATACAAACGATTATTTCCCAGATCAGCTGCAATTACCCCGTCTCGAAATTTTTGCCCGCCATGGAATGTCGTTGTATTCGTCGGAGTTATGCAAACAAATACAGTAATGATAAGTTAATTTTTGCCTTTTAAGTTACTTACATTGGGCATATTACTGGTCGAAAAGGGGATTGCACACTTCTACCCGGTGGAACGTCAAGTACGGGGGTTAAGTGAAGAATAATTCTTGTTCCACTTCCGACTATGCCCCCACCCCCCATGCAGAATAGCTATCTGCCGGAAGACAACCATAGCCCTACTATTATAAGGTTATCCCTCATCTTCAATTCAGATGAGTTTGGAGGGGCCCGCCAGCCCCCCCGGTTCATCGCCTATAAAATGGTAGGCAGCTTCTCCATCCTCACGGAACTGTTTCCTCCGGAGCTAGATGCCGTTGTTTCCTCCCGGGTTCAACCGGAAGTCCAAATTAGTTACAGTCGGAGTCGAGTTAAGGTGGTCCCGCCAAATTCTATGGGCAGTTGCAGAGGGAACCATCGGCCACTAAACTAAACTATATAGGAGGGTGGGCCAAGCCCTACCATTCTAAGGGCCTGTTTGCGGGGCTGGAATTAGACTGGAATTGGCATTATCTAATTCTGGATAATGTCAATTTTATGTTTGTGTCCATCTAAAAAATTAGAATTGAAATTTTGAAATTTCAATTTTGTCTCAAAATGGACATTTGCATCTTCCACTCAAATAGGTAGAGTTGGAATTTCGAATTCCAATTCCAATTTTTATAAAACCAAATTTAATATTTTGTGGGATCCGTGACTATAAGGATGTATATTATATTGCTATACATGTGTGTATATATACACACGTGTGTATATGTGAGTATATATACATGAATATGTGTATATGTATATACACACATGTGTGTATATGTGAGTATATATACATAAATATGTGTATATGAATATACACACACGTGTGTATATGTGAGTATATATACACGTGTGTATTTGTGTATACATGTGTGTATATATACACATGTATGTGTGTGTATGTGTGTGTGCGTATACACACATGTGTGTGTATGTGTGTGTGTGTATACACACATGTGTGTGTATGTGTGTATATATACACGTGTGCATGTGTATATATGTGTGCATATATGTATACATGTGTATATATACATACATGTGTGTATATACACACGTGTATGTATATATACACATTTATGTGTGTATGTGTATATATACACACATGTATGTGTGTGTGTATATAGACATATACACACCATATTCAAATAAATTAAAATAAAGAATTAAAATTCCATATGCATCTTCTTAGTCATCTTTTGGGTGAACCAAACATGTCAGCCCATATTTCGGAAATCATTTTCAGGATTTGTATCTTCCAGAATTGCAGCATCTTGTTCGAGTAGAGAAAACTTTCAGATACCCTGGGTCGGATAGAAGGCTTTGCCTAATCTGGATGAAGGTAGGTGTCGAGCAATAGTTCCAACGACATATTGTATATTTTATTATAAAATTATATTATAAAAATAATTATATAGCACTATTTTATACAATTTTTGTAATTCGATTAAATTATTTTTACCTGACATATTTTTCAAAATATTATTTTTATAAATTAATAAAATCTATTATATAGCACTAATCTTATACAATTTTGATAATTCAATTAAATTATTTTTACGTGATTTATTTTTCCTGAATATTATTATATTTAAATTAATTATAAATTAAAAATAAGGTACAATCTATTTATTAATTTATACAATAATTTATTTAATATAAATTATATTATTTCATGAGAGATGGGTCCTTATGAACCTACTCATGAAACATGGATATGGATTTGACTCAAAAACTAAAGACTCGAATCCTGATAACAATATCACAATTTGACTTGGTATGGAAAATATCTCTTACTTAGCAATAATGAATGGTTCATAAGGCACAACACTTATTGAAGGTTTTGCAAATAGGGTTGCAAGTATAGTGGGCTTAACCTTGGAGGAAACTTTGTGGTTAAGCGTGTTTGAGTTGGAGAAGGATTAGGATGGTTTACCTCCCGAGAAGTCTCAATGCTTCACCCCTATGAGCATCACCTAGATGCAATGACTGGTAAGTGTTCCATTCATTCTCATGAAAGATGGGTTCTTACACACCATTACTCATGAAACAAGGGTCAATGAGTTTGACTCAAAAACTATACATTGAATCTTGATAGCAATATCACAATTTAACTTGATATGAAAAATATCTCCTATTTAGCCATTATTTTTATTATTTTTATTTTTAATAGATAATGAGTCATAGTCGAATAATTTCATTTATTGATTTAAAAATTACAATTACAATTTTGGTTCAAGCAAGCATACCGACAGGAAAAAACCAAGAAGAAAATCTCTAGTTATAGCTTGTGAAACCTAAATTCTAAAAATGTTTACAATAATTTGGCATATAGGTAATCTTGTTTACAAAGTGTATATCCCATTTAGATGGTCCAAAGATGATACAACGCTAATAGAACAATACATATTTAAGATGTTATTACAACATGGTATCCAACATTCCTCTCATCCCCCTAAGCTCCCTAACATCATTCGCAGGTCTAGTAAAGCATTGTCTCCAACCCATCTATATGGAAGAGATACCAATCTAAAACAACGTCACATCTATTGTGGTCCCACAAGGAAACCTCTTTATCAACATAGGGGTTGTCTTACCTGCATAACATCTTACAACCACTAAGACTTCTCGAGAATACTTGCTAGTCTTCAAATAGTAATATCAACACATAATCTGAAATAATGCTTAAAGCCAATAATACAACAGAGCTTTCATATAGAACATCAAAGGTATTGTAAAATATTTAGTTTTTCAAAACACTCAACTAGATTCAATATGCTAGTTTATAATATCAAACATTTTAAATTTGATAAAATCATAAACTTAATCAATTTCATAATACCAAAATAAAATTTTCATATACAATATTTGTGAAGAGATCCTCATCCCTAAATTACTACAGGACCGTGATAGAGTCTACCACCAAGGCGCTAATAACCCACTCAATATTAACAAAGGTACTAGCTAATTAACCAATCCCAACTAATCCTCTACAATATTTTCAATTGAAAGATATAAGTAAGGCTTGGAAGTTGAAACAATCGTGCTATCATAGCAACTTAGTCATAGCTATCCCCTATTTATAGAATACATATGCAATGAAGGTTGAAATATTTTACTATCTATCTAATATACAAACTTAGTAATTCCCCACTTTGCCTAGTCATATTGTTATCCATGCTTGTCCATATCCACAATCTCATATGTAATCTCTACATGTTATACCTTGATTGTGAAACCTAAATTAGTAACCTTCCTCCTCTTTTATAGTGTAGAAGCATAGCAAAGGGTAGGTTAAGAAAGAATAGCCTTAATCTCCTTCCTAGTTTTAGTAATCAAATAGTTTATGACACTATTTTTATCCCAATGAGGATGCACTTTTTATGTCATCTTTAATCGCAAAATTTGCAAGATAAGCTTTTTGCCATTTAGGATCATTATCATCTTTTATGGTTGCACTCAATTTAGCTACCTTCTATTATCATTTTTCATTAACCCTGAAAGGAAAAATAAGAAGACCAAGGAACTAAATAATAATCCAAGAGAGTAAATAGAAGAGAAGATTTGTTACCATGAGAAATGCATAAACTTGGAGCAAGCAACCAAATAGCCAAGACAAGGAAACAAGAAGTTTTGAAAGGGGAAGGAAAAGAAAACCCCGCATGATATTATGAATGAGGCAAGCCTAATGAATGTGAGAGAGAGAGAGAGAGAGAGAGAGAGAGAGAGAGAGAGAGAGAGAGAGAGAGAGAGAGAGAGAGAGAGACTCATTTATAATAAATCATAAAGTAGAAATGAGAGAGGAAAGCATCTCTTAAAAATAGATGAGGAGTGGAGTTACTAAGTAACTCACCAATCTATGAATACCAACATTCATAATAGGTGTGTGCAAAGTGACAACATCCTCTTAAGGAGGATAAACTAAATTCCTTAATAAAGGAAAAATAAGAAATGACATGTCCTCCCACTTGGACTAGAGGACAAAATACATGTAGGGATTCCATAGGAATATCCTAATTAAATAAATAAATACAAGGAAATATAAAATATTCTAACACCCCCCCCCCCCCCCCCCCTTAATCTTTACCTAGGGAGTTTACATCAAAGGGTTGCAAACACAAATTTTTATAATGAAATTGAAATTTCTCTATAGAAAGAGGCTTCGTCAAAATATTGAGGCTACTTGATATTCTCCCTTGCAATAGATGAGTGACACTTGCTTGCCTTCAACTTGTTATCTAATGAAGTGATGTTGGAGTGCAGTATGCTTTGTCCTTGCATGAAAAATAGGATTCTTTGCCAAGGCAATGACACTTTGGTTGTCACAATACAAAGTTGTAGGCTCTTTTTGAGGTAGACTCAAATCTTCAAGTAATCTTCTAATCCATAAAGCTTCTTTAGAGGCATTAGTACATCCTTTATATTCAACTTCGATGGAACAAAAAGAAATAGAATGTTGTTTTTTAATTTTTCAAGAAATAGCACCTGAACCAACAAAGAAACAATAACCACAAGTGGATTCCCATCATGGGGATATCCACCTAGATCTGAATTAGTAAATCTTTTTCATAAAAAATTAGCATTTGCATCATAAAATAAACCTTCATTAATATTGTCTTTAATGCATCGTAATATTCTTTTAGCAACTTTAAAATGATTTTGTTGAGGTTTGGACATAAACTTGAAACTAAACCAACACTAAAAGCTATATTAGGTCTAGTGAGAGTTAGATAATTCAAACTTCCTACTAGTTGTCTATAAATTGTAGCATCCACAAATGGAGTTTGCATATCTACCATCAACTTAGTTCCTATCTCACATGGAATTGAAACATGAGTAGCACCATTCATCTTAAACTTTTTTAGAAGATCTTTAGCATATTTACTTAGTGAGAGAAAAATACCCTTAGGGGTTTGCCAAATTTGCATTCCTAAGAAATAATGTAAAATTCCTAAATCAGTCATTTAAATTTTTTTATTTAGTTGAAACTTAATATAAAAAATTAAAGAATTTGAACTTGATGTAAGAATCAAATCATCCACATAGAGAATAATAATGACAATATCATCTTGGGTATGTTTAATATAGACATTATGATCATTTTTACTTCTAACAAAACCTTGAGAAATAAAGAAATCGTTGATTTTGGAATACAATTTCTTGGGTGATTGTTTTAACCCATAAATAGATTTCTTCAATTTACAAACCAAGTGTTCATTACCTTATTTAACAAAACCAGGTGGTTGAGACGTATAGATTTCTTCATGCAAATCACTATTTAAAAAAAAAGTATTTTTAACAGCCATTTGGTGAATAGGCCAATTCATTTTAGAAGTTTAAGCAAGAACTAGTTTGATGGTAGGCATTTTTGCAATAGGATCAAAGGTCTCATTATAATCTAATCCTTCAATTTGAGGAAAACCTCTTGCTACTAACCTAGCTTTAAACTTACTAATTTCATTATTGGCATTCAATTTAGTTTTATATAGTCATTCGCATGAAACCAAATTTTTACCATGAGGCAAAGGAACTAAATCCCAAGTGTGATTAAAAATTAAAGTGTCATATTCCTCTTGCATAGCTTTTTGACAATGAGGTTGAATTTTAGCTTGATCAAAAAATTGAGGACCACTAGAACATAAGAGAAGAAATCAAAGCACAATTGCAATAATTAACTCTCCTAGGTTTAAGTCCACCCATTCTAGCTATGTAATCATCACTTTCATAAAGTAAATCTTTAAACCATTTACGATTTCTCTTAGAAGTAATTGAATAATCACTATGAGGAGTAGAGATATTATTACCATCATCATTATCACTAGAAGGAATAGAAATAGATTCATTAGGAGTAGGATTTAGAGAAGGAGGTTGGTCCTCCACAACCACAATTTTGCTTCCACTAAATTCAACATCTCGCACATTAGAAGAATCATGTACTCATTTTTTCACAATACAAACATCTCTTGCAACTCACACTTTGTTAGTAATAGGATTATAAACTCTGTATCCTTTAGTTTGTTCATCATGGCCAACAAATATACAAGGAGAATATTTAGCATCTAACTTTTGCCTCTTTTGTTTAGGTGTGTGAACATAAGCAATTGAACCAAAAATTCTTAAATTTTCCAAATTGGGCTTCCTATCAGACCAAGCTTCTTTGGGAGTTTTATCCTTTAAAGCTTTAGTAGGAGTCATATTAATAAGATAAGTAGCACAAGCCATTGCTTCAACCCAAAACTTATAATCCATGTTTTTAGCATGCAACATACATCTAGCCATTTCAACGATAGTTCTATGCTTCCTTTCCGCCACACCATTTTGTTGTGGTTTATAAGGAATGGTAAGCTCATGTTTTATGCCAAAAGATTTCAAGTATGAATGAAAAGCATTATTAACATATTCTTTCCCATTTTCAGTTCTCTATTATTAACAAATTAATTAACTCTTTTATTGTAATCATGTCTACTCTTAATTAACTAATTTTAGGAAAAGCATTATTAACAAATTAATTAACTCTTTTGTTGAGTTTTTTAAAAAATAAAAGTGGATATCAAATTGTAATTTTAAAAGCTTAATAAAAATTTGTTAGTCCCAGTTTCTATTTTGATCCTTGGTCTTTCTTAAGCAAATGCGTGTCCTCAGAATTGTCTCTCCGTCAAAATATGCCTCTCACAGACTCCCCTTTTGTCTTTGTAATTGGTTCATTCATTGCTTTTGTCTTCTCGGTCACTTAACGTTTCAAACCTTGAACGGTCTTGAACACCCCTGAACACCGGCGAATAGCGTAGAACTGTGTTCCCTTAGGTTCAAAGATATTCACATTTTTCTAACATTTTGATTGAGTTTGCACATTTGCAGGTGATCGGTTGTTTTTTTGACAACACCGGAAAAGGGGTAAAACATAAGGCAATATGAATCGTAAGAAGTTTCAACTTAATGATTCTGGGTATGGAATTTTGCCTGAAGTTTGCCGACAGTAAATATTCTTGAACAGCAAAGAACAGTTGAGAACTCCAGAGAACTTGGTTCATGTATGTTCAAGGGAGTTCAGTGACGTTAGCCAGAGCATGAGTTTCTAAAGGCAGCGGTGTTTTGGGACCCACAATAAAGGGAATTAAATGCTAGCATGTAACGGACCTAATAAAGTACCTCCTTGGTTTGCGCAACCATAATTAGAAGTGATGGCCTTGGGACTTGTTTAAATAATGGTTATGGTCTCTTGATTTAAATGTCAAATCAAATCCGTGACATTAATGGCAAGGATTTGTAATAAATTCAGGTACCCTAAAGGTATACTTAAGCTTAATTTTGTGTTCATTTTTATTACAAATGCGTGAGTTTTCTTCAAGAGCTGGTGCACGGAGATAGTCTTGGCAAAGCTTTGTACTCAGGGATGTCTACAATTCAGAGGTGAGTTGGCTGTTATCCTTGTTCTTTTTATAAAGGTTTATGATCAGCGGTGAAGGGTTGGAAGTTATTTACAGTGAAAATGAAGTCAGTTTTTCATTTATTTGGGAATTCTTCTAGTCTGGTGTGTGATGGTCCTATAATTACAAACACTGATTTAGAAGGGTATGACATTGAAAACCTGCCTTCCCGGCTTTTGAATTCCTTAGACGACACACCAGCTCTAGAGATTCTACATAGTGATTTATGTTCTGCAGCCACATTTCCTCCCGCTATTGCCTGTCCTGAGCTCATTTTTAAGTGTATTCAATGTTATGACGCGAGGACTGAATCTATAAAGAAGAAAGATGGCTCCGTTTTGATACCCATTAAGAGGGAGTTAGTTGCTCAAGCCCTGCAAATACCAGAAAAGGATTTCTTTGCCTTCTCGCCAGCCCAATCTATTGTAAAATTTAATGAAAATAGAGATGCAAATCGCACCTCTATGGCTAGAAACTGGTTACTGAATCCTCAGAGGGGTGGTTCCCGCCTCCTGAAGAATTTTAATAGGACCCATGTTCATCCATACATCAGTGACCTCATAGTCATGTTACACCGGGTCAATGGTTCTCAGGTTACCTTTTTATTTGCCGACTGGATGTACTTTTATGTCCAAATTATCTTGGAAGGGACCCAAACTCTTAACTGGGCTGAGTTGATTGCAAGCTCTCTAAGGGAACAACTTAACGCATCCAAGTTAACAGGGAGTGACTTCTTTATGTCCTCGTATCTCATTTACTATCTTGCATGTAACAAATTCTAGCTCGGTCTCCCTCATGAACCTTTGGTTGCAAATATGAGTGTGTATGAATTCTATCCCCTCTTGTAGAAAAATAAAGCTATTGAAGATTATAAAAAAGTCCATGATACCTTTCTGGGCAAACTATGTTATGAACTGGTTAGTACACCAGGTAAAAGAATCAGTCCTGAAGCTCAGACTTTGATAACCAAGTATGGGAGCTACTACATTCAATTCCCAAAATTTACCTATATCAGGGTTGGGGGTTTCGAAGATCAACTGTTAAGGCTTCCTAGGTACGCCCTTGAGTGTTTTGTATTGGCTGAAATCTGCCGACAGTTGTCAACAATTTTGAAAAGATTTTTACCTGAAGATGAATGGATAAAATTTTTCCCTATTTCTTTAGGAAGACTATCATGTAATACCAAGGTGGATGCTATTAGCATTGGGTGCGGTATTCATCATTTCAGCTTTAAATTTTATGCAGAACGGGTGGGGTTTGACAATAAAATTATGCTAGTGGAGTCCTGGGCCTTAGGGCACATATGTTTCCCATCCCTCACCTAGAAGATTTCTAGGAGGATTGTAGTGATGAGTCATAGGTAGAAGAAAGAGAAAATAGTCATTTGTGTGTTTCACAGATTCAGTCCATGAGGCTACAGATAAATGTAGAGGGAATCACTGATGACGGGTCAGATATGTTTGATCCTAATTACAAAAAATCTATTGAGAAAAATGAAGTGATTGTTGACTGGTCTAAAAATGAAGAAGATGACATTGAGAAGAGAACTTCACATGTGATTCACTTAACCAATGAGTGGCTACTTAAAAGAAGGAAGAGCAAAGAAGTTAGAGTAGAAAAAGAAGAAATTGCATGTTCTCCTTTAGACCCTTCTGTTTCTATTTCTAATTCACCTACACATATTGGAACTGCAGGGGCTTCTGAGAAATCTTGAGTCAAGAACTCAAAGAAGAAGAGTGTAACTGATCCTCTCCCAATCACTTTACCACAAAGGGTGACAAGATCTAGAACCAAGTCAAGGAAAAAGAAAGATATGTCTCAGACAGAACCTCTGATGGTGAACCTAGATGATGATAAAATGGAAGATATCAGTTTCCATCTATCAGAGAATGAATAGATAGGGAAGGATCTCTTCAACCTAGATGATGCTACATTGGAAGTGATATCCACGCCTATGAAGACACCTAAATAGTCCTTGAGTTCTAGAGTTTCACTTCCCTGGCCGTTATCTACTATAAGTAAAAAGCACAATTTAGTTCTTGCTTCAATTCCTGTTAAGGATATTGTAAGTAAATATGTTCAAAAGACTCCAAAGACAAAAAAATTTAAGAGCACAGCTCGCATGTTTACTGATGAGAAAACTGGAAAATGGACTATGAAAGTTGCTACCTATAAACCTAAGGAGGGTAAAGAGGATGAACAGGAGGTCAGGGCTGGCAAAAATAACCTATTCAAAGAGACCGCACAACAAATGTTGAACTCTTCTTGGCAAGATGGAAAAGAAAAGAAGGAATTGAAACAAACTATAGTGACTCTATCATAGTTTATTAACACCTTCTATAGCTTTGATGCCACTCCCTTAGTTCAATATCCCCAAGTCTTTGACCCAGAATCAGCCGAAAGCAAGAATTTTCTCAACCAAGTTCAAAAGGGACATGCTCTCATAGTTTCTATGGAGGAGTGGATTTGTGAAATCCTTAAGAGCAGTTCTAAGTATTTAAAAGATGTGCATGAGGTTCTGCATGATACAAAATTTTTGACAAGGGAACTACAATCTCAAAGGCAGGTATGGGAGAGGGATGAAGAAAAATGGTTCGCCGCCATGTCAAAGTTTCTTGACATTGAAAGGTATGGCTATGTAAAATTCTGCACATATCAGGGTGTCAAAGTACAAGATGACTCTACCTTCTTTGTTCTTAGGAAAAATATAAGTTGGCGTTTGAGCACTGTCAGAGGTAGTATTTTCGAGAACAAGGACAACGAGCATGAGATCAAGCAGTTACAAAAGGCTATGATCACTGAGCTTAAAGTGATAAACTTCGCTCATACATATACAGCTACTATGGGAGAACAGGAACAGAAAATCGCCCTCACTATGTTTGAAAACACCATGAAGAAACTTAAGGATAAACTAAATCCTAATCCCTCTAACTTAACTCAGGTTGCCCGAGTCGAATCAATGCTCTATCTTGGTGTGGACCAGTTCCCTTTAACCATCGAGAAAGTCAGGAAAGCAAAGTGGACCAAAGAAGCCGCAATGTTTAGGATTGTGAACTTAAGGGTACTGCACATGCGCACGCCAAGGAACTACTGCAAGCACATAAGCAATTGGAGATGACAAAGCAGACTGCAGCGGAAGGAGAGAATATCGCTGGAGAAGAGGAGCGCGCCTCTGATAAAGATGCAGAGATTGACATTTAATCTTTTCATTTTCATGTTTTAAACTCATGGGGCCAAGTGTCCTTCAAAATCTTTAAGTTACTTTAACTGTTTAACCAAGAGGTTGGGTTTTTCAGGAGACCTCTCGGCTTTGCTCAAACTTTAAATAGCTTAGTTTTCGTAGAAGAAAGGGTTAGAAAATTTTGAAAGGTAGACTTAGTATTTTTGCTTTGAAGAAGTTTTCTTTGAAATAGTACTCTTAGATTTTCCGAGTTGGCTGTATAAGGATTTATTTTCTGTTGCATGTTTTGGTCTGTGTTACGGAAACAACAATCTGATTATATATATATACTTGTTTCGAACCTTTGCAGTTTGAATTGGATGAACATATGTCCTGTGTTTGATTGATGTGTTCATTTCTGGTATAGAAAATCTTATCCAGCATTCTTGGGGTTTTTTTTAATCTGTCTTTAAATCATTACATTTTAGTTCCAGTAAATTATATGTTTTGAAAATGGGAAACTGTGATTTTTTGTTTGATCAAATCTTTCTCATAAAGTAGTCGTTTAGATGTTGAACATCTGAAGAATGTTATAGCAACCTTATAAGCTTTCAGGTCAAAAGCTAAAACCAGAATAGTTGTTAGAAAAGAAAAACTTGAATTGCAAATTGAATTAGGGAGATGTACATAAGAAAGAATTCAGAGGGAAGTGGAGAGCATCCAACACTTACCCAATTGTTAGTAAAATTTGGTCTTAAAAGGGGCGATAGAGAAGATTTATCAAGAGATAAAATTAAGACTAAATCTGTTTACTAACAAAATTCTAATTTAACACTAAATTAAAACTTTAGTATAACTTTAATTTGATTGAAAACTTAAATTAAAACTTTATGATTAATAAAAAAGGACGTGATAAAAGAGATAAATGAATGTTGGATAATTAGAAAAGGAAATTTAACACAATGTTAATCACATTTTAAATCATATAAATAAACGTAAAAAAAAATTAAATTAAATTAAATTCAAAAGTTCAAATGAGATATACAATTTTAAATTTTGATTTAAACAAGTTAACAAATCTATAAAAAGAAACTATGATTTTAAATACTATTTTTTTTTAGAGTCTATGGATTTATGTTAAGAAACTAAAAAGACTATTATTAAATTATTACAAACTAGGCAAATTTACTAAATAAAGCCTTCTTTTTTATATATAAAAAATGAAATTGTGATGATTAAAAATGCCAAACTTGGTGAACGAGTGTAGAAGGAAATGTTAGCAGTAGACTAAATTATAGATAGATAGATAGACTAATATATCGAATGTAGAAAAAAAAAATTTTATTGATCATATACATTAATGTAGGGTACGTAGGAGAATCTATTAAATTACATATCAAAATGTAGGATAATCAATAAAATTGGCTCAATCTATGTCGTAGTAATAGGGGATGCTGAACAATAAAGAATTATATATATATATATATATATATATATATATATATATATATATATATATATATATATATATATATATATATATATATATATATATATATATATATATATATTGAGAACTAGATGATGATTTTCTCTTCTAATGGTGAGGGGCACAAGGAACACTACAATTGTGGTTCCTTTCTAGAGAACTAGAACCGAATGTCACACTACGCAAAGGATTGTCAGGGTGTCTATCAAATGGAGATGTATCCAATGCTAGAAATAACAAGTGTCACGTAGTGGTTAGTACTTGCCGAAATTAATTATAATTTTAGTTATAAATAAATTTAATAAAATGAAATCAAGAAAATTAATTAATTCAAGATTATATTTGAATGATAATAATTAGAATCTTTAAAATAATATTCTAGTAGCCTTTAGTAGCCTTGCCTGGGACCGTAGTCCGGTTTCTAATACATTGCATTTGTAGGAGGGCATCCCCTTCCTTTACATAACATAACCAAAACCATGAAAGATTACTATTTTTAATCAGCTAGGCTAAAAGTGAGTTACGGTCTTTCAAAATGCTTCGAACAAGTAGCTAGAATCCATGCTTTGATTTTTTGCTATTCCTATCTAATGACTTCCATCCTTTACTGAATACTAGCTCCTTCGAAAGCCCTTTGGTCCATCATACCTGATTCAGCTATACTTCGACTAAGATCCTTGTTAGAATATCAAAATTTACAATATATCCTATATCTTCGAAAGAAGTATGATAAGAAATAATGGGAAGGAAAGGAAAGGTAGAGATACCTTTATGAAAAATAGAGAAAACATTGTACTTATCCTGAGGAAGATTATAACCATTCCAGCTTGCTGACAAAACTACCATGCAATCCAATCTTGGATCCAAAGGAGAGACAGGGAAGGAGAGCAGGATTCACCTAGTAATTGTATTCCTAAAGTCGATGCCTATACATCTATATACCGACTTCAAGATTAACGATTGCCAAGGAAATGCTCTTTGAAGCTATCATGCTAAATATGTGTGTAATCCTTACTTTAATCAAAAGCCTAGCTTGCGAATTCGAACAAACATCTAGACAGTATGCTTAAATTGATTTATTAATGGATAGCACTCTAAAGATGAAAAAATATTAAAAATGCTATCTATATAAGAAGTATGCTATTAAAGAAAAAGGGAAAGGAAAAGGGGAAACCAACTCTAAAATAGCCATCTCATGAAGTATTTTTTCAGAAAGAGAAAGGGAAGCTATATACCATTGTTGTAAACACCCATCTCAAAGATATCAATCTATTCAAGAAGCTTATATAATATCCAAGAGCACAATTCTTCGTACTGTAGTGTTGCTTTAAGAACACATTAAATACTCTATTTGAAATGGAAAAGGAGACAATGCTGAGAAGAAAAAACCTCTTTACTGAACTAAAAATAGGAAAGGATCCATCTAATAGTCACCAAACATAAGAGCACCAAGATAAACCCTAATCTAAAGTCAATATATGGTCATATATACTGACTTCAAGATTAGAGACTATCATGGTAGACATAAATATCATCCTAAAAAACTAGCTACAGGAGCATCTGGCTAAGAGGAGAATCATGGATTAATAAAGGCTTCCCATAAAACTGTTCATATAACCAAGTAAATCTATCGAACATTGGATTAATCAGGAAGGAAACTGCTGCTAAGAGAGTGAAGAGAGAGAAGGCAAAAATCATTCTATGAAGCAAATAGACTTCACTTGAAAATTGCCTATCTAAAGTCAAGTTTCCATTTTTGACTTCAAGATAACCGATTATCGAGGAAATTGTATCTAAAGCTAGCCTTCGAGGGAGCATCCATCCATGAATCTTAAGACAATATGGAAAACCAAATTCTTTTATACAAAGCCACTGAATTTTTGAGATACCTAAAAGATAAGTAATAATACATTTGGCAGTAAAAACCTAAGGCCTACCCAACCACCTAAAATAGCCATAAGACGACAGACTGAACCGAATTCTAAAAGATTCCTTGGAACTCTAACCATTCAGTAGCTAAATTTTTATTAAGATTCTTTGTAAGAAAGTTTGGCCGAACCACAATTCATACTGCTAGTGCCAATGGAAGAGAACTATTAAAAAGAATCCCCTAGTTGGGAAAATCAGAGGAATTGAACTAAGCAAAGGAAAAGGCAGAACTAAAAGCAAAACTTAAAAGTTTCAAAATAATTGTACCTTCGAAGGGCATAAAGTGTTCTTATCAAATTAATCTGAAAAGAAGCTTTGAGATTGGACAAAAGGTTAAAATATACAAATACTTAAATACCTATCCCTATTCAATGATACCTTAATCTTCATTACAAACTTTAAGTATAATTTCAGAATACTCCTTGCAAAGTTATACTTAAGTGTCCATAGATAACATTTTGTTGCTTGAAGATCCAAAACTTAAACATGTAGCAATTATCTGCCTTGTCAAAGACAAGAAGAGCGATAGGCTAAGCTTTGACAAGAAAAATACACCAGATTATTACATTCAACCTTACTCTCTGCTCAGTGTACATTCCCATGAAGGTTATATATAAATCCATGTTTCATTTATTGTACTACCCACCTTAGACTGAAAGCTTAGTGCTTAAAGGTTATTTATTAGTCCATGTAGCATTTTATATTTAGATAATATCCCTCATGAATTCCATGGTTATAGTGACTGATAGCAATAATCAAGTTCGTCCACAATCTTTATTACAGAAAGAATTTCATTCGAAGGAACAAATACAAAGGATATATATCCTTACATGAAATGATGTGTTAATAAGGCTCCTTGCTTTCCTCTATGGGAGGATGACTTTTAGGCTTCATTTGAGGACTCTGATGATGCTGTCGATGCTTTGTCTTCTTTTACTAACTTCAGCCTGATGTCATCCTCCATGATAAATTTAGTCATCCAGTAACCATCTGGGGGGGATCTGACATGGGTAAAATACATAAGGAAATCCAGGTTTCTTCTTATAGATGGGGTTTCTTCTAAATATCTCTCCCAATCTTCCATTACTAGTATCAGAAATGTGGGAACAAAGCTTTGATTGACAATCCTTTTATTATAATCTCTATGTCTGGGGATGGATAAATCTGTACGAATACTCTTGATTACTTTGTTTAAATCTACCAGATACTTTTTCTTGAATACTCTCTTGTAGAGATTTCCTATAGCTTTCACAACAGGGTCCACTTGCAGAGCTGAGGCTATAAACATAGCAGGGATATATGAGTTGACCCTATGCCTGGAAGTATTTCCTAAGAATTCTTCACCTAGGATAATTGATATTGCTCAAACTATAATATTGTATTTAATCAGTAGCATTTTCTTGATTCTATTCAGCAAAATTGTCCCTTCAAAGGCGGTTTGCTTATCTAAGCACCTCAAGTTTATTGGCGTCACCATTAGCTAAAGGAGATGCTGTGGTAAAATGGGGAAACCCCGTCTCTATATACCAAGGTTTGAGGCTTATGTTAGTCGAAGTTGAAGATGAAACGTTGGTGTTCTAGCTTCACCAAACCCTTCATTACCTCTATAATGAATTCTTAATGAAGATTATTCTTAAAAACTAGTCCTCTCCCTCGATGGTACTAATTCCAAATTTAGAATTTTTAACCAATTTTAATTGTCCCTAGAGAAGCCTAAAATGATCAACTATATAAATTTGAAAAATATTTTGTATAGTAAGTATTTAAAGATTTTGGTAATTTAGAGGAATGAGATAATATAAGAGCATGGTTTTGAAAAAATATTTATAGTCCTATTGTTCCCTACTAATCCCGTACCAAAAATTAAAGAAACCCCCTTATTCAACCAAATACTTGATACTAGAAAAACGGAGGGCTAGGAAATTTTATACTTGTAAAAATAGAAATAAGATTCATGGAATGCATTAAAAATCTAGAGAAACGACCAGCCAGAGTATATTAAATACTATGCTAGATTTATAATAAAGACCTGAAAGCTTAAAACATAAAGTATATGTCCCTAATATTATCTTTACTTACTTTAAACCAGTTTTGTACTTGAATACCATATTAACATTCTTACAAGGATTTATATTCAAAAGTTTCAAAAAGGACATCCTGACATCTATATTCTTATGTCTAACTTAACCTACTAGTCTTTACGGATGATATTGCAACACCAGTCAGCATCCTTCTTGTGAACAATGAAAATTTCCTCCTACTTTGCCTTGTAATCCCTTGAGGATCTTTTGACCAGCGAAGCCACAATCCTTATGTTGCTAGGCGATACCATGTCCATTTCTAGTGGGACCTCAAATCCTTCTACCCTCCAGTAATCTAGGACTTCATCCAGGTCTACTTCCTCCTTAAGCACCGTGGCAATGAGGAAGTCTAGATTCTTCCTCATTGAGGGTCATACTTCATCAAACTTAGCTTTATCCTTGAAGAGAAGAATTGGAATTCTCTGGGAGCTAGGTATGGAAGGAAGGGCCTCCAAATCCAATTTCATCTATACTTTCAGGAAAGGGATGGTGAGATTTTTGTCAATGCTATGGACCGCTTTTTCCAAGCCCAGTAAGAATTCATCCTCGAAGATTTCTCTTGCCACCCTAATGACCCTTTCTTTAGCAATTCCATTGAAGGTTGCTAGGGCTATGAAAATTCCAATCACCTGTCCATTAACCCAAACTGTAAAATCATTGTCAAAATGTTCCTCGCCCAACCCTTTAATCAGAGCCCTACGCACTGTATCTAATGAAGGCTTCAAAATAATGTTCCATCGCTTTGGCTTTACTGCTCCTCGAAAAGCCATTTGTCAGTTCTCCCTAGTATGAAAGGTGATTATCCTAGACTCCATCACTACTCAAAGACTCATAGCAGAGCAATCCCTATTTCGACATTTAGTTGGAGGAATAACACTTCAATTTCCTACTTAAAGCTGAAAGAGAGCCAATATACACTCTCAATAAGAATTGGTTTAATTGTGAGGTGAAGTCTGGAGGCATGTGAATTTACTATCCATAATAGATCATTATTAATGCGTACTTTGCCTCTTGGAGATAGTTGTTGCGCAAATTTATCATATTTTGGTCAGAGTGCTTGGTTCTTCGAGCTCTAAAAGGTGACAATAGCCTCATTATTAATTATTGATACATGGGAGTCTTTACATGAAATGGTGGCTAAGGTTGAGTACTTTTGCCCGTGGGTGAATTCTCCTACTAGTATGATATGAAATGGTATTTAAAAGATTTCTCTCTATTAAGGCCCACAGAAATTAAGTACTCAAGGAATAAATGTGTGTTAAAAGGGAATATGTTGCAACTTAAGGGAGAAATATTTAATTTTAAAAATGTTTAGCCACTGTTTGAGGGGTACTGATTTCATATTCAAAAAACTCTTTTTTCTAAATTAGGAATGGATTTTAGTCTGAGGATTTCGGTTTTAAGTTATGACATAATAATCCCATTTGTACCCAAATTAGCTAATTCGTCCGCTCTCTTCTTCCCTTCTCGATAGATATGATTAATTGAAACTTCTTGAAAGGTTCTACATAGATTCACTACTTGAGATAGTAAGGAGTTCAATTTCCAATTAGGAGTCTCACCTTTTCTTAGTGCATTGATGATAATTGTCGAATCTCCTTCTATTTCTAATTGCCTTAATCCCAGGGAGGCACATTTTTGTGGGCCTTTGACTAAAGCATACAATTCTACCCAATTGTTAGTTTCAATTCCAATAGGAGCTACAATTACTGCCATTTCTTTTCCATCTTGATCATGTATGCAACATCTAATGCCTGCTTTCCTTGGGTTGCCCCTGGAGGCCCTGTCGAAGTTTAGCTTATACCAGCCTTCCTTTGGAGGTTTCCAAGTACATTCATCTCTTTTTGATACCTTGTTTTGTGAGTTTGATCCTATAAAAGGAGGGAGGGCTAAACCTACCCATTTTCCCCTCATTTGACCATCCTAATGACTCATTTTGAGATTAGTTTTAAGGTTTTTGGTTATCCTACAATTCATATTTTCTATGATTGTAGCTTCTATTTTATTACATAGCTATTTCCATTCCAATTTTTCATTTTTGAAAATTCTTCTATTTCGTTCCTTCCAGATTTCCCATATTAAAGTAGATGGTGAGATAGTCCATAGGTTGGCATATATACTTTTTTGTTTGATGATTGGCCAGGCTTGCATCATTGCGCTGAGGGAATGAGGAAAGGTTGAAGACCAACCCAAATTGCCTATCAACCATTGCCAACATTTTATTGTAAAAGGACAATTAACAAAAAGGTGGTCAACATCTTCTTCACTCTTTTCACACAGAGGGCATCTACTGGGTCCAAGGAAGCCTAGTTTCTTAAATCTATCCATGGTTAAGAGTCTATAGTTCAATGCTAGCCATAAGAAGAATCCAGTTTTTGGAGAGCATTCCTTACCCCAACAAAGGTGGATAGGTAAGGTAGTTTTGGGTCTCTTGTGGTTCTGGACCATGAGCTTATACCCATCCTTAGTGTTGTATTCACTAGATTTTGAACCATCCCAAACTAGTGTATCTCTTGAGTTGTTTAAAGAAATCTTTCTATTTTCTAGAATATTCATAATTGTTGTTTCCTCCGAAGATGATATCCCAAGATTCTTTAGGGGTTTCCAATCCCAACTATCCCCATTGAAAGTTGTATAGTCTTTGAGAAAGATACCATTCTTCTCCTTTAATAGCTTGATAAGAGAAGGGTTATTCAACTTTTTGGATAAAATTTCATAACCTCCCCAAGAATCATCCCAAAACAAAATATCTTCCCCAGACCCTGGACACCAAGTTAATTTTTCCATAATGATATGTCTACATTTCATCATAAAGTCCCAAATTCTTGATCCTTTGGGAGGATTAGATTCTCTAAAGATGTTAACAGGAGAGTGGTCTTTTATGTATTTGTGAATGAGAATCTTAGCCCATTTAGCTTCCAGATTTCTGAAGAGTCTCCATAAAAGTTTGGCTCCCAAGGCTCTGCCTTGGTCCCCTAAGTTTGTAAGACCCACCCCACCTTCCTCTTTTGGTTTGCAGATTTTTTCCCAAGAGATTAAAGGGATTTTCTTATTTTCATTGCTCCCCTGCCAGAAAAAAATTCTTAAGATGTTTTGTGATTTCTGATTTTTTATTAGAAGGAAGGTTCATAATTGATAGATGATAGGTTGGCATGGCCACCAAAATTGACTTTACCATGGTGGTTCTACTAGTAGAGGACAGCCATATCCCTTTCCATGAATTCATTTTGTTTTTAATCTTATCAATGATGGGGTCCCAAATATCCATGGCTCTATTGTCTATGATTAAAGGAAGACCTAGATATTTACAAGGAAGTTTACCCTGATTAAAATTAAGGATCTTACATATATCCCTTTTAGTTAAAGGGTTTGTATTGAAGAAGAAAATATTTGATTTGTCCGAATTAATCTCTTGTCCTGAAGCTAAAGAGTAAGTATCCAGAACCTTCTTAAAAGCCTGTACCTCCCTTCTATTACAAGCTCCATATAAAAGAGTATCATCGACAAAGTGTTGGTGAGTGGTAGGGTCTAGGTCACTGGTAATGGAAATTCCTTCAATTGCCCCACATTCTTTCTCTTTTTGAAATTGCCCTACCTAGAGCTTCTGCCATGATTATGAATAGAAATGGGGAGATGGGGTCTCCTTGTCTAAGGCCTCTAGAAATGCCAAAAAAACCTTATGGGGTCCCATTCACTAAAACCGAGATCATAGGTGTAGAAATACATTAAAAAATAAGGTTTATCCAATTCTTAGCGAAGCCAAAGGCTTCCATGCATTTACATAAAAATCTCCAATCTACTTTGTCATGTGCCTTTTTTATGTCTAGTTTAATAAGCATACTTGGATTCTTATTTTTAAGGATGGAGTGGATTGCTTCTTGAGCTATAATTACCCCATCATAGATGGATCTCCTAGGGACAAAACCTGTCTATTCTTCGCTAATTATTAAAGGGAGAAGTTTTTGGAGTCTTAGGGCTAAAGTTTTAGTAAGCAATTTATACAGGGTATTACATAGAGCTATTGGTCTAAAATCATTCAGGCTTGAAGGTTTCTCCTTTTTAGGGATGAGAGTGAAAAAGGTGTTGTTTAATTAAGTAGTTCTTGACCCCTTCTAGAGCATTTGTAACCTCTTCTCCAATAAAGTGCCAGCATTTTTGGAAAAAAATCATCAAGAATCCATCCGGTCCTGGAGATTTATCAGGGTTCATTTGCATTAAAGCCCGATGGACTTCCTCCATAGTGAATTTACCAATTAAAATTTGGTTTTGTTGTTTGGATATTACCTTAGGGATATTTTTAAGAAGTTTGCTTTGGGATCTTAGATTCGACGATTCTTTGTTGTTTAGAATGTTTTCAAAGTAGTTTACTGACTCTTCCGCAATATCTTTAGGATCATCTATGGTTTCACCTTTGTCATTAGTAATACAATAAATTCTATTTGTGCATCTTCTTTGTTTGGTGCTATTGTGAAAGAATTTAGTATTCCTATCCCTTGCTTCTAACTAGGTTTCTCTTGATTTTTGTTTCCAAAAAATTTCTTCTCTTGCCAATATCTCTTCATATTCCTTGAGTAAATTCTTCTCCCTATGATATAATTCATCATTCATTCCATCCTTGATAACCTGAGAATTAACTTCTCCCAATTCTGATTCTAGCTCTAGTTTTTTTTCAAAGATGTTGCCAAACTTAGATGCATTCCATTCTAACAATTTCCTTTTAATCCACTTTAGTTTGCTTACTAATTTAAACATTTTGGAGCCTAATATCTTCGGCTTTGACCAGCAAGATTCAATCAAAGTTAGGATGTTTGGATCCCTTAGCCATGCTTGTTTCGAATTTGAAGGCACACCTCTTAGGCTTGGATGGTGATAGAATGCTGAGAAGTATCGAATAGTGATCTGAACCAGATAATGAAAGGATGCTAGCTGAAAGTGTTAGATTAGAATTTGTCAAGCTTCCCTTAAAAAGAATCTATCTAATTTCTTTGCAATATTGTAGAAACCTAGTCTTCTATTGTTCCAAGTGAAAGAATTGTCCTCTGTTGGGATTTCAAGGAGGGAGTTCTTATCCCTCCATTATGTAAAGTCCTTTGAAGCTAATGGAAGGGAAGTTTCTCCTCCTTTCTTCTCCAAAATTTTTGTTATCACATTGAAATCTCCCCCTAGAAAATAGAGCATGTCCTTTGACTGTTCAAGATACAATTCAATTTCTTTCCAAACTAAAAGTTTTTCCTTATTTTGAATGGGACCATATACGTTAATCAGCATAAAGGTCAGATTGAGTCTAAAGTTTTTAACTATACCACTCATCCATAATTGTCTTTTCTCCGTGATGTTAAATGATATCTTCTTGGGGTCCCAAATGACGACTAGACCACTAGATGCACCCTTCACCGGTGCAGCTTCCATTTCCCTTAACCCTAGTCTCTTTTTGAATTTTTCTAATTCTATGTGATCTAGCTTAGTCTCTTGTATTAACATAATCTTTGGATCATGACTTTTGATGCAGCGCTTGATCAAACGATGCTTGTTAGGGGCATTCATGCCCCTAACATTCCATGAAAGGATATTCATGGCTCCTTGGGAAGGTTCTTCCCCTTCCCTGCATTCAGAATAGATGTGATTTTGACATGTCCTAAAGCTTCCCCTTCCATGCTTCTTAATTCAAAATTGGGCTTTCTTCCCCTTTTTTTTTTTACTTTTTTTGCACAATCCGGGGTCATTTTGCTTTCCTTAAGTTGAGCAATGCCTAGATGTTCCCGTTCTTGTGATTCTCTTTCTTCTAGATCAATTAACAATTCTTCAACTGATACTACCACGGTATCTCTTTTAATGTTGATATCATGTAAAAGCTCTTTCTATCATTCCACTTCTTCTAGATCACAAATTTCTTCTAAAAGATGTTCCATTAACTCCTCAGTAACTGTTTCCCCTAGGTAATTTGCTATTATATTAACTTCCTCCCTAATTTTTTCTTCGTCAGCCTTAGGGATAATTTCATTGGTTGACAGGTTAATAATATTGGGTTCACTAGAAAACGTTGAT
The DNA here is from genome assembly GCA_027943335.1 of Chamaecyparis obtusa. Lineage (NCBI taxonomy): Eukaryota > Viridiplantae > Streptophyta > Pinopsida > Cupressales > Cupressaceae > Chamaecyparis > Chamaecyparis obtusa. The sequence continues at coordinate 24,143 of BSBK01007605.1, read as the reverse complement.
GAATTAATATTAGCCTCAGTCAAGCCCAAACTAATGCTAGGAGGAGGGAGATTTGTGTGGTCATCTCTTATTGGCTTATCCATAGATTCATAATTTTGAATACTCCTATCCACCTTTGGTATATTCTCAGATACTCCCTTTTGAATCCCCTCAAATTCTCTCATGCTATTGATTAATGATTCATAATCTTTTGAAATCTTAGCGTCCGGTTTGGAGGGGAAGATAATGGAATTGTCCTCATCTTTCCCTGGTAAACTCTTCTTAGAAAAATGATTATTAATCCTGCATCTCCTATGAGTGTCAAGGGAGGGAGGAGGAGGCAATGATGAAGCTGTTATTTTCCTAATAATTTCTGAAAGTGTAACCGAAGTATCAATATTCATGATTTCATTAATGAGAATCTTCTTTTGTCTATTAGATTCAACACTATCACTGGTTTCATCATCAAAAAGAAGTGAAAAATTAATATTAATTTTGCTTAATGCTGAGTTTTGATTATTCTCTAGGTTAGTAGGATTCCTTGGTGTTCCTAATTCCTGGATTGAAAGGGTTACATTTGTAGGAGTTTTAATGGGTCAACTAGGGTTAGACCAACTAATGTTTTTAGGAGTTTGGGTAGAAATCTGTTCAGGAATTGAAGTGGTGATATCTTCATTGGGGGTCTTCGGAGATGAACCCATAGTTTTGAAGTTATTAATCCTTATTGATTTATCTTGCACAGGAGAGTGGTTAAGAAAACAAAAACCCCCTCCCATCTCATTAAAGTGTAACTCTGGGAAGGGTTCAATAGACTTCGGGAATTTGGGGAAAGGGCAGAATTCTCCTTCCTCTAAAGATGGAGATAATGTATTAAAACTCTGTTCTATATTATTATTTTTGTAGTTATTGGCTAGAACATCCTGATCATGGGATTCCATGTTTCCCCTCTTAGTTTTAGTTAAACCATAATCCTCTTTTTCTACAGTAATGTTGATATTAGCAGGGTTGGTAAGAGTAGACAGGTTGGGATAGGGATTATTTGAAATCCTGAGAGTGGAGTCGTCTTCCTCTAGATCCTCATCATAGAGTTTAGGGTAAATTATAATCGATCCTGATTCATGGCAAATTTCCAATGGAAGGTTGATTTCTATATTAATTTTCATCTTAACAATGATAATTCTATCCGCATGAGACATGTCATTATTAACAATTCCTACAAACTGCCCTAGGTAATTACCTATTTCCCAAAGGGAATCCATGTTTGAGAATTCAAATGGAAGATTAGTGAGTAAAATTGCTCTATTGATAAGGAAATTTTCTAATTTTAATGGGTCGAACATGGGCATCCAGTCGAAGGAATAAAAACCTTTGTTCCTAAATTCTGGTAATCCTTGAGACATGAGTTTTTTCTTAAAAGACTTGCTAGAGCAATCAATGTAAATAAATTTCTCTTGGACTATAGTAGTGCATACCTTGTTACCTAGCTTAGATTTGATCCAAGCTGCTATAGTTTCTGCAAAAGCCCCTATACCATTCCATCTGCAAAAAAAACCAAATTTCGCACACATACTTTGTATGCTACTTACTGATTTATTCTTAATGGATAAAATTTGTTGCTTAGGGTTATATGTTGCAGAGAGTTTTCCTGAAATCGGGTTATTGTCATCTTTGGTAATCAACTCCTTTGTTCTTTTATGCGGTGGGGAGTAAACCTTACCTGAGGAGAGGTGAAGGTGAAGCTTACCAGAGACCGTTTGTTTGATATCAACATGTGTTACAAGATTTTGATGATCTCCCAACTTAGTGTCTAGCTTCTTCAAAGAGTATTGAGGCCTTCGATGAGGAGGCGAGTAGACATTTTTGGGGAGATCTGTGGTTTTGTTGGGGATTGATGGAATGATCTATCTTATCCGTGGAGAAGCCCTAGATTGGGGTCTTGGGGATAGGGAAGACAATGCCGATAAACTATTGGATATACAGAGGGAGAAGGGGACTGCAGAAACTTTTAAAGGCTTCCTCCTTTGATTCATAGAAATCTTCCAGCCTGAGTGACCATTGCCATGTTCAGAGGTTTTAGAGAGAGTCGTCTTCCTTCTTTCACTGTCGAAGAAACCTGCGTACTTTGTTTTGGAAAAAATAAAAAATTGGTGATCGAGCGACTGTACTGACAAAATTTGCGGCGAGTGCGAAGAGCAGAGCATATTTTTAATTTTTTGTTTTATAATTAATTTTAATTTATATCTAATTCTAATATTAATAAATGTATTATAATTATTAAATGTATTTTAATTAATTATAAAAATATATGATAGTAATTATATTAGTTTTTAATTTTAATTTATATCGATACGTAATTCTAATATTAATAAAGGTATTATAATTATTAAATATATTTTAATTAATTATAAACTATATAATAATAATTATATTAGTTTATATACTTACAGATGTAGTAATAGGTAATTTTATTTTTAATTATAATTTTTTAATAATATAAATTATAAATTGTAATTAATTTTATTTAATTTTTATGTTGATTTAAATTATTTTGTAAAGTATAAAATAAGCTTAATTTTATTTGTAATACAATTTTACAAGCTAACAAATACGTGTTAGTTTGTTATTTACATTATTAATATATTTAATATTTATATTATATAAAAATAAAATATAATTTAATGTATGATAATAAATATAATAAAAATATCAATAATGCAATATGGTTAAAAAAATGAAAATAAAATTGTTCACATTTCACATTCCGAAATTCTCGTGTATAAGACTTCATTTGATCTAGCCAATCAAATGATAGAGAAATAATTTTTATAAATTATAAACTTAAAAATATTGCATTTAAACTTAACAAAATCTAAATTTATCACAAAATACAAAATATAATAAATTCTTATTGGCAGAAAGAGTCTCATTTTATCACTAGTTAACATTAAAAAACCAAAAAATGATACAATAGTACTTAGCCTACCGGCAAGTACTAATAAGTCCTCGTACTTGAAAGCTCGAGCTATTGCACAAAAGCATAACACATATAGGGTGGATGTCACTTGGCAATCAATTGAACTATGTGAGAGCTATGGTTGACATAGAGAAGTGTTTTTTTTAAAAATAACATACATGAAACATGGTGCCCAAATACTTTATCAAAAGATTTTTCATAAGAGGATATGTCTTCGTCTTCGAAAAGAAGAGAGTACAAGTTGAACATCAAGTAAAGGAACAAGTTCAAAGAAAGAGCAACGCAAACAAAGACGGTTTTATTTTTCTTTAAAGAAAATAATAATAATAATATGAGATAAGATATTGAACAAATCTATTGAAATAAAGATAATTAGAGATATAGAGAATAGGGTTTTAATTACAATGAGATTTTAAAATCTATAACTAAATTAGATAGAAATTTGTAATAACTTGTATAAATGAGATTAGTATTATTTAAACCAACAACAATTTTTTAAAAAATGAGTAGATTTCAAAATGTTAGAAACCTACAAGCAAAGTATTAGATTTAAAAATTGAATAATAAATTTAACTTGCAAGAAATATGTGAGCCTTGAAATAAATTTGAAAAATATTTAACCTTGCATTTACATGACTGAGGTTAAGCTTTTTCAAAAAAGAAAGAAAAAGAAACCAAAAGAACTCTTTGGCAGCAAACCTTCCAAAGAGGGTGTCGACTTCTGATTTGACAGAATTTGAACCACCTTGAATAGTGAAGAGATGTACCTAGGGGTTAGCTAAACCACATGATTAATACATTCAAACAAGAATAAGGACCAACTAACAAAGCAATTAAGCTTTCTACACTTTGAACTCTGCAAAATTCAAGTGGGTAAACCTATGATTAGACTTGTTTACTTCTTAACATCACTTTTCACTAATCCTTAACAAAGCAGATAAATGCCAGTAATTCTTCTCTTACTTATGAAGTTTAAGTAACATTGTGAGAGATAATCACACTATCAACTCACTTATAAGCTAAGCAAGGGTTATCAATTTAGATCTACAACTTGAAATTAAAAGATTTGATTTAGTATTAAAATTAGAACTGTGAAGAGAAATGAATATCAACTTATTTGTATTGTCTTTGATCAATGCCTTATTCATTGGGTATATTTGAAACCAGTCCACACTATGATTTATGGTCTATCCATTCACCTTGCAAATGATAATCAATTGATGCTTTAAATCTTATTCTTATCATAAATCCTCTCTAATACCCTATAATTCTAACAAATTATATTAAGCAATTACTTAACTCCTTGAATTAAAAGAAGAGCATAATATGACATACAATTTTAAATAAATTGCAATTATGATGTTGACCTCTTTGAACTCACAAGACACAAAAAATTATGGAATATCACAAGAGGAGACAAGATTTTGAGCAACAAATTTCTATTGAATCTTTGTATTAATTTCCTTGAAATTCTTACATCACGGTATTGGACCAGACTCAAAATAACACACCAAAATAATCAGAACACCATCTATTTCATTAATTTTTTACACAAGCCAAAATATAAAAACTCTACACAGTACTTGACTGCCTACAGAGACTTTTATTCTCAGAAAACAAAAGCTAGATGAATATCTCTCGATCCCTTTTACTAGTCTTGGAAATCCATTTATAATGATGGATTGCAATAAGCTTCAGATGTGGGAAAAGTGAGAGATGTAAACATTAAACAATTTTAACAAACAACTTTGGAAGTAGTTATAAAAGTGATAGGTGGTAGCCCAGATTCTTCAGAATCAGCCTTGGTTTGAACCGTAGGTGTATCCATAGTAAGTGAACTGCAAAGGAAAGATACCCTATTTGAATTAACTAACCTCCCTCTATTGGCTCTTCATCTAATACTAGAATTATCTTAACTACTTGATGTAATGAGAATCATTGCACACTTCTTCGCTTTGCTCTCACTCCTTTAAATCTGCATGTGCCGAATTTGCTTTCTAAAATCTACATTAGAGATGTCTTATCTCTGTGTATTCTCCTATCATTCAATGCTTGGTGACTATTGCATATTTACGGGTCATCCACAGGCTAGTTCCATTCAGTCATGGAGATTGCATTTCATTTCCATGTGGGTCAGGTTCTAGCTTGTACTCCTTGTACACTGACACTCTCCACCTCTTCTCCCATTTAATGGCCGAACTCAAGCCATCATAAAGACCAATTACAAAATAATGATATTCGCCCAATACTTTTAGAATAGTCGCATTCAAATCAAGCATGAATATGGTGGTTTGTTCACCACCTTTCCTCCATTTCCAAATGTTGTGTTCAAAGGCACGATGGTCCTCAACCATCATTTTAGGAATGATTTTCCTTAACTTCAGCTAACCCCAATCCCAATATCTCTGACGCTTTGGCAATGATATCAAATATCATTTGGCCACTCCAATGCAGATGACTTTGCTAAAAAGATGTGATTCAAAACCATGACTAGCATGTGAAACGGTTCAAAAAAAACCATTATAGATTTGAATGCATTCAATAATCCACTCTTGATTCTTTTCCAAATAAGGCATCTTGCATCATCCAAATCAAACGGTCACAAACCAGAATATATAGATAAATTGAACTATTAATATTCCCTTGATGACAGCCAACATCCCGATTCATTAAATTGGGATACTCTTTCAACAAAACCCAAAACCATATTGTTGTTAACAACAACTCAGAAGGGCTCGATACATTTTCAAAATGAGTTGCTTACTATCAACTATCAAACCCAGTTCACTTCAATGATGAATTCTTCATGAAAGCCCTAAAACAATAACATATAATAACCATCCATAAGGGAACTATGAAATTGATAAATATAAATGAGACTTTTACATATTCAACATGTGAACAAGAACGAATAGCTACATAAAAGGAATATGATTCAAAATAACTTATTTAACAATAAATTTCATTAACGTAATGACTACAATTACAAATGAATGGCTCTTTGGCTGCCGCCAGAGAGCCATTTTGGATTCTCTTCTCCCTTTTTCTCCTGATCTACGTGTAACCTATTTTCCTATGCTTTGCTATTACATTACAATAATGTCTATTTAAAGACAATGCTTGATGATTACAAACCATTCAACTACATGTGTCCCTTTTTATTCTCGTTCAGAATCTTGATTACAAATGTCCCATAATCTCTTTGTCGAATACACCATCATGTAAATTAACCAATAACCCATGTTATGAAATGACATAGATAATAGAATTCAAAGGTGGAGGTGCCCCTGCACCATACTCCCGAGCTTCAAAATTTCCATCTCCCATGGAAATGTTGTGGTGAGAATGCTGCAAACAAATCTTTTGCCTCTTTGACTTCATCACTGGATCCGTGCTTCCGCTGCTTCCTCTGTCACTTTCAAATGACTCCTATCAATGGAGTGCATATTGGTCGCTATCCACCATTCATCATGTTGCTGCATCACACCACCACCTTATTTCCATCTTACCCACACAAGATCCTGGAAGATTCTTCCCACCCTTTGCTTAGTGGTTGCTTCTCATTACACCTTCTACACAGCTTCATCTTGGTGGAGACAATACGAAGACCTCTGTTGAGATCTTTCATGCAAGAACAACTTCATTCTTCTATAGCTTCGATGGATCAATCTTGGAACCATGAATATTGCTTTACCTTGCCAAAATCTTTTGTGGGCTCTGATACCACTTGATGTAATGAGAATCATTGCACACTTCTTTGCTTCACTCTCACTCCTTTAAATTTGCATGTGTCAGAATTACTTTCTTAAATCTGCATTGGAGATGTCTTATCTCTGTGTATTCTCCTATCATTCAATGCTTGGTGACTGTTGCATGTTTATGGGTTGTCCATAGGCTGGTTCCATTCAGTCATGGAGATTGCATTTCATTTCCATGTAGGTTGGGTTCTAGCTCATACTCCTTGTACACTAACACTCTCCACCTCTTCTCCCATTTAATGGTCAAACTCAAGCCATCACAAAGACCGATTACAAAACAATGATCTTCTCCCAATACTTTTAGAATGATCGCATTCAGCTCGAGCATGAATACGGTGGTTTGTTCACCACCTGTCCTCCATTTCCAGATGTTGTGTTCAAAGGCACGATGGTCCTCAGCCATCATCTTAGGAATGATTTTCCTTAACTTCGACTAACCCCAATCCCAATATCTCTGACACTTTGGCAATGATATCAAATATTACTTGGCCACTCCAATGCAGATGACTCTACTAAAAAGAGGTGATTCGAAACCATGACTAGCATGTGAACCGGTTCAAAAAAAACTATTATAGATTTGAATGCATTCAAGAATCCACTCTTGATTCTTTTCCAAATAAGGCATCTTGAATCATCCAAATCAGACTATCACAAACCAAAACATATAGATCAATTGAACTATTAATATTCCCTTGATGACAACCAACAACCCGATTCATTAAATTGGGATACTCTTTCAACAAAACCCAAAACCATGTCACTATTAACAACAACTCAGAAGGGCTTGATACATAAACAAAATGAGTTGCTTACTATCGACTGTCAAACCTTGATACATAAACAAAATGAGTTGCTTACTATCGTCTGTCAAACCCGATTCACTTCAATGATGAATTCTTCATGAAAGCTTGAAAATAATAACATATAATAACCATCCAAAAGGGAACTATGAAATTGATAAATATAAATGAGACTTTTATAGATTCAACATAAACATGAACAAACAGCTACATAAAAGGAATACGATTCAAAACAACTTATTTAACAATAACTTTCATTAACGTAATGACTGCAATTACAAATGAATGGCTCTCTAGCTACCGCTAGAGAGCCATTTTGGATTCTCTTCTCCCTTTTTCTCTTGATCTACACGTAACCTCTATTCCTATGCTCTGCTGTTACATTACAATAATGTCTATTTAAAGATAGTGCTTGACGGTTACAAACCGTTCAACTACATGTGTCCCTTAGAATTCCCATTTGGAATCTTGATTACAAATGTCCCATAATCTCTTTATCAAATACACTATCATGTAAATTAACCAATAACCCATGTTATGAAATGACTTAGATAATAGAATTCTAAGGTGGAGGTGCCCCTGCATCATACTCTCGAGCTTCAAAATTTCCATGTCTCATGGAAATGTTGTGGTGAGAATGCTACAAACAAATCTTTTGCCTCTTTGACTTCATAACTGGATCTATGCTTTCACTGCTTCCTCTGTCACTTTCAAATGACTCCTATCAATGAAGTGCATACTGGTCACTATCCACCATTCATCACGTTGCTGCTTCACACCACCACCTTATTGCCATTTTACCCACACAAGATCTCAGAAGATGCTTCCCACCCTTCGCTTAGTGGTTTCTTCTCATTGCACCTTCTACCCAGCTTCATCTTGGTGGAGACAATACAAAGACCTCTGCTAAGATCTTTCACTCAAGAACAACTTCATTCTTCTGCAGCTTCGATGGATCAATCTTGCAACCATGAACATTGCTTTACCCTGCCCAAATCTTTCACAGGCTCTGATACCACTTGATGTAATGAGAATCATTGCACACTTCTTTGCTTCGCTCTCACTCCTTTAAATCTGCATGTGCCAGATTTGCTTTCTGAAATCTGCATTGGAGATGTCTTATGTCTGTGCATTCTCCTATCATTCAATGTTTGGTGACTATTTCATGTTTACGGGTCATCCTCAGACTAATTCCATTCAGTCATGGAGACTACATTTCATTTCCATGCGGGTTGGGTTCCAACTCGTACTCCTTGTACACTGACACTCTCCACCTCTTCTCCCATTTAATGGTTGAACTCAAGCCATCACAAAGACCAATTGTAAAATAATGATCTTTGCCCAATACTTTTAGAATGATTGCATTTAGCTCGAGCATGAATACGGTGGTTTGTTCACCACCTGTCCTCCATTTCCAGATGTTGTGTTCAAAGGCACAATGGTCCTCAACCATCATTTTAGGAATGATTTTCCCTAACTTTGGCTAACCCCAATCCCAATATCTCTGACACTTTGGCAATGATATCAAATATCATTTGGCCACTCCAATGCAGATGACTCTGCTAAAAAGACGTGATTCGAAACCACGACTAGCATGTGAAACGGTTCAAAAAAAACTGTTATAGATTTGAATGCATTGAAGAATCCACTCTTGATTCTTTACCAAATAAGGCATCTTGTATCATCCAAATTGGATTGTCACAAACTAGAACATATAGATAAACTAAACTATTAATATTCCCTTGACAACAACCAACAACCCGATTCATTAAATTGGGATACTCTTTCAACAAAACCCGAAACCATATCACTTTCAACAACTCAGAAGGGCTTGATACATAAACAAAATGAGTTGCTTACCATCAATTGTCAAACCCGGTTCACTTCAATGATGAATTCTTCATGAAAGCTCGAAAACAATAACATATAATAACCATCCAAAAGGGAACTATGAAATCGATAAATATAAATGAGACTTTTACAGATTCAACATAAATAGGAACGAACAGCTACATAAAAGGAATACGATCAAAACAACTTATTTAACAATAAATTTCATTAACGTAATGACTGCAATTACAAATGAATGGCTCTCTAGCTGCTACCAAAGAGCCATTTTGGATTCTCTTCTCCCTTTTTCTCCTGATCTACGTGTAACCTCTATTCCTATGCTCTGCTGTTATATTATAATAATGTCTATTTAAAGACAATGCCTGATGGTTACAAACTGTTCAACTACCCGCGTCCCTTAGTATTCCCATTTGGAATCTTGATTACAAATGTCCCATAATCTCTTTGTCAAATACACCATCATGTAAATTAACCAATAACCCATGTTATGAAATGACTTGTGACTTAGATAATAGAATTCTAAGGTGGAGGTGCCCTTGCACCACTACTTCCATGTGGCAAGGATTGAATTTCTCCAATGGTTTCCCACACCACAATTTCCCTTTTTTATGGCCAAGTTGTTGCTCGAATTGCATCCAAGTCTTGAAGATATTTGTTTCACTTGACATCTATTATGGCTCAAGACTCAACAACAAACTTATTTATATCCATTTCCTATTTGTATAATTCATCAACAAATTCATGGAAATTTGAGATTTCAGCATCACCAACAAAATAAGAAGCCATCTTATCAGCATTCAAAATTTGGTTGAAAGAATCAACCCATTCTTGCCAGTCCTTTAAGTGTCCTTTTATATCCACAATAACAGGAATATATCCTTCAGATTCTTCAACAAAAACCTTTAGCTTTGTCTGGATACTTTTGCAACTTGCCATTGAAAAATGCATATAATTCCTTTACTAATAGCAGAATTTCCTTAACATTATTTATTTTGTCAGGTAGGTCCAACTTCTTTTCCATTAGTAATATTAGTCTATCAAAAAATTGCAACTATGGGCCCCAAGAATTAAATAATGGAGTTAATATTGATAAGGAATTAGAACAATGATTTTTTCCCCTTATAAAGAAATGAAAGTACTATGAATGGCCTGAGACTTTCCCTTTAGGATATCTATTCTACGTAACAACACCTTCTTCAAAGTCTCCTTTTCAGCAACTCTATTATCTGTAAGTTGATCAATGTCCATCACTACATGTTCAGTTGCAATTTTTGGAGCTATGCCCTCTATTGGCTCAGTCTGGATCCCAGCATTGGAGACTTCTTGTATTTCCCTAGAATGATTCTTTAAGGTATCTATTTCATATTTTAGTTGTTTTACAATTTCTTCTAAGACGTAATTCTTCTTCAACTCCTCCTCAAACTTCTTTTTAACTGCAACATAGTCCCTGAAGGTCCTTGCTAGTTTGGTCTCTAAATATTCAACAAATTCTTTATTCATTGAATATGCATGATGCAAGATATTCTCTAGCTCTGATCCATTAGTATCTTGCAACCTCCATATCAATTGGTTGCCCTATGATGTGTCCTAGATTGCCACCAATCTTGACTTGTTTGACTGAGGAGCCACACGCCATACTGCCAATGTCTTGGTGTCCATATTAAAACCAAACCCTCTTTGCAGTCCATCTGGATCAAAAGCCTCATAGGCTACAACTTTGTCTTGTCTTTTGATTTGGTCAATAAAAAATGAGGACTCCAAGTCCCACCCAGGAACCAATAACATACCACTTCTTTTAACAAGGTCTCTAGCCTCCTCCACAGTTAGTGTTTCACTGCTGGGATCATAGGCTTGTAAATTCTCAATTAATTCAAAGTCTTCTCCTCTGACTCCTCTAGTTTTAAAGAAATTTTCAATTCATTTTGTTTTACTCTGAAGAGAAAACTCTTGAATTCATCAGAATTGATAAATTCATCATCATCTATGAACTCTTTAGCTTGGATGACCCTGTCATCCAATCCAGCTGCAACCAATTCTAATTCATTTAGGGCCTTCTCTCCCTCATCTTCCTATGAAGTTAGAAATCATTGCCTTGCATTAGAAAAGTAACATCTTAATCCTAGCATGATCTGTAGTGCTTTTTATCTTGCCTTCTCTGGCACACTTATTAATTTCTACCTTTTGGTTGGCCCCTGTTCTGATGTAGATGCTTCAACTTTTTATTCTTCTTCAACAAACACTACATCAAGCTCAACCTCTTCAGGGTTTACCCTATCCTCTTCCTTCTTCTCAGGGATGTCTAGCGATTTGGACATGATATCTTCATAACTTTCTAAACACTTTACAATTCTAGGCATGTACAAGAGATTAGGGAAGAAACCAGTGAAAGTAGGGTCTGCCCTTTTTAACTCTTCTTCTACCCTTACAATTTTCTTCCACTTTAGGGATCTCTCCTCACAGATATCTTGATTAAGCACATTTTTAATAACATCCCCATCTACCATGGGCTAATTTAGAGCCAGATTAAAATTTCTCATTTCTCTTAGTGCTCCTCTAATAAAATCCTCAGGGTCATACATCCTAGCATTAGCTGAAGGCAATTTGAATTATCTTAGGAATTCATGGATCTGGTCAACAACATCCTTTCCTATGGAGAAATCACCTATCTAGAACCTTCTTGGCAGAAAGGTTCCCTTATGCCTTTTAGGGCCTAGATGCTCCATATCCATCATGATGATTTGCCATAGGAACTCAATTATTCCCAATCTTTCTTAGACATATTTGGGCAGTATGTGGGGAGGTTGTGGGCATGCATATACTCTAATAACATAATTTTTTTAAAACATGAAAATGTCACCCCAGTTGTTTTGGATCTCATTATCAAATACATGGGGTCTAAGCAATTTTCTAACAACTAAGGGAAATCTATCCCTTTCAACACCTAACATGTTCAAAATTGGAGACACAAAATCACTATAAAAAGCTATGGAAATAGAGAAATGGTAATTTTCATCCCATAACCTAGTCCAAAGCTACAGGGGAATGGTCCCTCCATTCTCTATTTAGTTGATCAATTTTGGATTGATATAGCCAATTTTGCAATACAAGAGTAAGTGCATCAACATGGAGTAGTGGGTGAACCTGAAATTGCTCAAATAAGACTTTGCAGTCACTAGCTCATTGTGCATTAGGTTGATTATGTGGCCCACATAATCAAAATCTTTGTTGGTGTATAGGTCCTAGATGTCAGTAGCCATGACATATATATCTAAAGTCACTATCAATCCTCAATCAAGTCTAATTACTTTATGTAGACCATATACGGTATACTAGAAATAGGGGAAGAAAAGGTCAATGTTAATTTTTTTGTTACTTTCTTCGACAATAATCATGCTTCTTTCTTCTTCTTAGGGATATGTTTCCTCATAACCCTTCTAGTGTAGTAGCTCTCTTCTGTCTCTTGAAAAGATCCTCCTCTGCTTCTAGGTCAATATCTACACTCATAGGTCCCTGGAGGTCGAACGATTGAATATATGTTTCTCTATCTAACATCTAGAGTATAGATTTATCTTTCTTATGGAAAGCTTTTGTTACAAGATTATAAGCTTCAATCAAAACTTTCATCAAGTCCATGTCTACAAACACTTCTGACACTATCAATTTACCCAAGTTTCTGTCCCATGGGTTTGAAACAGGTGGGCCTCTCAATCTATTATTGTAGAAAAACATGAATAGCTCGTACCCAATTGTGCTTGGGTAGACAACATCTCTACAAAATGCATATGGGTCTTTCCACTTGTAAGCGTTAGTTGATTGCAAATTTGATGTTCCAGGAAATAACTTCATCCATTCCTCTACATATATGTTTGGCCTCTTTGTTCTCGACAACACACTCTTTGTTGGTACTTCAACGACCTCAGGAGATCCTTGCTATGCCATTTTTTCTTCTGTTGGACTCTGATCTTTTTCTCTGTAACTAACGGTTTCAATTCCTTCTGTCATTACAACTTTGAAAATTATGGATGCTATGTGAATGCTAGAATGCTTAATGACTGAAATTATCTCTAATAAGAAACGTACCACCTACTGTATTAAAGTTTCATCAAGAACACATGCATGAAATACCCTTTTTTAGAAAGTGTCCCTTCTAGCTTAGATTTGGTGGTGATTCGAGAGAAAATCATCAACCTGTCATGCCAGCATGTCACTCTTTTATCTATTAAGACCCCACAAGTTGTCCTTTTTCCTCATTGTAAGAGGCTCATGCTATTTCAAACTTAAGTTGGCCATGGTTCCGAAGTCACGCAAATGACTAAGGTGTTCACGTCTCAACTTTGCTACATGTAGATAGGGACCTCTTGAAACCCTTCCAAAGTTACACTGATAATCTTCTTAACACCTTCTCAAGATCATAACCATGTATCAAATACTCAGACATTACCTTGCGAAGTCCTACACAAAGCTTTTCGTAACCTCTAAACACCTTCAGTTAGAGTCTGTTGACCTTTCCAAAGTTGTGCCTAACTATTAGATGTCATATCCCAACTTTTTAACATTCTTCATTAATGACCTTGAAACCCTTGTGAAGCTCCATGAACCTCTTGCTCTTCACTGTCGTAGCTTCATAACTATTCTAACAATATTTATTTAACCATTGATGCACTTCACCATTTTTCTACACTTTCCACGTGGCACATTACTTGCTATTATTTTCAACTTCTCCAAAGTTAAGCACACCGTCAGTCGGGACCTCAGAACCCATCACCATCATAGACATTTAACCATTGAGAAGCTACACAATAGCTTAGTGGGACCTCAAAATATACTGGCGGTCAAATATTTTAACCATTACGAAGCTCCACAAATCACTTAGCGTAACTTCGTAACTTTGACTTATTCATAAAATATGACACTCGCGAAGTTACGCAACACCTTGTCGTGACTTTGGAACTTTGATATTGAACAAGACTTGATATTTGTGATGTTTCGCTTGACCTTTGGCATAACTTTGGGGCTAGGATATTGAGCATGAAGACAAACCTTGAGATGTTGTGACACAACTTGGCATGACTTCAGAACACTAGGGATAACAAAGATAAAATAAAACATGAAGTTACACATAACATTGACAATCAAGGCCAAATCTATTTTATCACCACAGGATACATAAAAGTAAAAGACTAGGATAATATCAGTGGCCCCGTGACATGACTAAGACCCCTTTCTTAAGTAACTCAACAAGTAACAAGGAAATATACAGACTATAAGGTTTTGGAATTTAGGAAAATAATTTTTGAAAACCCTACCAACATGTAAAACCCTATTTCCTTGTCTGAAGTAGAACTTGACAAATTTCTTTAAATTTTGAACTTAACTGGAAATTTGACCACCAGAGGGTTATTACAAATATTAAATTAAAAAATCTGCAAAATCTTTGGCGACAAGCCTTCCAAAGAGGGTTAGAAAAAACAAATGAAAACCTACAAACACAATGAGTTAATGAAATGATTTTTCAGTTTCTCTCTTTAACAAAAGTCTCCAATCAAGGTGTGCTCCACAAAATGGTAACCTTCAGCAACATTCACTCAAAACAAGGATTAGTTACCAAGATTTGATACCATGAAGGGAAAAATAAGAAGAGCAAGGAATAATAATCCAAGAGAGTAAATAGAAGAGAAGATTTGTTACCATGAGAAATGCATAAACTTAGATCAAACACCCAAAGAGCCAAGATAAGGAGACAAGAAGTTTTGAAAGGGGAAAAGCAAAGAAAAACCCCTTATGATATTATGAATGAGGCAAAGCCGTGTGTGTGTGTGTGTGTGTGTGTGTGAGAGAGAGAGAGACTTATTTACAATAAATCATAAAGTAGAAATGAGAGAGGAGAGAATCTCTTAAATTGAGATGTGGAGTGGAATTACTAAGTCACTCACCAATCTATGAATGCCACCATTCATAATAGTTGTGTATAAAGTGGCAACATCCTCTTAAGGAAGATAAACTAAATTCCTTAATAAAGGAAAAACAAAAAATGACATGTCCTCCCACTTGGACTAGAGGACAAAATACATGCAGGGATTGCATAGGAATCTTCTAATTAAATAAATAAATACAAAGAAAGAATAAATATTTTAACAGACCCCAATTTCTTCTTAATGATCTGAGATCAACCATTAAGGATCACATTGCAATGACTAATTTAATTTGTGAGGATGGTGATGTTGCTTATTATAATTAGCTTTTCCTTGTTGTTGTTGTTGTTACTAGTATTATTATTATATTATATTATAATATGTAATTAATATACAATATAATTTAATATAGTACATATCCAATTACATTATTAAATAATATATACTTTTTTTAAGAATTCATGTTAGTGTTCTCATGGGATCACGTGTGTGAGGAAACTATTAGCTCACGTAGTAGTTATGTTTGTTAGTAATAGTAAACTATCTATTAGATTTGTTAATCATGTGTAGAATTATATTTTTGTAGGGGAGTATGTTTGTTTAAGTTGTTAAAACAACTCTAATAATTAGTGATTTGTTCCTATAATGTAGGATCCCAAACTCCTATAAATATGCAATGTTTATTGAGTGAAAATAGAGAAGTGCAATATTTTCTTGTCTAATATTAATCAGCTTCAATCTTTCTCTACCCATATTTATTATAATATTATATATTACAAATTACTATTATTTTTAATTATAAGCTTGATATTTCTATTTGAGAGAAAATAACTCTTCTCAAGACTATTGGGTTTCACTTGACAATTTTTGGGTACAATTTTATCATTGGCCATCTTTAGACATAATAGGTCTTACATTAATAATATTGTGGTTATATTTATAAATATATATTATATTCTACAATAAAATTTATTATATATAAATATATTATAATATATAATATATTTCTAATATAGGAGTTTATCCCATAGTGTGATGGTTAACTTGTGGTATTGTTGATGGTGCCACCAAGGCTCAAATCCCTGGTGAGTTGCCTATGAACTGTTGTGGTGTTTATCTTAACTATTTCACAAGTGTTTAGGCATGTGTGCCAAACCCTTTTTGATCTAGTACTGTGCTTGTGAGCTCCAGCAAGTCTTGGCTCTTAATCTAGGTTGTCCGTTCTCATGCATATTTCTATAAAAAGAGGCTTCTTCCCTATTGGACCCATCAATCATTGGTGTACTTGCATTATGTTAAATTTCCTCTAGAGATTTTGTTATCATTGCGCCTTATCTTTACATCATCATCAAACAACCACATTATATTTCTTTCATTCCATCTTGTACTAGTGATAATTAGCTAACAACAAACAACCATTTTCACAAGATCTTGAAGGATAGGAGAATAATGGATCCAATTAGAAAGTCATGGATGTGAGATATAAATTTTTTTATTTTGTCTACATTTTATGATTTAGAGCTCTATTGATTGTTTCTTGGATAGATTCGTAGATCTAGACTAGTAATTGGGTTGATTTAGATTTACAAATAGACTTAATATTCAACATACAGATATATTATTAGCATTCTAAAAGTGAGTTATCCACATATCACGACATTGACATTTTAGAACTAAAAGGATGCCAAAAGTAATTAAATTTATTGTAGCTTCTAAACACTTGAAATCAAGGGGAACATAATGATAATTCATGTACACTTACATATACCCTAAAAAAACTCCTTTAACATTAATGACATCTCTCTCTCTCTCTCTCTCTCTCTCTCACACACACACACACACACACACACACACACAGACTCTTCCTCCTTTATCTCTCCCTCTCTATATCCTTGCCTCTCCATGTCTCCCTATTGAAAACATAACATGAGCATGTTGATAATGAAGCCTAACTATCTTCATGATTCAAATATTTTGTTTTAATTATATTTGGATATTTGTAAGTAGATGCATGGTCTATTTGAATATATATCACTTCTCCATTGAACCTTTTGTTGAACAAAGAACATAATTTTCTAAACGACCTACTAGATGACCTCATGTATTGCACAAATCTATGCAACTAATAGACCTAAATTCTTCTCATTTAACATTCTAAACTTATTCGGTGAACCCATTGCATACCAAGGTGCAATTTCTAGTTACACCAAAGGAATTTCTTATTTGATATGAACAAGGTGATTATTAAAAATTAATGGTTCAAAACTCAATAAAACCTATACAAGATGATTGAAAATAGTTTTGTTTGTTGATTTTTATCATTGGTTATATCAGAAAATACATTGTCTATATTTCATCATTCCTTACAATTTTTTGGCATCACCATCCTACTAGTTTAATTTTTTCCTCACAAGAAGGTCATTTCCTATCATTAAACCCATGATTCAATGATAATAAAGTTTTCTAGCTTGTGAAATAGTTGCAATTATTGAAGATGGAGTTCGTAAAAAAAGTCATTGAACATTCACTTTTTCTTTTTTACTTCTTGGATTGTTGGAGATTGTATATTCAATGTTCTTTTTTTTTGCTAATTAATTAGCCGGTATGGCCAAATCCCTTTATATTATCAAAAAGAGATAATTACATCATGGTCTCCATCTATATATCTTGAATTCTATATGGCTCTTGCCCAAAATGGAGCTTTTTGTTTCCCTCCCTTATAGTTTGATATGTTATATCCCCCATTACATATATGTTCTTTCATTACAAATATATATGTATATGACTCTGGTTCAAAATGGAGTCATTTATGACCTCAAACTAACACTATATCTTGAATACCTAAACCCACTAAGCTATGATATTTACATAACTGATTTAAAGTTTAAAGCATTTATCAAAATTAAAAGCCTTCTATGTTGGCCTATCCTTCATCCTTGTTGTTTTCCTCGCTAGCTTTGGCAGTTGCTATAGCTGGCTACAAGAGGGCATTCTATTCTACATGCATGCTTGGTTGGATTCTTCGGTATCTCCTCCACATCCTTGAAATCATTTTCAACCCATTCCTCTCCACCTTCCGACAGATTATATATTATATGTTTCTTATTCACTTTTTTCAACTTTTATGCACCAAGAGGAAAATAAGAAGTATCCTTTCAAGTTACACAAGAACGAATGAAGAAAGAGAGAATTTGTGATGAAAATGAATATAAACGTTAATGTATGGTGAAAATGATGGAATTTCTATTTATTTTTTACGATTTTGTTTGATGTTTTACAATAGTATGAGGTTTTATTTATTTTTATTATTTTAAATTGATTACATTTATAATTAAATAAGATTAAAGACAAAAAAAAAAAAAAAAAAAAATTTAATTTTTTGAATAATATATTAAAAATTAAATTTAAGATTAGTTTGGTATGAATTGGAGCAACTATTATCCTCCTCCTAGATTGGTAAAAATGCCAGCAATGTTGGCTCTGTGAAATTTTCCTGAACCTAAGGCTTCTTATGAGTTGGGGGTGAAACCAATATATGCTCCTCCTTAAAAATTTGGGTGTGGGATGACCTCCTTTGATGTTGATCACCTCTTTTCTTAGGGAAACCATTCCTTTTCAACTATTTTTCAAGCTCCTCGTGCGTCTCCCTTAAAGCCAGTTGTGGCTAGGGCTCACCATAAGGATTTTTGGGGTCAGGCTTGTGTCTATCATATTTCATCACTCTCGTTTGGTTCTATGATCAAATCTATGGGAAATGATCATTATTTGGTGGTGGCGGGGAACCTACCTAGGGTTGTGGGAAGGAATTATGCACATCCACAAAAGGATGTGATATCATCCAAGCCTAATATCTCATGCCACTATGCTCCATCCCCACTTACTATGGTGTTGGGAGAGGCGATCTCAGAGAATGATGATTTATTTACCAAACATGGTTTGATCGACATATCTAAAGGGTTCTAGCCCAATATATCCCAACTTCATCAATGGATTTCAACCATTTGGAGGCTCATTCAGAAGATGTCATTCAAATTTATCCTTGTGCAAGGGATTTATTTATAGTGGTTTTTGAAGACATCTAGGATAGATGAATTGTTCTATGTGACTAAAATTGGGATGGAGGAGCACCTCCAAATGCTAAACCCTTAGTAACCATTGTTTTACCCAAACTCTGAATCTTTCATTAAAATTTTGATTTGAGTCAGACTCTTGAATTTTCCATTGCACTTTTGGTTTGATTCTTATTTTGAAATGTTTGGAACCTCTTTGGGAAAATTTATGGGTTTTGATGAGGGGTCCTCAAAGAATCTTCACACAAATTATGCTCATGTTTTGGTGAGATAAACACTACCAAAGATCTCCTTGTGAAGCTCTCCATTCATACTTCGGGTAAGTATTGGAACCAGGTTCTTGACTATGAAGGTATTACCTTTTGCTATCGTAGGTGTTATAATGTTGGTCATATAGAAGCCTAGTGTTCTAAACAAAGGAAAGATAATCATGCTCCTGCTTCTTGGTGGAAGTATGTTTCTCCCCACCACTATTTTTTGGAAAAAGGAGGTTTCTTTCTAGGAGATGAATGTTGTGGCTAAAGATAATGTTTTTGTAGTGGTTCTGCCAAAATGTAGGGTTGATACTATAGATCATTATATGTGCAAGGTTGAACCTCCAAACCCATTGATGGATCCCATCACTTGAGCTATTGTTGGGTCACCATTGATTGAGATGAATATCCCCAAGGTGGTTATTTCCCTGCTCTAATTGAGAAATTAAGTGGGCTTTCCACTACTATGCCCTTTGAGGGTTGGGATCCTTTAGAAGAAATTATCAGTGCTGACAGTGCAAGAGAAGTTTGGATTGTGGTGTAGTAGAGGAAAAAGAAAATTGAGACCCCATTCAATACACTTCTTCATTCTCATTCTAAAAGTGGATAAAAATTCTTGAAAGGTATATTCAAACCATGTTCATGGGGTCCTCTTGTAGTAGCATGGAGCTTAGGTCTGTAGATTGTAAGGGGTTAGATGGGGGTATTTTCCTTTGTTTGCAGGGCTGTGGACTATAATTTATTTGTTGGTGCCTATTTATGGGTGCTTTCTTTGGCTTTCTGCCATGTTGTTAGCTGTATTGGTGACTTGTTTACAACAACAATAGAATGTGATGTAATCATTTTATTAATACAATGGGAGTTAGTCCAATCCAACTATTAATCTACCAAAAAATTAAATTTAAGATTAAATATATTATTATAATTATGTAGATTGATCAATGTACATGTACCTTCCCAAATCCCTATCAACATACATAAAAGCCATTCATTTAAAAACTATTGATAAATATTTAGTTTTTTTTTTAAATTATAAATATTAAATCTTAAATATTAAGTTCCTTTTAAAAATTTAAACTCTTTGAAATTATAAAAAAATAATTCTATCTAAATTATAGTTGGGTTTGGCCACCTTTCTATTCACTAATTTTCCTTCGTTGATGTCGCCTGACTAGGCCATATACATATTGCCCACATGTAATCGACTATTTTGCCACCAACCACCAACTGAAAATATGTTATTTGGTTGATTTAATGCTTTTAAAATGGTTACTTTGAGTTGATTTCTATTTTGTTTAAGTTTGACTTGATGTAAAGTTGTATGCAACATCAAGTTAGATACTTTTTAATGGGTCACACATAGGAAAAGTATTCAATATTTGGAAACTTAGTACTGTGTAAGCTAAATATGGGCCTCTGATTCAGCCTCACACTTCAACATAGTCATTATTCACCAGTTGTAGCCAAGATTGAATATGAGATTATTCATCTCACCTGTCTGGTTGATTCGACTTGTTGCCTTCTATCTAGATAGGGTTCAAAATTTGCTCTTAGAATCGAGAGTCTTGTAACCATAGACTACTACTAGAATGAAGGATTTATGCAGTTTAATCTAGAAATGAACGTGTAATTAATCTAAATGAGTATGCAATTAACCTATAAATTGAGATTAAGCTAGTAACACTGAAAGCAAACTAGATTAAGAAATGTAGTGCATGATTAATCTAAACATGATATATTAATCTAGAAATGAAGATTAATGCTAAGAATGAAAGCTTTGAATGCAAATGAGTTTTGATAATAATGAGACAACACTTCGTTACTCAAAAAGTTGGGATCCTTTCAATGAGGGATGAGGGTTCTTTTATAGAAATCCCAAGTTCAATTAACGGTCGAGATTGAATTAGACGAATGATGACGATTGAATGAGAGTTCAGTTCAGAATAGAAAGTTTCTTGCAGAGAGGCAATCATCTACCTGTTTTTATCCGTGAAAAGTTGTTAACTCTTTTATTCCTTTTTTTAATTTTCAATTAACTCAAAGTTTCCTTTTATGAACTGAAGAGAAGATTTTGTGGAGAATATTTAATTCAAATAAATACAATATTGCCTCATAAGTGGATTTTCTCAATTATTTGAATAATTAAATTCAATTATTGAGATGAGGGTATTTATTTAAAATCAAATATTTATTTAATTCCTTTTTCATGTGTATTTAGCTAAAGAGGGTGAATTTAATTTAATTAAAGTGGTAGGACTTTATAATTAAATCAATCAATCATAGGGTTTATTTAGCCAATTTATAGTTGATATTTAGGAACTAAATATGTTATATGATTGATGCAAATTTAGGGTCTTCTGCATTTGACACTAAGTCAATTAGAGTCAATTAGAAGACATAATTGCCTAGTACAACATGACTTTGATGATTTAGAATTTTGATAGAATGAGACTAAATGCAACAAAATTGGTTAGGATAGCAAGATGCCAATTTCGGGGTATTACATTTTGCCCCTCTTTGAATTGATGTGCGAGCAACACATTGATTCAAAGAATAGTCCGATGTGATAGATGATGAGGTTTTCAAGATTATCTCCAGAATGAAGCTTAACCCTTGGAAGTTGAGGTTAGATTGCCAAGACACCGATTAGATCAAGTTGTAGAATCATCTCCAGAATGAAGCTTGATTCTCCAAAGTCTAGGTTAGATTGTGAAGACATTGATCAAATTACCATTTGTAGTAAGACTATCCCCAGAACGAGGCTCAACCTCTAGGAGTCAGGGTTAGATTACCCCAATACCTGTTGATTAAGTGATAACTGATACAGATTTTCAGGACCATCTCCAGAACAAAGCTTAGTCCTCCGAGATCCAGGTTAGATTGTCCAGATAATGGTCAAAAAGAGCTTTTTGAGAGCCATCTCCAGAATGAAGCTTGATTTTCAGGAATTAGGGTTAGATTGCCCTGATACCTAATAGAGATTTTGAGAATCATCTCTAGAATGAAGCTTGATCCTTAGGGATCTAAGTTAGATTTCTTAGATACCTAATAAATAGATTTTGAGAGCCATCTCCAGAACGAAGCTTGACCTCTCAAGAATCTGAGTTAGATTGCTTAGATACCTAGTGGTATGATGATAAGATGCAAGACATAGAGATGCCCCCTAGAGATTCAAGATAGTGGAACATCCAATTTTGACCGTGAGGTACAAAAAACTGAACATGCCCCAAGTGATGAGATGCCCCTAGCGATGAGGACTTTTGATTTAGACTAGATTGATTCAAGACTGATAAGATTCAATGATGCAATCATCCTACCCCCTCAGGAGTGAAATCAAAAGATGACACATCAGAAAGGCAATTGACAACAATAGGTTGCAGAGAGAGGTAAAATCAGAAATCTAGAACTCAGAACAGATTACAAAAGAATTGAGAAGGTTCAAAAGCGATTAGGAGTGATTTGGAGGTCATGTTGACCAAGTTTGACCAAGGTTGACTA
Source organism: Chamaecyparis obtusa (assembly GCA_027943335.1). NCBI lineage: Eukaryota > Viridiplantae > Streptophyta > Pinopsida > Cupressales > Cupressaceae > Chamaecyparis > Chamaecyparis obtusa. The sequence continues at coordinate 1,047 of BSBK01007605.1, read as the reverse complement.
GAGTTAATTTTTGATGAAAAAGATGAAGAAGTTAAGAAAATGAGGATGAGATGTGATTATGTCAAGAAGACCACATCAGAAGGTCGACTGCACAAGCGTCCGATCACATCGGTCTTAGAAATTTTAAAACATGATTTTGAGCTAACTAGAGATGTTAGATTTTAATTTCGATCCTGAAAATGGATTCAGAGCGATCGATTTAGCCAAAGGTGAAGTTTTCGCATAAAATAGAGCACTGTTAAAAATTAGGTCAAAACCTATATAAGGCCTAGAAGGGTCATTTTCAATTCATTTGCAACCTTTGACTTTGTGAGAAAAGAGAGCTTTGAGCAAAATGGTGAACATTCTAGTGCATGCTCATAGATTCAAGCAATCAAAGCACCACAACCAGCCGCTGGAGTATGACCCACATTTGAGTTGTCGATAACATGCTTTACATTTCAATTTTTATGCATTTGTAGGTAGATTTAGCAAGTTTTTAGCACATTTCAGGTCTAGGTCACAAAATCTTGCGCTAGAAACTAGGATCTTCACGTGAATCAATGAAGTGTCTCACGTGAGAAAGTACAAAGCAGGGGTTCTTCGCGCAGGAGCCTCCCCATGGGCTCGCGTGAGAACTTCCTCTACAATCGTGCGGGGAACTCATGATATGCGAGTTTGCTCACGCGAACTGACGTGAAGTCTTGCGCGCCAGAGAAATCTCATGTGAGATTCATGTTTCCTCACATGAGAAACTGCAACAAAGAAGAGAATGTTGAGTCAGAATTTGTGAGAAAACTAGCCAAGTAGAGCGTCTGATAGCCAGTTTAGAATAGGTGTATAGTGTCAAATTCTATTTTGCATTAAAATCATCATGATTTGAGATATTGATCGAGTGTTGTCACTTGTATTGCAGGTGGACTTACCCGATATTGTGTTTCGGTCACACCACCCAGTGATCAGTGATGTCATGCAACGGTTAGATGATGCAGAGTTTGCGCACATAGATGGCTTAGGATTATCATATCTGCGTGATGTGCTTGATATTCGGGTGAATCATAGATTGTT